>CAJHNH020008496.1:350000-361892 GCA_905116865.2 Candidula unifasciata
AAGAAGAAGAAGAAGAAGAAGAAGAAGAAGAAGAAGAAGAAGAAGAAGCAGCAGCTCACTGAAAGTTACGAGACTCATACTAATGTACAAATCAACGCAAAGTGATGTGTTATCTCCTTAATAAACATCACAACGGCCTTTAATTTCTCTCACACCTGAAACCAGAATTAACGCAGCAAACTGTCTTTCTATTTGTTCCATTACAAACGGAGGTTTCTATACAAGATCGGGGTTGGGGAAGTGGGGTCGTTGGTCAAACAAGTTTGGAAATCTTTGTTACATGTGCAAACATCTACAGGTTTACCTTAAACATGCAAGAGTGCACCAATTCAATCCATATACAAAGATAAATTATTTGTTCAGATACCAGAGTGGAATTAACAAAAACAAACAAAACTATGCTAAAGCAAAGATAAATGATAAGCTTGGTTTGAATTGGTTCAGGGCGTACGAATAGAGGACTGAAGAAAAGCAGAAATGAAAACTGGCGAAGAGAGGAAATATGTCTTCTACTTTCGTGTTCGTCCTTAAGAGGGCGGTTGTCACATTGTTGTTTACCCCCCCCCCCCCTTCCCCAGTGTTTCCCCTCTCAGGGTAAAGGATTATTATTCTTACATCAAGGATAAGAATCAAACAGGTACAAATCCCAGGATCTCCTTTCAACTATACAGCACAGTTATATTGGGGTACCACAAAACGGTTACCACATAACCTGTAGTTCAATGTGCTTTTAGTCCAATGTGCTGTAGTCCAGTGTATTGTAGTCCAATGTGCTGTGGCCCAGTGTGCTGTGGTCCAGTGTGCTGTAGTCCAGTGAGCTGTGGTCCAGTGTGCTGTAGCCCAGTGTGCTGTAGGCCAGTGAGCTGTAGCCCAGTGAGCTGTAGCCCAGTGTGCTGTAGGCCAGTGAGCTGTTGTCCAATGGGCTGTAGAATAGAGTATTGCAGTCCAATGTGCTGTGGTCCAGTGTGCTGTAGTCCAGTATGCTGTGGTTCAGTGTGCTGTAGTCCAGTGTGCTGTAGTTCAGTGTGCTGTAGCAGAGTGAGCTGTAATCCAGTCAACTGTGGTCCAGTCTGCTGTAGTCCAGTGTGCTGTAGTCTAGTGAGCTGTAGTCCAGTGTGCTGTAGTCCAGTGTGTTGTAGTCCAGTGTGCTGTAGTCCAGTGTGCTAAAGTCTAGTGTGATTTAGTCCAGTGTGCTGTAGTCCAGTGTGCTGTAGTCTAGTGTGCTGTAGTCTATTATGCTGTAGTCTAGTGTGCTGTAGTCTAGTGAGCTGTAGCCCAGTGTGCTGTGGTCCAGTGAGCTGTAGTCCAACGTGCTGTAGACCAGTGTATTGTAGTCTAATGTGCTGTGGTCCAGTGTGCTGTAGCCCAGTATGCTGTATTTCAGTGTGCAGTAGTTCAGTGTGCTGTAGCCCAGTGTGCTGTAGTCCAGTGTGCTGTGGTCCAGTGTGCTGTAGCGCAGTGGGCTGTAGTCCAGTGTGCTGTAGTCCAGTGAGCTGTAGTCCAGCAGTGTGCTGTAGTATAGTGTGTTGTAGTCCAGTATGCTGTAGTTCAGTGCGCTGTAGTCTAGTGTGCTGTAGTCCAGTGTGCTGTAGTCCAGTGTGCTGTAGTTCAGTGTGTTGTAGTCTAGACTGCTAGCAGTCTAGTGTGCTGTAGTCCAGTGAGCTGTAGTCCAGTATGCTGTAGTCCAGTGTGCTGTAGAATAGTGTATTGTAGTCTAACGCGCAGTAGTCCATCGTGCTGTAGTCCAGTATGCTGTGGTTCAGTGTGCTGTAGTCCAGTGTGCTGTAGTCCAGTGTACTGTAGTTCAGTGCGCTGTAGCAGAGTGAGCTGTAATCCAGTCTACTGTGGTCTAGTCTGCTGTAGTCCAGTGTGCTGTAGTCTAGTGAGCTGTAGTCCAGTGTGCTGTAGTCCAGTGTGTTGTAGTCCAGTGTGCTGTAGTCCAGTGTGCTATAGTCTAGTGTGATTTAGTCCAGTGTGCTGTAGTCCAGTGTGCTGTAGTCTAGTGTGCTGTAGTCTATTATGCTGTAGTCTAGTGTGCTGTAGTTTAGTGAGCTGTAGCCCAGTGTGCTGTGGTCCAGTGAGCTGTAGTCCAACGTGCTGTAGACCAGTGTATTGTAGTCCAATGTGCTGTGGTCCAGTGTGCTGTAGCCCAGTATGCTGTATTTCAGTGTGCAGTAGTTCAGTGTGCTGTAGCCCAGTGTGCTGTAGTCCAGTGTGCTGTGGTCCAGTGTGCCTTAGCGCAGTGGGCTGTAGTCCAGTGTGCTGTAGTCCAGTGAGCTGTAGTCCAGTGTGCTGTAGTATAGTGTGTTGTAGTCCAGTATGCTGTAGTTCAGTGCGCTGTAGTCTAGTGTGCTGTAGTCCAGTGTGCTGTAGTCCAGTGTACTGTAGTTCAGTGTGTTGTAGTCTAGACTGCTAGCAGTCTAGTGTGCTGTAGTCCAGTGAGCTGTAGTCCAGTATGCTGTAGTCCAGTGTGCTGTAGAATAGTGTATTGTAGTCTAACGCGCAGTAGTCCATCGTGCTGTAGTCCAGTGTGCTGTAGTCCAGTGTACTGTAGTTCAGTGTGCTGTAGTCCAGTGTACTGTAGTTCAGTGTGCTGTAGCAGAGTGAGCTGTAATCCAGTCTACTGTAGTCTAGTCTGCTGTAGTCCAGTGTGCTGTAGTCTAGTGAGCTGTAGTCCAGTGTGTTGTAGTCCAGTGTGCTGTAGTCCAGTGTGCTATAGTCTAGTGTGATTTAGTCCAGTGTGCTGTAGTCCAGTGTGCTGTAGTCTAGTGTGCTGTAGTCTATTATGCTGTAGTCTAGTGTGCTGTAGTTTAGTGAGCTGTAGCCCAGTGTGCTGTGGTCCAGTGAGCTGTAGTCCAACGTGCTGTAGACCAGTGTATTGTAGTCCAGTGTGCTGTAGTCTAGTGTGCTGTAGTCTATTATGCTGTAGTCTAGTGTGCTGTAGTTTAGTGAGCTGTAGCCCAGTGTGCTGTGGTCCAGTGAGCTGTAGTCCAACGTGCTGTAGACCAGTGTATTGTAGTCCAATGTGCTGTGGTCCAGTGTGCTGTAGCCCAGTATGCTGTATTTCAGTGTGCAGTAGTTCAGTGTGCTGTAGCCCAGTGTGCTGTAGTCCAGTGTGCTGTGGTCCAGTGTGCTGTAGCGCAGTGGGCTGTAGTCCAGTGTGCTGTAGTCCAGTGAGCTGTAGTCCAGTGTGCTGTAGTATAGTGTGTTGTAGTCCAGTATGCTGTAGTTCAGTGCGCTGTAGTCTAGTGTGCTGTAGTCCAGTGTGCTGTAGTCCAGTGTGCTGTAGTTCAGTGTGTTGTAGTCTAGACTGCTAGCAGTCTAGTGTGCTGTAGTCCAGTGAGCTGTAGTCCAGTATGCTGTAGTCCAGTGTGCTGTAGTCCAGTATGCTGTAGTCCAGTGTGTTGTAGTCTAGACTGCTAGCAGTCTAGTGTGCTGTAGTCCAGTGAGCTGTAGTCCAGTATGCTGTAGTCCAGTGTGCTGTAGAATAGTGTATTGTAGTCTAACGCGCAGTAGTCCATCGTGCTGTAGTCCAGAGTGCTGTAGTCAAGTGTGCTGTTGTCGAATATGTGTGTGTGTTAGTGTGTGTGTGTGTTTGAGTGTGGGTCTTGATGGGTTATGGATTACAAATAGGATGGGATATTGGCGAATTTTGGCCCACACATCTGATTTCAGCAAACCCCTACTTAACTGCCTATTCACTGTGAGTTTGGGACCCCTGAAGGGGAGGGGGCAGTGGTGGAAGCGAACAACAGACCCACTTAACAAGCATGTCGTAAATACTACTAATTAGGGATGTTTCTTTCTGTCGGAGTGAACCTGTCTGCATACACATATGCCAGATTTGGAAAAATGGGCACTCGTTTAGAAGTGAAGTTTTACAATTAGACCTAAATCCAGAAGTGGAAGAACAACCAGAACTTTCCGCCGGAGTCTACTGCCGGGGAACTCAAAATAAAAGAGGAAGAGGAGGAGGAAGAAGAAGGGGCGTTGAAAAAAAAAAAAAAGTAGGGGATTTGGGTAAATGGGTGCGATCACAGGGGACTGTGTTGCATAATTTTCCTTATCCTTTCTACGGTAAAATTCTAGCAGACTGAAAAAGAATGGTTGTGTAATGTAACATTACAGTAAAGAAAGACCTTTTTCACGCCGTTCATGCACAGGAAGTATAGATTAATGTTGCATGGAGGGGTAAAATAAAAAAAGGGATGAGAATAAAGGAAACAATTATTTGAGAAAGATTGGCAGCTGAGCGTGTAAGAAAAAACAAACACTAAATACATTTGATGGCAACAGTGAGTCAACAATGGTTCTGAAATCCCACGCTCCAATTGTGGAAGAGTTGTTAACGCAGGCGGGTTTTACTAGTCACACCCGCAATCGCTTTGGGCAGTAAGTAACTCTATGCCTCCTCCCCATAGCAGAATACAACAACGTAATCTGGAAAGACGGAAAGGTGCCAACAGGAGTGGGCAAGGAAGCGACGGTGTTAGTGCTTCATGCTATATTCTCTGCAATAACAATTTTTCACACATATGGGATAAAACCATGTACATTCGTGGTCAGTCCTCAGGTGCAGCAGCCACCATGCTATTTCTATTGATTGTTCCCATGAGAAGTTGGCTACAGTGTCTTTAATCAATGTTATAGTGATATGTGCTGTATGCAGGCAGCATAACGTATGCAGTAGTGTAATACTTGACATCTGGTCAGCTGGTTCATTACCCGCATTGTGCATTTCACCCCCACTCCCACCCACACACACACACACACACACATACACACACGCCCCGTCAAAATAACTCAAGTATTACAGTCACCAACAAGATAATGTGTCATTGAAACTTATTTTAAGAGAAATATTTAAACAATGCTAACACCGATAACAGTCTATATGGGAGAAAATAACACACACTGTTATAATGATATATGAAAAGATAAATTATAAAACAGAAATGCGGTAGCGATAAATTAAAAGCAAGACCGTCTCCATCTGACGAGCCATGCTGTATGTTTAATTCTCAAGCTTAATCCTAGAATTTGTGTGTGGGACGGCAGGAAACACACTGGAAAAAAAAAAATGGGATTGTCAGAGTAAAAACTTATTTTATCATAAGCCCTGTTTGGAGATGTCGGCAGCATCACCCGTCAGATGGAGACGGTCATAATGAAAAGTCATGCATCCACACCAGTTGTAAATACACTTGAAAAGAATTTAATGAACATATGTTGTAAAAATCGACAAGGACATTACTAAAGCACACTTGTTGAAAGAGTAGATGGGATGTAAAGTTATGAATACCATATTTTAACGTCGATTTTAATGGTGATATAAGTAAAGTAGATAAACTTATTTATCAAAGGATGGATAGTCTAAAGTTAAACAAAGCAAATTGTAAGGTAAAGATGCACAGAATAATAAATATATTGTTGAAAAACCACGACTGTGACAAACAGACAAATCGTTCACAAGGATAAATAAAGCAAAATTAATTTACTACAATTGCGAAATGAAAAGTAAAACAAAACACTGCACATATTGTTGATTACAGTAACACTCGCAAAAACTCAGAATATTTCAAACGGTAAAGAAATATTTTCCTTTTTAAAAAGCATATGTTTTGGTAAAATTCGAACACAACATTCAGCTAACCAATAGCTTAAATACACAGCAACCGCTTATCTGAAGCTGTAAATATTGTCTTTTGTGTAGAGGACACAAACACGCAATACACCGGTACAAACTTGCGCGCCGCCCTGAAATATAAAACCCCATCCCAAAACATTTAATCCAGGTTCATGACACGCCCCAGTTGTGGTTGTTTAAGAGTATGAACTAAGGAAACTGAACTCGGCATAACGACTGCGCTTTACCTTTCCGTGATTCCGATTTTTTTTTCGGGGGGGGGGGGGGGGGGGGATTCTTGTTTTACATGTACTGTCTTTGATACAATTAAACGCTTTCACTGTCAGACAGTCACAGCACACTGCCAGCTAACCACTACGTAAATCAATACAATGAGTTTTTTTTTTTTTTAAGGACGGCGCTAGCTGACCACTAGGTCAAGCAATAACAATCAAGGGTTTCTTTTATGGTGATGCTGGCTGACCACTAGGTGAATCAATAACAATCAGGGATTTTTGTGTGGTAATGTTAGCTGACGACTCGGGGAATTGATAACAACCAGGGATTTTTTTATATGGTGGAACTCAGTAGAAGCACCATTTTGACGCGCAACCTTTTCAGCATTACTGCAATACTGTAATAGGCATTTGATAGTGTGTACCGGCATATTTTTAGACTCTTTGTGGCGAACATCAACAACTTTTTTTCTAGTTAAATAATAAAGGTCCCTGTAACAATACAATTCCAAGTACAGTAAAACTTCGACTCATCTTCACTCGTTTAACCTTCTGTTTCTG
Organism: Candidula unifasciata; assembly: GCA_905116865.2. Lineage (NCBI taxonomy): Eukaryota > Metazoa > Mollusca > Gastropoda > Stylommatophora > Geomitridae > Candidula > Candidula unifasciata. The sequence continues at coordinate 356,424 of CAJHNH020008496.1, forward strand.
TTTTCCATTATTGTCTTTTAAAAAATGCGTGTATCAACAAACAAACAGCCTCCTATTATGTAACGCTGAAAGTGACGGTACTGTATGATGATACAATGTTATCAAAATGCATCGACTGGTTTGAAATGCATGAGGAGGCAAATACAACACAGATCCCACGTCTGAGTAATATTTACCTCGCAGAAATTTCGAGCCTTATAGACACAGAGAGCGATAACATATTATTTTTAAGTAACGTAGGTTTATAGTGTTACAATATATTTCTGTACATTATTACTGTTATATTTAAGTTTACATTGATCATTTTGTAAAATTAAACACAATTTACTTTGATTATTTACTTTAAAATATTTTTTATTTTTTATTTTTGCATAAGCCATTAGTAAAAAACATGTTACTTACTCTACGAATGTATTAAGCGATTTCTGTTATCCGTCTATTCGGTAATCCGTCACAGCTCTGGTCTATACGGTTGATCAAAATTTTACTGCGAATTATTCTCGTGCTACGTTGGCGCCTCTACATCATTCCAGATGATAGTTTTTAATTATGTTAAATGGAAGTATGAAAATCACAGCCCATGGCAATGGCGATGACGAGAGCGACTAGCGAGACCTGCAAGAAGATTCTTCCACAATAACACAGAGACCACATATATAAATACTTGAGTAAGACAATCGACGACGCCGTGGCACAGTAGCTAGACTTTTAAAAAAATCGATCTTGTCGATATGGATTCGAATCTGTTTTTGGCGTTGTGTAAGATAATCGACGACGCCGTGGCACAGTGGCTATACTTTTTTTTAAAAATAGATCCTGTCGAGATGGTTTCGAATATAAATTTGGCGAATTTTTTAAAACCTGTCATCGGCTACGAACAGTATGAGTCTCAAGTGAGTAAGTTGATAATGATAATGGTAATGTTAGTTTCAACTTCATAGCAAATGGGTTACCCAATAGTTGCTCCGCTCCTGTGCCAATGAAAAACACAGAATGTTTATCACAGTCCCTTGTGGAGAGATTGACAGATTGCTGTCTCAGCATATCCACTAGTTGATTCACGTATTGACATCACAGCACTCTGGACATTCCCATGCGTGCTCCGTCCTCATCTTCAGCAGCCAGCGCAGAGTTTCAATACTGATAGCACCGATCACAATCTAATATATGTTCGTCTTGCCTTTCCCCTGAGTGTAGTGAGCCGGTCAGACCTTCTGGTTACACCCAGGTGCCTCATTCTCTCCAGGCCATAATAATCATGTTTCTCTACTAATTCCGTTACTTTTTCCCAAAGGGCCTTGACCACATCTGCATTGTCGTGTAAAAGGTCACCACCCAGTGGTGCAAATCCAGCCAATCTGTCCGACTGTTCATTACCCACTACGCCGGCATAGCCTGGAGAAAAGATCCAAAGTATGCTCACTGCCCGTGACCTTCCCAGTTCAAGTGAGTAAATGTCATGGGAAGTAAAGACGATCGGCGTGGTGTGAACCATATAACATATCCAAGTACCAATTGGTATATTAAAATATAATTCTATCACCATATGCGTGATGTGAAAAGAGCGACCAACAGTGAAGACCACAGCAAACTGAGAGCTGTTAGAACCAGTAACAAGTTTCTCTTTTCTGGGACAGATGATGGCAGAAGTGAAACAGTAATAAAAATAAGAATAGGAGTGGCTAAAACTATCTTCAATAAGATGCGCAAATTACTCACAGCCGGACAAATAAACAACACGCTAAAAATGAAAATCATAAAATGCCAAGTATAAATGTTAAGTAGAGATAAGTAAACTCTGGAAATGGGGGTATATAGAAGAACAGGTTATATTTCAAGAAAACAAAAACAGTCTAATGCAGAGGTTCTGAGGGGATTAAAAATGAGCAGAGAGTTGCTGAAAGAAATAAAGAAGAGACAACTGGGATACATGGGTCACATTATTAAAAAACATGCCCGGCTCTCTAGCGAAGTTGGCTAAACCGGATTGCGCGGTAACCGGGTGACGAACTCCTTGTGGTCCGGGTTCACTCCCGGAGGGTAGGCAGAAAAGCCATTTTTCTCCCAGATTTACGGTATTTACAATGGAATCAAGTCCGAAAGGTTGCGATATCCAAAATACCGAGCCTAAGGGTTAATAACTCATGGCTTCTGGATACTAAAACAACAAACATTAAAAGACATAGCATGCTACTGAAGACCACACTGGAGGAGAAAGGTCGAAGGCAGGAAAGAAAGTAGGAGTACAATATCAAGAGATGGACGGGCAGCAGTCTGAGATAGTGTACAACTAAGGCAAGAGATAGGCGGGCAGCAGTCTGAGATAGTGCACAACTAGGGCAAGAGACGGAGCATGTTGAAGATACATTGCAGCTAACCTTCACTGTGGAGACAGCACCTGACTGATTGACTGATTGATGAAGTGTACTCAATCCTGCAATACGGCGCAAAAACGTGTACAATGAACAATCCACTTAGAAAATAGAATCGAGTCTCAGGATATATGAGTATACAAAAGAATAGGTCGTATTTCATTGCGAAAAAAAAAAAGTTCAATACAGAGGCTCTGAAAAGACTGCACATGAAAAGAGAATTACGAAACGGAAAAAAGAGAAAATTAAAATACGCTGGCCACATTAAAAGACATCATCATCATCAGGTGCCTTGCCGACTGGCGTGGGCGATCATGCCTCTCCATAATCTGCGATCTCCTGCAGCATGTATCAGTTCGTGTGCCGACACACCTCCATGCCATGCAACAAGACTGTCAAGCATCTTCTCTCGTTGTCTTCCTCTATCTCTCCTTTCACACATCTTTCCAGTGGTCACAACATGTTCTATTTTCCCTCTTCTCATAACATGGCCGACAAATGATGACTGTCTCCTTCTGATGTCTGTGATAAGTTGTCTTCGGGCTCCCGCCTGTTTCAAAACCTCTTGGTTGCTCTTTTTGGCTGTCCAAGGTATTCTAAGCATACTTCTGTAAAACCACATCTCAGAGGACTCCAGAAATTGCTTGGCCTGCCTACCGATTGTCCAGGATTCACAGCCATATATTAAAACTGGATGTATGTAGCAAGCAAGAATTCTTTTTCTAACTCTCAATGACAAGGATATATTGCACAAGATGTTTTTCATTTTATAAAATGCAGTTTTTGCCGTCCTATTCTATTTATCTCAGTTAGGCATCTTCCATCTGATGTTATCCATGTGCCCAGATACTTAAACTTCTGTACTTGTAGTAAAATAACACCATCAACCTTTATTACACACTTAGGAATAAATTGTTTCTCTGATACCACCATTACTTCTGTCTTCCCATTATTCAAACTGAGGCCCATTCTTCCACTTTCTAACACCATAATGTCTATAATTTCCTGTAGTTCTTTCTGACTTGTTGCTATCAAGACTGTGTCATCAGCATAACGTATTAAAAGACAACACGCTTTTAAAAACCATACTGGAGGGAAAGGTCAAAGGCAAGAGAGCAAATGGTGAGCAACGATACAAGTGGGAGGACAATATCAAGAGATGGACAAACAGCAGTCTGAGATAGTTATAATCAGGACAAGAAACGGCGTGCTGGAGATCCATTGCAGTTAATCTTTACTGTGGAGACAGAACCCGATTGATTGATTGATAGCCGAAGGTCCTCTAGGAGTGAAAATAGTCTTAACTTTAATTATAAACACAAACTACTTTGCCAGGTTTCTTCAATATGCGCAGACTGAAAATGTTCGGCACAATTACATACGACTGGTCGGTTAGTTAGTTAGTTAGTTGTGTACCCTTTACAGGACGTTGAAGAGCCAACCCCAGCATTTTTTTTTTTTTTTTTTTTTTTGTTGCTGTCTTTTTAGACAAATTTTACGTTCATTAGTTTGCCACCAGCTGAACGGTCAGCTCTCGGTACCACTGTCGAAACCAACGCAAGACAAACCGTCTGCAGCTGGAATCGAACCCAGCACCCCGGCATTACTAAGATAGTTCGCAATGCCTAAGCCACAGACGCCGACTTTCGGTTAGTGCACTTGATAAATAGGCAGCCATATGGAGTGTCGTCCGGGAAGAGATGAAGTTAAAAACCCTACAGCCTTTGAGTTAGCTTCTAACGCTTTCTGCATTGAACAACGCACGTTCCATTTATTGATATTCTTTGCAAAATGCACTTTTTCTCTCCGTGTCTTCCCGTGCAGTTGTTACAAGGTAGATCGTTATCCATTCCATTACAGCCACTGTTGTCAGTATTGCAACTTTTTTAGCTCCATCTGTTATAGACTGCAATAATAGGATATGTTTAAAAAGGGGCTGGTGAGGAGGGGAGGGTTTGACAGTGTTCTTAGGTGGGGGAAAGTGGAGGGTGGGGGAGGGGTGGCTGAACTAGGCAGTTTATAAACAAATTGAATGCATCTGTACTTGTAATAATCTGTTGTAGTAACTTTTCCCCCTCTAGGATAATTATAAGTAAAATATTTTTTACAAACTATTTATAAAACATAAAGCCAAAGACATTTTTTTTTGGTATGAGCAGTTTACATATCAGCCATTGAATAGCAGATATCTTTAGGGGGCGGTTGCGGTACTGTATCATCGCACTAAAAATAGGACACTGATTTATCAGTTGTTGGTGACTGTTTCTTTTATGTAATTTGACGTTGTGATTTATTTGGATGTTTTTATCTAAGTGCTTATTAACAGTGCTCCTGATTTTTCTTTTTTGACATTCTTTTTGGTCACTTTTTTTTTTTTTATTGGAGGGCGGAGGGGCGCTTGCCTTATATTCAAGGGGCTTTATGCTATATTCAAGAGCGCACCACGCGTCAAGGGTTGACAAATCGCTAGGAACTTTTTTAGTTTTCAGTCACATTTCTGCCCACTGACATACTTATGTTTGAAGGAAGCAAGACGATGCACTCTGATTGGACGTTTAGTCTCCACCTCAAGCTGTCCGATGGTCAGGTGTAACTGGCAGGAGTGTCAGGAGGTCCTCTCTGTAGTGTTTGTTCGTAAAGCTTTCTGCATTGTCTTATTTTTACGTTTTCACTCCTAGAAAGAGAATGCACGTGACGCAGACTTCAGCACTCCCCTAAGTTCTGCATGTTTTGGGATCGTTAAAAACGCTTACATTTTGGAATATTCAGCTCGCGATATCACCGGTACACCCCTGTAATTTTCACTGAAGTTTACAAGCCCAACAACGTATGAATGAAAACTGCCCTAGTGTGTAAATGGGCGGAGCTGACCCAGATGGGCCTGAAAATGAGAAATGTACCAATCGCTGCTTTCCGTGTGGGTTCTGGGCCACTGGCCCCATTGTTGAGGGAAACAAGAATAGATCCACTGCCTCCATAAGCATGTCGTTAAGAGTCGACTTATTAGGGATTTGTATAACGGATGTGCACGCCAACACTCACATTCTGTAACAAGACTAAAGTCTAGAAGTGGACAAACAATCAGAACGTTACGCCG
>CAJHNH020008496.1:361909-369409 GCA_905116865.2 Candidula unifasciata
AACCCGGTCGCAAACAAAATCAAAAGCGATCCTGGGAGAAATAAACAAATTATAGGAGCGATACCCATCTTTATGTTTACTGAGAAACAAAAACTAAGATGGTTCGGACCTAAATGAGAATACGCCCAACGATGACGGCAGCGTGACGTACGCGTAAAAAGGGAAAACATAAAGAGGCGGGGGAGCCCTAAAAAAAAATGGGCCCTGAAAGAGACCCCCGAAAACCCGGGGGCCTTCCAACATTACGGGCAAAAGAAAACAAGCGGGGGTGAACGTGGCTCGACTACCAACCATTATTAAACTGTGAAGCCCGGGGGCCCTCCAAAGGGGCCAGACGTGGCCCTCACAAAAAAAACCATAAAAAAATTTTAAATAAAAATGGAAATAGGTGCCCTAAAAAAAGATTTAAAGGAGTGACCAAAATTGATCCCAATCGGGAAAGGGAGGTCTACGAGATATATTCGACACAAAAACAAATTCTAACTTAAAATACAAAGACAGCAAATCAAAGGGTTTTGGCCTTTTTGGGGAGAAAATTCCCCCCTGATGTTATACCATCAGGGCATATAACAAAAGAGGAGAAAGGACTTAGGGGCCAAGGGGTGGGCCCAAAGAACAATATGGGAAGATAACATCGGGAAAACTCAAAAAATCCCCAAAATTGCCTTTTGGTTAAGCAGCCAGAAGAAAAATAAAGGGGGGACCTTTTTATCCCCCCTCGACACAACCCAAGGGGTTAAAAGAGGACGTAAAAAAGAAAAAAGCACCCAAACCCGGAAACGAGAAGATTTTGACAAAGTAAAAATTATATTTTTATTTCTACAAATCTGTATTTTATTCAGACCTTTACCCAGCACTCCTTTACATAATTTCCCCCCTCGTCCCGCAACATGAAATTTCTCTTTTCTCTACCACTTCTCCAGTCCTTTATTTTTCCCCTTCCCAAATGCATCCTTTTGTTATTATAAAACATATCTAGGTCTGCCTCTTCTCTTTTTTCCCGGAAACTGTACGCTCCATCTACCGTTCTTTTCAGGCCTCCATACGGTTAGTCATAGTGATAGTTAAAGCTATAAGAGGTATGCCTGGAACCGACAGACTGTATCCCATCAATACAGCTGCAGGGTCGATCCTTCTTCTGCCTTTCTAGGCCCCCCCCCCGCCCCCCCCCCAATGGAGCAAAGGCCCTCAACCAACTCACGCCAAGTCGTTCTATCTTTTGCTATCGCATGCATCCCATGTCCTACTCATCTTTCAAGCTTCATTCTCTAGCTCCCCTCTCCCTGTGTTTTCTAGCCTTCCTTTATTCATATGCCCCTGTGGGATCCAATGCAAAGACATTCTAGTCATATTGTTCTCCGGTTTTTTCAATGTGTGTCCTATCCAACGCCAGCATCTTTTCTTCACCTCTTGGTCCACTGGAGCTTGCTTAGTTCTCTCCTAAAGCTCTACATTAGTGATTCTATCATACCATTTAATTCCCTGTATTCTGCACAGGCATGAGTTAATGAATGGTTGTAGTTTATTAGTATTTGCCTTAGTTGTTCTCCATGTTTCCGCCCCATACAAAAGTACTGATTTGACATTAGAATTAAAAATTTTATGTTAAGTATTTCTTTTAATTTCTTTTGACCTCCACAAATTCCTTAGTGCTATGAAAACTCCTCTTGCCTTTTGTATTCTTATTTTAATATCTCTATCAGTTCCCCCATCTTTATCTATATTACTGCCCAAAAAGGTGTACGACTCCAAGTTTTCGAGTGGGATGCCATTCAGAGAAAAAGAGTCGATTCAGTCTGTTAAAAAAAAAAAAAAAAATTGGGGTACCAGTTTCCATAGTTTTCTGGGACTTGAATAGAAAGAAAATCTGACGAGGAATGGATCTGCCACTATCTCTCATCTCAATGCGTTAGAATCCTAGAATGTGTGACAGTTAAATACTTCACACCTCAACGACATAATTTACTGTCTATTATTAATACTTTTTCGGCACACACTTATCCTCCACAAATTCCCTAGTGCTGTGAAAGTTCCTCTTGTATTCTTATTTTAATATCTCTATCAGTTCCCAAATCTTTATCTACGTTACTGCCCAAATAGGTGTACGACTCCATGTCTTGGAGTGGGATGCCAATCAGAGAAAAAGAGTCGATTCAGTCTGTTTACAAAAAGAATTGGTTACCAGTTTCCATAGTTTTCTAGGACTTGAATAGAAAGAAAATCTGACGAGGAATGGATCTGCCACTATATCTCATCTCAATGCGTTAGAATAGAATCCTAGAATGTGTGAAAGTTAAATACTTCACACCTCAACAACATAATTTACTGTCAATTAATAATACTTTTTCGGCACACACTTATCGCAGCACCAACACAGTTTTTAGGTCTCATTTTGTTCGGCAGTATTATAAGAGAAATTAGTTTTGAGTACCGTCACCTTTTTGGGGTAATTTTGCATCAGTACCTGCACCAATATTCTAAAGAAAAAAAGCAAAAACTGGAGCTTCATAAAAGGTCGTCACCAATTCTGCATATCAGAGAGATAACAAATTTAGAAAACTACTATACTGCAAGAAGTGTCATCTGCAGTGGACTCCCTAAATGAATATATAACCTGCTGTAATAAGCTTATGACAACAGAAACATGCCAGTCATAGATGGTGTAGAGAACAACATAAAAGAGTAAAACATAACATCACCATATCAAATTCGTTAATATCGTAAGAAAGAAAAATGACATCCCAAATCTGTTTAAATATACCAATATTATTATCATAGTTTTTTACCGTACACCTAAACTATATTAAACATAACAATCAATACTCCTACCATATGTTACAGTTAATACATAATCTATGCAATATTAGGTAACCAAAAGGAATTCAAAAGCATAAATCGCCAGTATCAAACTAGAAAGTATCTCTATGTGTGTCAGTTATAACCCATGTGGGTAAACAGGATATCCTCACATAAACCACTACTTGATCACTTCCATACAGTCTGTTCAAGAAAGATATTGAAAATTAGGTAACAAGACAGGGTTACGTATACTGTCGTATTAGGGAGGGCTGTCAACCCCAGTATCGATACAATAATGCTGCAGTCACAGATTTGATGGGCAGGTCACGTGGTGCACCAAACACAAGGAGCCTTATCACTTGGACATAATGGAAGCAGACCTAGAGGCCGACCACGCAAGCCGATGGATATATACAATATCCGAGGTCGTAAACATTAGCATCTACGTAGCACATAGCAAGGTCGCACACTACGCCACCTCAAAACCTGACGCTGAAAGGCAGTACAGGACCAAAGAAAAGAGGAAATACCAAGTAATCCTTCATGCGTTATGAGTTTCAAGTGACGTGATACACGTTTTTTCAAACGTCGTGTAACCCCCTCCATCTGGTCCATCTGGTACACTTGCACACTTGCTCACTCTGTCCCAGTGATTACTTGATCTTTTCTCCAGTGCAGGATTTAGGTACAAGCTAACGAAGCTACAGCTGAGAGCCTCATAATCCGCAGGGGTTTGAACAGTTTAGAAGCTTCAGAGGGACAGCTATGTTAAGCAGTCGATAATTTAATGACGGAGAATCTATACGATGTTGATATTAGTCTGGTCTGGTAGTCCTAGTTTCAGCTTCATAGCAAACGGGTCGCCCCGTCTTTGCTCCGCTCCTGTGCCAGCGAAAAACACCCAGAATGTTTATCACAGTCCCTTGTGGAAAGATTGACAGACTGCTGTCTCAGCATATCTAGCATACACTCGCATTAACGCATATGGTAGCCATCCGAAGTGCTAACACAAACAGTCCAACATTAGAAATGTAGTTCATCATTGATGATAGCAGAACTTGTCGCCAACAGATCAGCAATTGCCCGCGCGATCAATTTTAATACGGGTCCCGCCAGCATTGCACGACCGGCATCGCGCCATTTTCTGAATCTACAATTCACACCACGTTGGTCACAGTCGAAAAAACATTCCAAATGCAATCCGCAGCTCACAGGGTCACGCCATGCATTCAACCCAGAAGCTGGGTGACGAAACTATATCCAGTCTACAAATGGAGCAAAAATACTTCGGCCACCGTCCGGCAGAAGCAAAAAATTTGCCTTAGCTCCGAACAGCGCCGCTGTCTAGCGTCCATTTTAACCGGATCTGTTGATATTAACCTTACGTCAGTGAACTGATGCATTTCCATGGTTATGTCAAGCAGAATTATCTTGAAAAAGTACAACATCGACACGAAGACCGTTATTTAATCATCCTTCAAGAAAATGTTCAGTTAGTTTGCCCCAAAGCTGAAGCAATTTTAATACTATTTATGTGTCTAGTGGTAACACATTGCTCATGAGAACGATCATTTTCACAGCTAAATAGAATTAAAAATGAAATGAGATCAGCTATATCAAGAAAAAAGATGATTCTCTATGCCATAATTTCAAACTGTCCAGCATATTTTCTCTCAGCCTCCCTCTGCCTCTCATACCCTCCAATTTTCCTACTGTCACAATGTACTCCAGTTTTCTTCTTCTCATCACATGACCAAAAAATTTAGATTGTCACCTTCTGATGTTGGCAATCAGAGTTCTCTTCGTGAGTCAGTTTCTTTCAAGACATCTCCATTAGTTTTTTTTTATCCTTTCAGGGTATTCTTATCAATCATCTATATAAACACATCCCCGCAGCTTCCAAATAAGTTGTCACCAATTTACCAACTGTCCATGGTTCGCTTCCGTACATCAAGATAGGATTGATTTACATAACTTTTGAAAATTCTCTTTCTCGTCTCAAAGAGAAATTGCATAAAATATTCTTCATTTTGTAAAATGCTGGAGCTATTCTAGATCTAACTTCTTTAAAACATCTTCCATCTGATGTTATCAGGGTACCCAAGTACTCAAACATATCAATGATTTCACATTTGGGAAATCAAGAAATAACGTTTTAAGTTGTAACTTAGTGAGTCTTTGAGGATTTATCATCATCTTGTAACACTGCGTGTCGTTCGGCCACCAGTTGCTGTTGACCGACTGATCAGATTCCTCTACTTTGACTATCAAATGCTCTGGACTTCATGGTTGCATGCTTAAGGCCCATCCGGTCAGGTCAAGTTCTGTATCCCAGTCTATCCTAGTCTAGATCTTCTCCTCTTCTTATCTGCTAAGCCTAGCAGTAACGTTTTTGAGAGGCCGTTAGATCTTGTTACATGTCCATACCATTGCACTGTCCGCCTTTAAACTGTAGTTTAAAGAGATTCACATTTACCAGTATGCTGGATAACACACCGAACATCGTCATTTGTCATGTGGTCTCTGTGAGTTATGCCAAGAATTTTTGAGGATTTTTTAATATAATTTCTGTAATTTTGCAAACACATTCTTTATTATTTTTTTTTAAATACGAGAATTGGGAGTCAAGATCGGCACAGCCAAGCACGAGAAGCACACCGGACGCACACGAAGTCTCGTTCACCAACATAGGACTGGCACTATTAACCGCGCGACGTTGATCGATATGTTGAGAGGGTAATCTGAGCGCCTGTGGATATGTACAGAGTGCTGTGAAGATAATCAACTCATAACTCATAACTCAACTTATCATTTCTTTTAATAAAATTAAACGCCAATATATTTCCATTATCCATACAGTTGACAGTTTTATTGAAGTTTGAGGTTTTGAACAATGGATCAACATTACTGCACACGGGTAGTAACTCATAAGTGCTCCGTTCTTCTTCTAACTCAAGTCTGACGTGGCTCAGCACAGTGCACGAGCTCTGTAGCACCGGCGAGGATAGTTTTTTCAGATTAGGCGGTGTAATTTACGACAGTAGTGATCTCAGGGCTCTATATAGGGCTTTATCTCTGCCCATACTACTATTATTATAACTCCTCAGACCTAAACGTTGATTGGTGCAATTAACAAATTCTTGCTACAGAAAGAGTTAATGTAATACGGACTTGGTACTAATAGGTTTTTAAGCATCCAGAAACCATGAGTTGTTAACCCTTTGACTCGGTACTATGGATATCGCAACCCTTCGGCCTTGATTCCATGATAAGTAACGTAAATCTGGGAGAAAATGTGGCTATCCTGCCTACCCCCGGGAGTGAACCTCGACCACAAGGAGTTAGTCCCTCGGTCACCGCGTAGTCCGGTTTAGCCAACTACGCTAGAGAACCGGGCCTGATAGGGTTAACACAGCATATAAGAAGCGGCTAAGCTTATGCCAAGGTTGGTAATGTATGCTCTAAAAGTATAAGTAGAAGTAAAGATCCCTTTTCACGCCTTTAGGCGCATCAGGCGTATGGGAAAACATCCCATATTTTTACAGACCAATCGGCACTAGGTAGATAATGTGGTCAGCATTACGCCAGCTGTCTTTACCTCCCCAGGACAGCCATCCTGGTACCCATTTTAGGCTGGGTCGACCTGCGACGCCCCAAACCATGATAAAAATCCACGAAGCCAGCTGGTGGTTTCGATCGCGGTACGTTGAAATTACGAGTCAGACTCGCAACGCCTAAGCCACAGACACCGTATATGTATGCTCCGAGGGTTTCCGATTTCATTGGCGACAGCTCAAGCTTAATACCCTGAAAACATGAATTTCTTCAGAATCGTTCACAAACAGTTAAGCCGGATCAGGAAAGGAATGTGCTATGAAATGTTCTCGACGTGTATAAGATCTATAGGATGTGATGTCAGCAGTAACAAAGAATTGATAATGTGCTGATGAAACATTTATCCAAGGCACACTTTTAAAACGCACTAGTAATTATTTAGCATGTATACATGGCTGATCTGCATTTAGTTGTAGAGTAAGAGTAATTAGTTACAACAACAACAAAAAATTCAATAATAATAATAACAAGAAATAATTATTACTTAGCAGACCATTAAAACTCCACCGAAGGATTCGCTGAAGACGGATGTGTTACACGGAAGAACGCAGATATCACAACACCCTCTTAAGTGCAGACACAACAGAAAAAGCAAAAGAAGAAGAAGAAGAAGAAGAAGAAGAAGAAGAAGAAGAAGAAGAAGAAGAAGAAGAAGAAGAAGAAGAAGAAGAAGAAGAAGAAGAAGAAGAAAAAAAAAAAAAAAGAAGAAGAAGAAGAAAAAGAAGAAAAAGAAGAAGAGGAAAAGAAGAAGAAAAGAACACGTATACGTAACCCAATCCTCCCCCTCCCCCAGCTTGTCAGAGTGTACGTTACCATGATCCCCCTCCTTGTTAAAGTGCACGCTACCACGACCCCCTGCTTGTCATAGTGCACGCTACCATGACCCCTGCTTGTCATAGTGCACGCTACCACGACCCCCTGCTTGTCATAGTGCACGCTGCTATCACCCCTGCTTGTCATAGTGCACGCTACCACTACCCCCTGCTTGTCATAGTGCACGCTACCACTACCCCCTGCTTGTCATAGTGCACGCTGCTATCACCCTTGCTTGTAATAGTGCACGCTACCACTACCCACTGCTTCTCA
>CAJHNH020008496.1:374409-447591 GCA_905116865.2 Candidula unifasciata
CTCAGGAGGTTATGTAGTAAAAACATTGAGGCCATCATCACCAGTTTCCACTTCTGCCGGTATTGTTCGATGGACAGCAATGTTTAGACATAAAGCTGGGGAGGAATAGTTTTCAATCCATTAAAGCGGCGTGGGGAGGAATGATTTCTGATCCACTGTTTACATAACCCGTGACCCCTTGTGGGTTCCAGGGCCACATGTTCGCGAAACAAACAAAAAAACTATTAGATCCACTGCCACACAAAAAGCATGTTGTAAAAGGCCACTAATACGGACTTTGCTGAAATGGGATGTCTTGTGGCGAAAGGAGCAGACATCACAGCCTAGCAGTAAACCACAACACAACGTGCCAACCGTCCTTTCAAGGGCAAACGAAAATAAAGATTACCTACCCGTTACATTACCATTCAGCATATCGCCGCCGCTATCGCAGCCTAGCTGTAAACCACAAGATTAAGCAAAAGACGCATATATCGCAGCCTAGCTGTAAACCACAACACAACGTGCCAACGGCCTTTTCATGAGCTAAAAAAATATATGAACTTTCGAGGCCCATAACGGGATTTTTTTTTTTTTTTACAGTGAGTAATTTGGGACCGGTATTCGGAAGAATGCCCACGTTTGCTATCGGCTCTTTTGGCTTTCTTCCATTCCAGCCCTTAGTCAGGGACTGTCGGATGTTGTCTTCCCAACGAACCCTGGTTTGTCCTGGTGGTCTGGGTTCCTAGTTCTTAGCCTTCCATGCCTGCGAGAGTGTGAAATTCTCTTCCATTCTGCATACATGTCCAAACCATCGTAACGGTAGCTAATCCCCTCGAGTTTGTAAGGCATGGATTTCAGAATAAGGGCCTATTATCTGGTTGCGAACTTGGCCCATTTTGTCACTTGAACCAATTGTCGCAGATACCTCATTTCTGAGGCCTGGAGCGTTTTCTGTGCGTGGTATTATTTGGTTGGTATCACGCCATAAATTTTTTAGTGTGACAGCAAGAAGGCATCTAATGAGGAGAGATAGACGTGTGATTTAAAAGACATTAGAAATCCACAACGGAAACACAATGGTCTGTGTAACTCATCGAGCGATGGAAGTGCAAACTGTTCCTCCCAATTCAATTACCGGAAAAAGCGGAAGCTGATGAGGTTGTAGATGATGATGATGACGGCAGCGCCAGCCATATGTAGAAGTTTACTTTCACTGGACGTAAGGCTCTGTTTTTGAGCCAGTATTTCTCAAAACTATTAAAAGAAAACCGCTAACTTGAAAAAAGATCATTTTGTTCCCTCACACTTTGCACATGTGTTATATATTCCCAAACGTTGAATGTTGAATTAAAAATCGACATCACAGCACTAGGGACACTACCATAAATGCTCAGTTCCAATCTTTAGCAGCAAGCGAAGAGTTCTAATTCCGATGGTACCAGTAACCGTCTGATTGTATATCCGTCTCATCCTTCCCCTGAGTGTTGAGCGTCGGCCAAGTCCCCTGGTAACTCCTCACAGCGCCATTCTCCTTAGACGGTAATGATCTATCTGCGCCTCCGCACGGTTTACTCGCTCCCAAAGGGCCCTTACAATATCTAACAACATCAATTTACTACCAAGTGGTGCAGAGCCCGCCATATATTCCCGTTATCAATATAAATAACTGTATATGACCTTTACAGTGATATAAGGATTGGGAAGGTGGTGTTGGGGTGGAGGGAGAGGGGGGGGGGGGGGTTGGACATCAGCGGCTAACACTCATTTGGCGCGTTTTAGGGTCACTCTGGAGATCGCGGAAAGCCGAATAAAATCCACCGTGATTCTGGCCTCAAGATGTCGGAAAATTACAATTATTTAGCTAAATCAATATTTACTTCTCCTTAAAGCAGCGGTTCTCAACATGAGGGTCGCGGCGAGGATCACCATGGAGAGGTCCTAAAAACCCATTTCAGCCGTTAGACCATATCTATGGCTAGGTCATATTTATTCTTCTTCTTCTTCTTCTTCTTCTTCTTCTTCACTTCCTCTTTTACCGCTGTGGGTGTCGAGGGAGATATAAGGTTCTGTTTCTAGCTCTTCTGGCTGCCTCGACCATAGGCACATCGTGCTGTTGTAGAGTTTCTCTGATGTTATCCTTCCATCTTGTTCTTGGTCTACCCCGTACTCTACGTCCTTCTTCTCTTTCCATGTATGCTTTGTATGGCATGGTGTCACAAGGCATTCTCTCTAAGTGGGCAAACCATCTCACTTGCTGTCTTTGTATGTAATCCAGAATTGGTTCTGTGCCGACTTGTTCTCTTATGATCTCATTCCTGATCTTATCTCTTATGGTCACTCCTACAGCCCTTCTCAGACATCTCATTTCCGTGGTTACTAATTTTCTTTTATGGTTTGTTGTGAATGACAATGTCTGGTACTGGTAGCACAGAGTTTGAATAAATATGCTTTGAATAAGATGTCTCTTTGTGCTGATTGGGATTGTCTTATGCTGTAAGAGGGGGGCTAGCTGTCCCAATACTTGGTTTGCTTTACTGCATCTAATGTCAATTTCTTTATCCAATTTCCCATCTTCTGTAAATGTAGTTCCCAGATATTTAAACTCAGATGCCTGTTTAATGCCTTTGTATTCTATTGGTCATATTTATGCCCTAGCTATATTCAGGGCCCCCGGCAGAAACCAAGGTGGGGCTTCAAATAACAAAAAATTTGCATCCCACATGGGGACCATTTATAACAAAGATTAGGAACCACTGCCTTAGAGGTTAGACTAGTGGTCTCCAACCTGTTTCATTTGGCGCCCCTATAAATATATGGCTAGAACACGCTCCCCCCTCCCCCTCCCCACTCACACATACACATAACAAAATGTGATAAAACGGAGGAGAAATGTGTTATTTATCTATAATAAAATGCACGTGTTATCATATTAACTTGAAAATTTTTTTTTTTAAACGGAAGATGTACAAGATGCTCATAAAAACAAAAACTTCCTTGTTTCTTTTGTCTGTTTCACAAACAGTTTGAAACATATTTTATTTAAAATTAGACTGGAAAAAAAAAATGTTAGTATAGCGGATTATTACAAGTACAACAGTACTCATTTTCAAAATTGTTTTTCGCCTTCCTGGAAATTCTCACGCAGTTTTGGGTGCAGACACACCACCCCCTCCCCCCCATCTTCCAGGTGGGTTAGACAATCTGATATATACATTTTTGTCAGACACTATTCTGACGGGGAAAAAATGTCACTTATGTGAAGGCCCATGAAGTTTGCATTATTTTCAGGTACAATACATTTCAGGACGGGGCCAGTAGGTTGTGCAACCATGCGTGCTCGCAGCTTTCATAGCAATTTGTTTACTATCATTAACACATAAAATGTGCAAGGGGCTCCATCTTGTGCTGTTGACCTATAAAATATAGATCTAGCCCTATATGCTCTATACGCCTAAAGGTGTGGAAAAGGGTCCTTTACTTTTAGTTTAGTTAAAAAATTTTTTTTTCAAATATTTAGAAGCCATGAGTTGTTAACCCTTTGACTCGGTTCTGTAGATATCGCAACCCTTCGGCCTCGATTCCATGATAGATACCGTAAATCTGGGAGAAATGTGGCTTTTCTGCCAACCCAAGGCGTGAACCCGGACCACAAGGAGTTCGTCACCCGGTCGCCGCGAAGTCAGGTTTAACCAACTAGGCTATCGCGCCGGGCGGTCACACAGTATATAATTGCTCATTGAAACCATTTAAACAATGCGTAGGTCTTATGAGGTTCCGACACTATAACGCCTAAGATGGCAAACACCCACTTCCTCCCCACATCCTCCTTTTTCCAGACTCACTGTTTTCTTCGTGTCAGCGCTTCTCTTACCCGGTTCGATTTCTATAATTTTCAACATCACTCGCTAGTTGGCAAATTATTCCTCCACACGGGGCTAAATGGCAGAAGTGGTTTATGATGGTGATGATAAATGGAATGCATATGCTTGACAGGCGAGGAACCACCAGTCTACGTACAAATAAGCCAGATCTATAAAACTTACATACACAAAAAACTGAAGTACAAGGTCAAGAAGTGGATGAACAACCAGAACTTTCAGCTGGAGTTTACAGCAGATAGTTTAAGAAATTAAGAAATAGGTTAAACAGTTATATATGCGGTGAACTGAATGCGATAGCTAAGTATAAAACTACTTAGTGTGAGTTGGTTGGCGATTATTCTCCAATGGGGAATAAAAAGGGTCAGATGTAGACAGAACAAGTTAGCCATTACATTTTGAACAGGACGATGCTCATACCGTTGTCAGAGTTGACAAAAATCGATATGCTAACAAATCTATCGCAGTTAATTTCGAAACACCGAATTCTTGGATAATGAAAGTGAGTTCAAAACCCTCAGTCCACAGACTTCCGTGTAGTCATCCCCTTGTGGGTAGCAAATGTTTACTTATTTTGAAGTACCACCATAGCTTTTGTCGGGGGCCCTAAATATAGACGGGCCTTAAATATGGCCTAAAGGCTGGAGGGGGGTTCTAGGACCTCTCCACGGGTGATACTCATCCGCATGGTGGCACTTTGTGTCACCGGGTGTTTATCGCGTGTGTGATGTCCTGGTGGGGTACAACTTACATACATACATACATACATACATACATACATACATACATACATACATACATACATACATACATACATACATACATACATACATACATACATACATACATACATACATACATACATACATACATACATACATACATACATACATACATACATACATACATACATACATACATACATACATACATACATACATACATACATACATACATACATACATACATACATACATACATACATACATACATACATACATACATACATACATACATACATACATACATACATACATACATACATACATACATACATACATACATACATACATACATACATACATACATACATACATACATACATACATACATACATACATACATACATACATACATACATACATACATACATACATACATACATACATACATACATACATACATACATACATACATACATACATACATACATACATACATACATACATACATACATACATACATACATACATACATACATACATACATACATACATACATACATACATACATACATACATACATACATACATACATACATACATACATACATACATACATACATACATACATACATACATACATACATACATACATACATACATACATACATACATACATACATACATACATACATACATACATACATACATACATACATACATACATACATACATACATACATACATACATACATACATACATACATACATACATACATACATACATACATACATACATACATACATACATACATACATACATACATACATACATACATACATACATACATACATACATACATACATACATACATACATACGTACATACGTACATACGTACATACGTACATACGTACATACATACATACATACATACATACATACATACATACATACATACATACATACATACATACATACATACATACATACATACATACATACATACATACATACATACATACATACATACATACATACATACATACATACATACATACAGACGCCAGTGTCATTAGGAAAGGTAGATAATAGAGGAAACAAGTGCCTGGGACACGTCTATTAGACAACGCCCAAGCAATTATATTTCCATTACTTTTTGCTGTTGTTGTCGCTAATGACATGTTAAGCATACAGAATCGGCAGTCCCATTTCTCAATTAATAGAATCGATTTCCGGAAAAGGAACAGGGTTGTAGATTTTGAATAAATGATATGGGAGCTAGTAAGCTCCGTGGTCGACAACGTCTAAACCGGGAAATTGTTTGGAAAGTAAAGGCGGCGCAGCGTGATGTTGGCTATGCTACCCAACGAGTGTCGATTGATATGTCCAGAATAGTGTGGTCTTGTATTATACACACAATGCGCAAAAGCCACAG
Organism: Candidula unifasciata; assembly: GCA_905116865.2. Classification (NCBI taxonomy): domain Eukaryota; kingdom Metazoa; phylum Mollusca; class Gastropoda; order Stylommatophora; family Geomitridae; genus Candidula; species Candidula unifasciata. The sequence goes on from CAJHNH020008496.1 coordinate 380,430, forward strand.
AAATGTCTCTTCCTACTTTAACTGCATGTAGTCTGTCAATACAACTTCGGTTACCACTACGACTATTAGTACAACTACCACAACCACTGCTGCTGCTAGCTCTGCTGCTACTTATTATTCTACTTCTACTACTACGGCTACTACTGCTTCTACTACTACAACTAGTACTACTACTACTGTTGCCGCTGCTGTTGTTGCTACTGTTATTACTACTGTTACCACAACAACTACTATTACTGCTACTACTACTACTGCTGCTGTTGCTGCTACTTTTACTACTACTACTACTACTACTACTACTACTACTACTACTACTACTACTACTACTACTACTACTACTACTACTACTACTACTACTACTACTACTACTACTACTACTACTACTACTACTGCTGCTTCTACTATTACTGTTGCTGCTACTACTACTATTACTGCTACTATTAATACTACTGCTAGTACTACTAATACTATTATTATTATTATTATTACTACTACTTTAGCCCCGCCCCGCCCCCCCCCACACACAAAGGTACGCAACACGGCACATTCATTAAGGAATACTTTATTTCAGCATTACTGTTGTGGACACCTTTAGGTGAGTACCAGCACATTCGTTAGCCGCTTAAGATAATAGAAACCCTGAACTTTAGTATAACTGTTGTTGCTGCGTCTTCTATTTCTACTACTACTACCACCACCACACTTAAAACGACTACCATTATTACTACTACAGCATCTACCATCAGAATTGCTACTTTGCCAATTCACTTATTATTAGTATTAATTAATAAATACGACATCAGCTGCAACAATTACAGTAGCAGATTACATTAAAATACCACACAGGTTGCACTTTTTTCCATGTTGACACTTGAGCCCAATGGTTTATCCAGTACGTACTAACAGGTAGAGGGAATTTCACAATGTGTTCAAACAAGTGCACACCTCCACTAAATGTACACAGCTTTCTTCATCCTTGGAGAAAGGGGAACTTTTAAAGGTCACAAGTCAAGACAAAGTAGGATTCACCTGTGCATGCTGAGACAGATGACGTCAAATGCAGAGAAGATAGGACGAGCATTTTGGTTTGCAGAACTTCTTTCTATTGCCAAAAGTAAGCCTTGGACAAATTCAGGTGGCGTCGTTGATTCGGCATTCTTTTTTTTTTTTTGGGGGGGGGGGGGGGGAAGGGTCTGTGGTCACGACTTCAGAAAAGAAAACCGAACACTATATGCGGACACACACAAAAAAATGCTCAGTCTCATTCATAATTAGGTGTTTGCAAAATATATGTCCACTCCACATCTGTTCACACAGTTAAGGAAGTAAGGTAAATAACGATTTGTGTGTGTGTGTGTGTGGGGCGGAAAGGGTGGTGGGGGGGGGGGGGGTCAGACAGAGCTGTGAAAATTATAATACAAAAGGTAAGAGAGACATATCACTATGCAAACATAGTTAGTCAGAGTAAAAGATTTTAGAATAAATTAAACAATGCCAGACTTTGAATATTTATATGCAAAATAAATAAAATAAATACTGCTGTATAAGGGAGAATTTAGTTTTTTGTTATAAGTAGAGGTTTCAACGTCACTGAGGACGTTGCTCTATTCCTGTAATAGTCAAAAGAGGAAAGCAGAGGAAGAATCAACAACAACAGCAGCTGTAACATCAGTCTCATCAGTAGCAGGAGGAGGGGGAGAAAGAGGAGCGGCAGCAGCAGTAGCACCAACAACAACAGCAGCAGCAGCAGAAGAAGAAGAAGAAGAAAAAGAAGAAAACAGTGGTTGTGGAGGAGGAGGAGGGGGACGAAGAAGAAGAAGGAGAAGGAGGAGAAGAAGAAGAAGAAGAAGAAGAAGAAGAAGAAGAAGAAGAAGAAGAAGAAGAAGAAGAAGAAGAAGAAGAAGAAGAAGAAAAAGAAGAAGAAGAAGAAGAAGAAGAAGAAGAAGAAGAAGAAGAAGAAGAAGAAGAAGAAGAAGAAGAAGAAGAACAAGAAGAACAAGAAGAAGAAGAGTAGGGGATGTAGGAGGAGCAAAGCAAACAAAAGATATTCAACTATACAACTTTTTCATCATTAGGGAGACCAGTTTTAGCTAATTATCTTTACAAATAGTCAGCTACACGTTTATATCACAACTAAGATAACGAATACATACAATATAAATTTGATAAACACGCTCTTTTTGTCCAGTATACCATACGATGCCCGGCTTTCTAGCGTAGTTGGCTAAACCGGATTGCGCGGAGACCGGGTGACGAACTCCTTGTGGTCCGGGTCCAATCCCGGGGGTAGGCAGGAAAGCCACATTTCTCCAAGATTTACGGTATTTACAATGGAATCAAGGCCGAAAGGTTGCGATATCCGTAATACCTGGATACTAAAACAAACAACAAAAACAAACAAACAAACCATACGATATATTAGTAATTTTTTAGTGCATCGGTTATTGTATGAGATAAGACATGAAAGCTTGTAGTAAAAAAAAAAGTGAATTTTTCTATCATCGGTATATATTTGGCAATGTTAGGCACATGCGTTTTTATGTTTTCAGTCTTTAGTTAGTAACGTTAGGCACGTGTTCGGCATTTTCCTCAGCCAAGTTGCATGGACACATCTCCGTGTTTCTTGTGCCCTGTTCTTAGTCTGTATATGATACATTGTCCCTCTCTAGAGAGATAACAAAGGGAGTCTTAGAGAAAAAAAAAAAAAAATGATATGGTCATAGAAATGAGATGTCTGAGAATGTCTGCAGGGATACCGATAAGATATTAAATCAGGAATGAGGTCATAAGAGAACAAATCGGCACAGAACCAATTCTAAATTAATTGCAAACACAGAAAAGCAAATGGTTTTCAGGCTTAGAGAGAACGACTTGTGACGCCAAATAATAAAGGACATACACGAACAGAGAAGAAGGACGTAGAGCGTGAGATAGACTAAGAACACAATGGAAAGATAACATGAGAGAAACTTAACAACAGCATGATCTATCTAAGCGACCAGAAAAGCAGAAACAGAACCTTGTATCTTGACTTGCTTTATAAACAATCATCACGTTAAACATCATTGAACTGAAGGGGGAACTTTTGGTTATAATTGTGACCAGGTTTATGCGCACCACCAAGAAGCCATGAAAAGGACGCCTGCGGTGTTGATGCGATCAAAAGACACAGACCCAAATACTGTTCCGACGGACGAAAAGTCCTCCATCGGCCAGCCACTAGACGACACGGTCAACGATGAACCTTGTATCTCCCTCGACACAGGGTTGCCAGATATAAAACTACATTTTATGCCAAACCATTACCCAAAATATGCCAGAAAATGCCAAATAAAATGTAACAATGTACTCACTTCACATCAAAAGCTCTAGATTGAATTCTTCACTGCCAAACTCACTGGAACCAGTGGAAAATACAGCGTAAACCTTTTCGGATGTAAAATCTTTAAGCATTTTATCAGATGGGATGAAGTCTTTGCAACTCATCTATAATGATGGCATATTTCTGGTTCCGAAAATCACCAATAAGGTCATCCTTAAGTGCAGGCGATATCATATTTTTTATTAGGGATGGACATTTAGTTCTATGCAATTGTATGTGCTCCAATGTAACCCCCCCCCCTCCCCCCCCCCTTGACCATGCGCTCTCATTATTTCACTTAGATGATTAATTGTGCATATTGTACAATGGCAGGTCATGCCTACAGCAAGTTCAACTCTGCTGACTTTAACTTTATCCTTACTTTGCCTAGGAGTCATTGTTGTGATAAGCTGTGACTGGCTTTTTGACGGAGTTTTCATCCTGTGTGTGTGTTTTTTTTCCCTCATGATTTCATATGCTACTAATACTAATTCTTGGTGCAACATTGCACTGTCACAGTTTGCAATATGCTGCCTCTGATACGTCTGAAGATCTTTTGAGCCGTGAGTATGTTTTCTTCCAGTTACTATTATACTTGCGATGTCATAAGTTGCTTTCCATTTTTTTGGGCTGACGTGGCCATTGGTAAAAGTAATAAAATCTATCACAGATAGAACAAGATCTATATCCTCTCTATTTTCTGTCCTCAGGTGGTTTATGAACAGCCTGAATCACTTGGTATCAGTGGTGGGTTTTGGTTTTATATCACGCATTTATTCTAGTAGATTAACATAAATTACAGAAAACCTTAATTTATCAAAGTCACAATCCGTTTAGGAAGACAACAAATACAATAAGAAATGACGCGAATCTCCGTTAGTTCGTACCAGGGCATCTCAATAAAGTCAAACTGAAATAAAGATGTTAATTGTAGGTCTACACTGCTTTTAGTAAATATGCGTGTTTCTAAAAGAGGAACCATAATGAACATGTGAGCATGATAAAAAAAGCCAGAAAAAATCCAAATATGCCACTTTATTATTTTATGCCAGTTCAATTTTAAATATGCCAAATTTGTGGAATCTGGCATCAAAAATGCCAATATGGCAACCCTGCCTCGACACCGGAAGCGGTAAAAGAGGAAGGGAAGGAGAGAAGTAAAAGAAAAAAGATCCAGCTATCCTTTTCGGCTACTAGTTTTTATGCATGTCTTCGTCTTCTGGGTTGTTAGGTCCCAGTTTAACTAGGTCATGTAACTGACCCTTCTAGCCTGTTTTCGATTTCATCCACGCTGCAGTGACATGGACTTAACTCCAAAGACAGTTGACTGATAATTTCTGCTCTTTTTGCCTATAGACTACACATCTAATTGTTTGGGGTTACCAAAGCTGTACTGCATAATAGAATACGCTTAAAATCTCATTTAGGTGAATAAGGCTTCGATTTATACACTGCTTTTGCATTTTAAAGACTTCATTATATCTTTCGCAAAACCTATTATCTGGATATTTAAATTAACTCGTGCTTACATAAACTAACTGCTTTCTTTTCAGGTTTCCCACCATATCAATTATCGTATGCTTAATGCAATTGACTAAAAAAAAAAAAACCTCAGTATTCATGCCACCAAGGCTGTGTAGATGTTTATGTCACAGCACTCCAACTGGTACAAGCTGACATAGTAAGTAGCCCAGTGACTTGTCAACCTCATGGTGTGGACTTAAGACTACAACTGGGGAAGGTTTCGCGTACACACACAGTTTTCGAGTTAACTCTTGAAGACCTAAGCGGATGTTACTTTGTCTTATTCTAACGCAAGATGTTGAGCTTGAAATAATAACCACTTTGCATAGGAGGTGTTCAACCGAGAAACATGCGGACCAGAATAGTTGAAGTGATAAGTGAGTGACGTTTAACCCCACCAGCACCATACAACGAGCGATAAACACCCGTACCTTGACATAAACTACCACTTTTAGGATGAGAATCACCCGGGTACAAATCCCAGCAACCCGTTCAACCGTTAGGTTATATTAGAGATCCCCGATTACAGCCGGGATGGGGGCTTTAAAAAAAAACCCAAAGAAATTGCGTCTCATATTGGGTTCAGGTATATTTTCAACCAATAATTCAGACACAAGGGGTAATACATCTTCTGTCTGGCAAAAGGAGTAAGAAAATCATATTAACTTTAGAATGACAAAAAAATGTATTTTGGGTAATTGGGTACTGTTAATGTTAGTCATATCTCCTTCACAGGGTGTCACAAAACAACTCCAGACTGTATAGACTATTGGTAGTTTTATCAGACACATTTTTAACTTTAGTATTTTATTATCAGCAGAAAAGAAAAATCACGTTTCCTTTTCCTGACATTGTTTCAGATCTTAGTCAGATATGACTGAGGTACTGTATAACCGTAGCATGTACTACAATTAACGCCGAATTTTGGGCGGCGTATACCAAACCTGACCTTCTTCTTCTTTGCGTTCGGTTTCGTTTGCTCAGATCAGACCATCAGGTGGGTTGCCTCTATGAACTCGCATGTCAGCTGCAGGTCCTGCATGGTTCCCCATAGCTTGCTCTGCACACTTTGCTTTTGAGGCCAGGTGTCTTTTCGAAGTTGCAGGTGGAGTGGGCAGGTCTGCAAAATGTGCTGACGTGTTTGTGATCCTGTTTGACAGGCACACTAGGGGGACTGTACAATCTTTATTTTACGCATGTGGTAGTTGAGCTGATGTTTACTGTTAGTTTGTTCGCTCCACAATCCCTTGTATTTTCCTTTGATAAGTGTTCTGATTTCTGGTAATGACAATGAATGGGCGTGTTGTTTCTCCTTTGCTCCATTTTTTGCAAATCTGTCTGCTAACCCATTTCCTGGTATGCCGCAGTTATCCGGGATCCACTGGAGAACGATTTGATAGTTTTCTGTGAGTCTGTTTAGCTGACGGGTCAGTTCTCTTTCCGTGTTGTCTCGTGGATCCCTATGAGTCGCCTGGAGGACTGACATGCAGTCACGAAGGAAAAAAAAATTGCTGTTTTTAATTTTTCTTTCCTCGAGCACTTTGGCTGAATCAATAATTGCTTGCTGCTCTGCTTTGAAGTTTGTTGAGAGTCTTCCGGAGGCGCGTGACGTTTCTACTGTGGTCCCATCTTGCAACATGATGACCGATCCAGCTCCTCCCTTTTTGTCTGCTCCCTCCAATGATCCATCGGTGTATACGTGTGTCCATTTAGGTTTTTGATAACAGTGTAGACATGTGCAAGGGTCTTTGCACGCCGCAGTACAAGGTCACATTCTTCAGCCTTTCTGTCTAAGCCTGGAATTGTTGTTGTGACTATATATTTAGGCTGTAGGTCTATGTTGTATGCCTGGATCATTTCCCATGCTGAAGGATCTTTAAAAAGAATGTCACTATTTTTTTGTGTAGTAAAATGAGTGAGTGAGTGAGTGACTTTCTACCCCACTAGGACATCACACAAGCGATAAACACCCGATGACACAAAGTGCCACCATGTGGATGAGGATCACCGTGGAGAGGTCCCAGAAACCGCGTTTAGACATTTGGCCATTTTTATGGCCTGCCTATATTGCGGCCCCTGGCAAAAGCCAGAGTGGGGCTTCAAATAACAAAAAATTACGTCCTGAAAAGGACGTAAGGATTTGAAGCTACTATGTAGTAAAATTTTGATAGATGGTCAAAAAAAGCTTTGTCTTTTAAGTCGGTTTTGGGTTAAGTTATTTGCATACTGTGCATGGGGTTGCTGTTCATGCGTTTAAATTTTTCTGTTAAAAGGCTCAAGCTCTCGAGGCTACAAGTTGCCTCCATCTCATTAATTGGTGTGCTTCTCATATCTCCAGTGATGATTCTGAGACCAGTGTTCTGTATTTTATCCAGTTTGTGTAGATTTGATTTGGCTGCAGTGGAGTATGCTCCCATGCCATACTCCAGTTTTGGTCGTACATATCCAGTGTATACTTGTCGTACAGTTTTGGCATCTGCACCCTAGCTTGTTCCAGTAAGTTTCTTTATAAGTCTGAGCCTCAGGGTAGCTTTCGTTTGGGTCTTCAATGTGGGGGCCCCAGGTTAGCCTTTTGTCAAATTTTACTCCCAAATCCTTTTGGAAGGATGTTGCCTTCTAGGTACAGATCAACTTGTTCTGGCTTTGTGGAAAGAGAGAAAAAAAGTTCAGACTGTTTCAGTCTGGTTTATTCTGACTCCCCAAGAGTCCATTTCTTAACTGAATTTATAGCTTCCTGCATTTTTGTTTTAGTTGTTCCTATATGTTCAGCTTGAGTCCAGATGTCCAGGTCATCTGCATGTTGCGCCTTGTGAATGTGAGTTCTGAACTGTTTTAGGAGGTCATTGATGAAAAGAATAAACAGGGTAGGAGATATAACACCTCCCTGGGGGACACCTTCTTGTAACCCCGCCAGCTTGCACTTGTGATCTTGCAGTCTGACTCTTGCACAGCGTCTGTAAAGGAAGTCTCTAATCCAGGCAAACATATGCCCTTTTATCCCACAGTGTGTTAGTTTTAGCAAGAGTCCTTTCTTCCAGACCTTATCGAAGGCTTTGGTCAGGGTGAAGAAAGTAGCTAGCAGTTTTTATTTTTTCTGGAAAGCATCTTCAATTTCCTGTGTGAGATAAGAGGTTTGGTCGTCAGTGCTTCTGTATCTCCTAAAGCCTGATTGGCTGTCATCCAATATCTTGTTTTCTTCTAGGAAATTAGGTAACCTGTTGTTCACTAATCTTTCCATGGTCTTTCCACGGCAGCTTAGGAGGCTTATGTGGCGGTAACTGAATTTGTTTTCCTTTGGCTTTCCTTTCTTGGCTATAGGAACTATTTCTGCCTCCTTCCATACCTTAGAAAGTAGTCCCTGGGCCCAGGATTGGTTTATAAGGTCTAAGAGACGTTGCCTACCAGCTGTTCCCAAGTGTACTACCATTTTATTCGTTATTCGATCAGGTCCAGGTGCCTTCCTTTTCTTAAGCTAGGAGGTTTGCTGCTTGTTTACCAATGAAAGTTTGCCCACCATCTTCAATGGCAGTGTGGGCACGGCTGGTATTATTCTCCTCATTCTCCTGACATACTACTTGTGCCAACGGATGCTGACGGAGGAGCACAATATGGAGCTTACTAGCCCTATCTTAGGACGAGGCAAAACTTTATGTTATGACATGGCAGACCGAACCCATAGCCTTGGCTGGCAGCTAGTCTCGGAAAGAAGCTTCGTCAGGCAGACAGATCAAATAGAGCACTGCTCCCCTGATCCTGCAGCTTCTGCAGCCTGCTTTTTCCCAAAGGTACTGGTGTTACGTTTTCTTTGGAGGAAACAAGGCAGGTCGAGAAAGGGATCATGATACATTTCTATATCATGAATGGAATCTAGTCCAGCACCTTTGGCTTCTCTTATCAGCTTTTGCCTCAGGCTTCCTCTTGGACGTCCTCGTTACCTCAGTCCTTCTAGTTCCCGTTTCAGTGCCTGTTTGGCGATTCTCTAAACGTCTCTTCTCAGAATGTATCCAGTACAGCACTATCTTCTCTGTCTTATAACTATTGAATACTGTCGTGTTGATCAGTCAACGAACAAGTGCGTGAATGTTAAAGAACGTTAAAAGCAATCTGAGACTATGCACCAAGGTGAACTTAGATAAGTGATTTATGTTTTGTCTTCTGCCTTTCATCTCTTACAGGAGCTTAAGCCCTCCAGCAACTCTCACCTAGCCCCTTTATAGTTTTGGTCATGATTGACTGGAGATTGTAGGTAAAGTTTTCTACTGGATAAATTACTAGTCTCACGTCTACCCTTCCTTAATCGTGTATGAAATATTACAGTATTGCTGTTTTTTCTTCCCTTATGGATCATGGTCACATATGCGGGTGTAAATTATCACCTAATTTATTAAACTTCCTCTTTTTCTTTACTTCATCTTTTGCCGATTCGGAGTCGAGAGAGATATAAATTTCTGCATCTGGCTTTTCTGGTCACTTCGAACACAGATACCTCGTGCTGTTGTAGCGTTTCTCTGATGTTATCTGTCCATATTGTTCTTGGTCTGCCTCTTGCTCTACGTCCTTTTTCTCTTTTGGTGTATGCATTGTAAGGTATAGTGTCACAAGCCATTCTCTTTAAGTGGGCATACCATTTGATTTGTTGTCTTCGTTTTTTGCCGTTTGGTCAGTCCGTTTATATCTTATTGCATTCTCTGTAGCGATATTACTAAGACTGCAACTCAAATTAAATTAAGTCTAACTTGGAGCACAGAAGAAAGACACAATCATTTATATTTTCTGTTAATCTCAAATGTTTCCCCCCTTAACTCTTTGAGTCCCAGGGGGTTTAGCATCGGAGGCCCAAGGGGTAGTCAAAAGAGATGTAAAATGGGCGAATCTTGTGTTTATTGGGCCTGTAGGTAGGAACCTATGAACGTATGAAGCGTTCCTTAGGACTCAAAGAGTTAATACCTTCTTCTTTTGTTTCATTCATCAGGTGGTATTACTCGTTCTTTGAATGGTTAATTCATTTCATATAACCCCACATACGATGCTTTTGATAATTTGTTACTTAGTCCTCTTGGGCATTGCAGATCTAGGTAAAATGTATCATGTAGGAGAGAGCCAGCTAGTGGGCTACATACATGAGGTTATTTGAAATCAGTTAAGGGGTCACTACACAGCATTTTTTCGTATTTATGACAAAAATATCACTTTTTTAATGTGTTCGTTTTTGTAAAGTTTGGCATTCGTATAATAGATTAAAAACAATATGTATGTCATTTGTAAACAATTTAGTATTGAAAACTTAATACTAAAGACACAAACCCATGAACTTTTTTGAGATAAAAAAAAAGTTTAAAAGTCAGTTTTCTCACATCTCTAAATTTGTGTTTGTTGTGTGTGTGAAATCCTAAAATCTCAGCTAATATAAAGACTACAAACATAAAATTTCGTATGGATACTCCATGAACAATATTATAAGGACTGGTCTTTTTAAAAGTACATTTTTAAAAGTTTTTGTTTTTTAAAATCTGATTATTGTCTTATGGTGCTAAATTTGTTCTACTCTTTCAATAAACCTATATTTTAAAATTCTACGACAGATATTTAAAAACATGCTTAAAGTAAATAACCTATACCTATACATTTAAATACGATTACAGGTCATGAATCTATCATATATCCTTAAATATCTATGTTTGTTTTTGAAATGTAAGGATTTTAAGTACAGGTAGTTCCCCCCCCCCCAAGATGGCGGCTATTGCCATGACAACCATGATTTTGTTTTTTTACATTTAAAGTATGCAAATATAATAACATGTATCCCTACAACTGACCATTATAAAATAAATGATTCAAAGAAAATAAAGTACAACTTAATGATCGAAATCAAAGGGAGGAAGATATTAATGTGGAGGATATATTTGGAAGAATATATAAGTGATCAATTCTTTTTCCTTTTTCTTCACTAAATGTATTCGATTTCAGGTGCTGAGTCTCAGTTTTCCCATTTATTCTAAGCTTCTGTATGAAGGCGATGATAAATAGGGACAATGCCCAATACAGCACATACCTGATAAGGAGAACTCACCAGGTACCCAAGAAATCGTTCTTCTTATATGAAATTCCTCTTATCCAGAAAAAAAAAACTCAAGCAGGAAAAAATTACCAGGGATAAACAAATTGTTCTTCACAATAGAAAGTCGCCACATCCCCGATGGCCTTAAGGGGTATGCGCTGTAATTAATTGTTGATTCTTATTTAGAGCACAAATTAAGCAGTTGTACACGAGAATGCAACTCCATCAGCTACAACATAGATCAGCATCTCAGAAAATATCATAGGAGAGCAGGAGGATGTTCAAGAGGCAGACGAATATACAACATTATAAGTATGGAGGAGAATGAGGGGGTGAAAAAACAAACTGTCAGGGACAGATAGACAGACAGACAGACAAACACAGAGACCGAGGACAGGAGGGCAGGCGGAAAAATGGATGGACAGACAGATTTGCGGGCAGATAGGTATAAAACACCGACAGTGCCTGAAGATAGACATACAGACAAATAGACAGACAGACTGAAGGACGGACAGGCCGATGGATGGATGCATTTGTTGGTGGGTTTCAGTAGCAGGCAGCGAGACAGAGATTTTCAATCGCCCATACAATAAGCCAATTACCTAATATCACATCTCTCTACATGGATGAGTAGAATAGAAACTATAACATTATCTCTATTTGAAAAAAAAAAAAAAAAAAACTTAACTAACCCTGGCATTTGTTTTGGCTGTCGTCGTTTTTTTAAGGCAAGTTTTCTTTTAAAAGTTTGCCATTGCCACCAAACCGTCGGCACTCGATACCACTGTCACAACTAACGCAAGGCGGTCTGCTTTCAATTCGCCTGCAGCATGAGTCGAACCCGGCTCCCTAGCGTTAGGAAGCGCGTTCGCAACGCCTAAGCCAGACATGCTGAGTTATCTCTATAATCTGACCGGTTTGCTAGCTCAGCTGGTTAAAGCTGACTACGCGGCGACCTGGTGACGAACTCCCAGATTTACAAATCAATCATGGAATAAAGGCCGAAGTGTTGCGATAGCCATAGTAATGAACCAAAGGCTCACAACTCGTGGTTTCTGGAAACTTAAAAAATCAAAACAACCTCAATAACCTGGAGCAAAATAATGACCATCAAAATTAGGAAGAAACTACCACAACTTACATTTATCAGCTGCAGCCAGAAACTAGAAAACACCGGGCTTCAAATCTCCAGTGAAGGTAATATTTCAAAGCTTTGGTCGCCTGTTTTACCAAGCACAAAAGGTTACAGACAAAACAAACATCTCTCCTGGTTTCTTCATCGGTAACAACCTGCTAACACGAACTTCTAAAACCTAGTGTCTGAATAATGGATTTCAAGTAACTTCAATTCAACAGGCCCTGTGGATTTGAGAGACAATTGTGTTTGCCTTAGACTATAAAAGGCTTTAAAACTGGGCTGGTGGAGACGAAAGGCAGGAGGGCGGGTTGTAACAGGAGGAACGCAGAAACAGAACATGGTTAAAGTCCGGGACCGCGTTGGTGGAGGAAAAGAGACGGGTGAAAGTGGCGTAGGACTAAACAAAATGCTCGAGACGCAAAGATTGCATTTCTACATGCATTTCTTCATGTATTATATTTATGACTGAGAAGGAGACGAAATTATTCGATTGCATCTTCTTCATTTAAATGCGCTTTGTGCGGCGTTATATATATATATATATATATATATATATATATATATATATATATATATATATATATATATATATATATATTATATACATTTATATTAGAACATTCACTTCGTATTCGCTTCGGGGCCGAACAGTGGACCTAATAACTATTCGATATTCAGCCGAATACTTGCGGTCAGGCCGAATACGAATAGTGGTTACTTTACATCCACTTCTGCATACACGGTACAAAGCGTTCATAATGTTTGATAGCTCCAGAAAAATCATGGTAAGTTGCTTGGTGTTGAAAGAGTAAATCGTCTTTTACGACAGCTTATAGGAGGCAGTGAGTCAATTCTGTGCCCCCCCCCCCCCCACCACCCTTTTTCCAACCCACGGAAGGAGACCCCGGATCCTACAAGGGGTGAAAAACTAAATTCGACATCCCACATTGTATTAACTGCTTCAGGTCATAGGAGAGCTTTGTTGAGGGGAAAAAAGGGGTGGGGGAGGGATATTAGCCTTATGCTAGGAAGAGAAACTGCAACATGGCGACTTAAATCTTCTGACAGAGGTGTCTTACTTGGCAGCTGGTCTAGGAGGGACGCAATGTCGGAAAATTAAGCACTTTAAATCCGGCAGCTTATGCTGCAAACTTGGTTCCATACATGTTAGCACTAACGTTTTCTTGGGGGGGGGGGGGGGAGAGGGATTTGATTTGATTTGATTCAAGAACCGACATCACAGCACTGGTGGGCATTCCCATTAACGCTCCGTCCCTATCTTCAGTAGCCAACGAAGAGCTCCGATGAGTTCTGATACTATTAGTACCAGTAGCATTCTGATTAAACGTCCGTCTTGCCTTTCCTCTGAGCCTCGAGCATCTGCCAGAACCTCTTTTCACCCCCCACACCCCCACACCCCCGCATCAGTCTCACTAGACTGTGGGGATCCATCTGCACCTCCGAACTGTACACGCTCTCCCACAAGGCGCTAACCACGTCTGCCTTATCATGTATTCCACCAAGTTGTGCAGAGCCAGCCAGTCTGTCCGCCTGTTCATTTCTCAACATACTGGCGTACCCGGTGAAAAAATCCAGACAATACTCCTCACCCGTGTCCTCTGCAGCGAGGCATGTCACTCTGCACGAAGCATGATAGAGAGAGAGCGAGAGAGAGAGAAAGAGAGAGAGAGAGAGAGAAAGAGAGAGAGAAAGAGAGAGAGAAAGAGAAAGAGAGAGAGAAAGAGAGAGAGAAAGAGAGAGAGAGAGAAAGAGAGAGAGAGAAAGAAAGAGAGAAAGAGAGAGAGAAAGAGAGAGAGAGAGAGAGAGAGAGAGACAGAGAGAGAGAGAAAGATCATGCTTCATTGGCAACACAAGGTCTCTGCAATACAGCCAAGGCTTGTTGTTACGAAGAGAAAGAACTTCACGTCTGGCCATAATAGCCCTATGTCACTCTAGAATACGAAATAAACACCACCGTCTACCTTCTGTAGAGACAAGAATGAGACTTTCTGTTGGTCTTCTTCTTCTTTGTTCACCGTCTCTAAGCTGCAGGGAAATGTCCTGGTTGTTCGTCCATTTAGACTTTGGCTTTGTGCTAGGGTCTGAATTTTGCGTGAACATCCCAGTCTTACTGGCTTATTTGTGTGTAGTAGGTTGTTCTTTGCCACTCGGGAAGATGCACTCTGACTTCGAAGGAAGTCCCAAGTTAGTCGACTCCTACGACATGCTTGTTAAAGAGACAGTGGGTCTACTGTTATCCCCAAATTGTGGCCTCGAATTCCACACGGGGAGAAAGGTGACCAAGATGCTGGTATCTATAATAAATGTATACAAATCTTATTTATTGATTCATCCACTCGACTTAAACATCCTGTATTTTAGAAGCTTGCAGATGGAAATGATAGATCTGCTGCACAGTATAATCACACGCGCGCGCACACACACACACACAAATTTATGACATTCATTCTCAAACGATAACCCCGAGAAGTGGGTGGTGGAGGAGTTAAGAACGCTGGTTTCTCATTCTGAAGACTCATGTTCGAAAGGTCAGTAAATTATTAGCATTCATCATCATCATCATTAGGTGCCTTGCCGACTGGCGTGGGCAATCATGCCTCTCCACAATCTGGGATCTCCCGCATCAGTTCGTGTGCCGACATAGCATTAGGAGGTAAACATACAATCCTATCCTGCACCGTAGGTGGCGACCTCACAAACCGTGCGGCCCTAAATCTTCAACATCAAGACAGGTAATCGACTGCTCTAAAAGTTGGCTGGCAACTATTGGCAGTATGCCTTTAGGTATATTAGGTATATCAATATTCAGACATATATTCTCAAAGGAATCGGCACTCACTGGCTGCTTTTACTTCTTAGGACTTTATCTGGTACCCATTTAACGTTGGATTGACCTCAGAGTCAAGGTTATTTATTTAAAAAAAAAAGGTCGGCTCTGTTCGAATTTGGACTTACAACCTTCAGATGCATAGTCAAGCGTCTAGCCACTACACCACGAAGGCTCTGTAAATGTACATAGTAAAGACAGAGAAATTATAACAGGCCCCAGTTAGAATTCCGCTGCACGTTTATTATCGCTACCCATGATACGGAAATAGTTCTGTCACTAGGAATCTGACAACGAGGTGGCTGATAAGAAGGCGGTAAAACACTGACAGGTAACCAGAGGTGCCCGTTTCGCAAGAACTGCGCAGAACAATCCGGGTACCTGAAGCGCTGACACACTAGCCACTTAACCGACTGACAGCTAAAGCTAAGCGATTTAATGGCAAACCAACTATAGTATGCACACCAGGTTAGCTAGAACATGTGGCGATCTTAAACGCACAATCCTATTTGTGACCCAGACGGGACTCAATGTCTAGCATGACTGATTTTGAACGCAGAAGAAGAAGAAGAAGAAGAAGAAGCTATAACATGTGGGCTCAAGTACCTTGCATCCTGGTCTATGAATAATTTTTTTTTTTGTGCCTTAGTTCCCATCCCACTCCATCTCCCGCAAAGTAAGTAAAAGACTTTTTCTAAACACCTCCGGGCGTACAGGGCATATAGGGATAGAGCTCTATTTTATAGACCAATCTACACTTGGTGGGTAATGTGGTCAGCATCACACCGGCTGCCTTTACTTCCCACGACTTCCAAATGGTTCGCTTTTAAGGCTGGGTCGACCTGGGAGCCAAGGTCAGTTTTGAAAAAATACCGGTACCGCCAGGTCCAGAAGCCAAGACCTTGAGATCTCTAGAAAATTATTATTGTAAATTTTATATCAATCTGTCATTCAGTGTATAAAAAAGTTAGTTGCGAATCCTTTACTTGACGTTGCAGAAACAACCCCGGCATTTTTTGGCTGTTGTGGGTTTTTTAAAGGCAAATCTACGTCCAGTAATTTGCCATTGCTCTTTGGATGGTCGGCTTCTCGATACCACTATCGAAACCAACGCAAGACTCAGGGCCCGCAGCTGGGATCGAACCCGGCACCCCGGCATTACGAAGCAACGCCTAAGCCACAGACGCAGTGTATATGGCTTAGACAAAAAAGAAACTTTGATCACATGAAATAAAGCGCAGTGAAGAAGTTAATCAAATAAAAATGAAACTGGATAACATGTCTACATTCTATGCAACATAACAGCCTCATGTTAAAATCAATAATGAAGAAATCGAAGTGTCACAGATTTGTAACATCTAGGCTCAGTAATGTACAATAATGGCGACTGCACAAAAACGGAGTCAGAAGCGGACTCGCTTTAGCAATAAAGGGGTAAAATAGTAACTTGTAGATGTGAGTCACGGACTTTTATTTAGTCATTAAAAAAAATCGCACCTTTGGAACTGAAATGTTACAGCAAATTCGTATAATGCCATGGACCAAGAAAAAGAGGGGAAAAAAAAAAAGCCCACCGAAATCCTA
Source organism: Candidula unifasciata (assembly GCA_905116865.2). Classification (NCBI taxonomy): domain Eukaryota; kingdom Metazoa; phylum Mollusca; class Gastropoda; order Stylommatophora; family Geomitridae; genus Candidula; species Candidula unifasciata. Next base: position 396,943 of record CAJHNH020008496.1, read on the forward strand.
AGCTAATGAAAGTATATCTCTATATATAACAATTGGAAAGAGACAAACATTGTTCTTTGGCCACATAATGAGAAGAGAGACATTGGAGAACATCGTGACTACAGGAAAGATCAGTTGGAAAAGGGGTAGAGATAGACCAAGAGAGATGATGCTGGATAGACTGAAACGATGGCATGGATAGATATCATCAAGAGAGCTGTTCCAGGCAACTAGGGATCCTGATCTGTGGAGACGGAGAGGGCCTGCTCCAGTTGGCAGGGCACGCGAAGATGATGATGATCCTACATGATCTTAACATCGAGGAGAACCGATTAATAAACAACATCCTATTTCGAAAGCTGTGGTATTTTTGCCACGTTAAACGTCATGTCTGTCTGGGGTAGGGGCGATGACGACGGTACAATTTCGGGAAAACGAAGCATAGATCGACTTCCTCAAATATAGACACCAGACATGGAAGATGTATATAGCTATGAAAGCACACAGAACTGGAACATGTGTCAGAGACAGATCAGCGGAAAATGGGTAGAAGCAGACCAAGAGCTATGTGAATGTGTTTGAAACAGATTTTCAATCGTGCATTCAAGAAAGCAACGTTCTGTAAAGCACGGGCTGGGTGATTCAGGTAACAGAAAAAACAATAATAATTGTATTACTGCGCTTTTAAGGAAGGCATAGGATCCTTTAAAACCCCTTTTCCCCACAGTCTCCAGAAAATTATAATGGTCAACCCCATTCCAATGTTTTCTCTTGTCTATGCTCCTGATGTATAGTAAAATTCATTGTAACTAATTTGTGTCAGATTGTTAATATAAATATTTTATGTCTTTTTCATGTATGTAATGTGTGTACTTGGTATTTTATTGTTTCATGAGGATATATACACTAATATGCTGTTTTTCTACCATAAGGTACATTATGTTATTTAAAATTAAATCCCTCTTTCTAATTTCGACTACAAGCTTTTATCTTTCGTACACTTTAAAATAAAACCTTCCATAACGTTTACCAGAAGAAATTGAAAAAATGCCTAATTTCTTGTATGTCATCACATTCTTTTATTTGTTTGTTTCCTTACCTGTTTGATGCTTTAAATGTATAATATTCAAAATTTTCATTTTGACCTACATTGACTTGTCTGGTTGAAGATACATCAGGTTGTTCGTTACATTATTTTACAGCATTCTGTATAATCTTCTACACAGTCTCTATGCCAGAGATGTGGCGGCGGAAAGGCCATGATGCTCGCCTGCCGACCAATCAGTAATAGCGTCACCATTCAGAACTGAACGGCCATTCATTATATTAAATGCAGTTCACAACATAAATGCTATCGCTGGTTCAACAGGGGAAAAAATAGCAACATTGAAAAAAGAAATCAACAGGTCACAGTGTCGCACCAAGCACTCAAATCAAAGATGATGGGTGACGGAACCTTAGGACTTCTGGTCAGAAATCCATAGATTTTGAATTTACATCAGTAAACACTGGCTAGAAACAAATAACTTTTCGCAGCGTCAAGCCATCGATTTGCCACACTGGACCTGAAGTCCCATATATATATATATATATATATATATATATATATATATATATATATATATATATATATATATATATATATATGTGTGTGTGTGTGTGTGTGTGTGTGTGTGAGAGAGAGAGAGAGAGAGAAAGTAGAAAGTGGGACAGTACACATACTTACAAACACCAGTCTCCCTCCTCCGCTGTTTAATGTATTTAGTTCCTCCCTTAAATTACACAGCTCTTCCTTTATTTGAATAATCTCATTCTCGGTTGAGCCCAGAATACCAACCTCAGACCATTCCCAGGTCGGCCAGTTGTCGTCACTCCAGTCTAAATTGAACAGCAACATACAAACAGCGTTAGTTCATAGTGTAAAACATGCCTATAGTTAACATTGTAAAATTATTTTGTTAACATTATATATAAAGCTAACTTTATGCTTGCCTGCCGACTAAAAGATCTTGGGTTCCCCAGCCGACACGGCATAAAATGAGTACCAAGAAATTTCGCTGGAGGTAAAGTCGACCGCTGTGATGTTGAACACATCGAATGGCGGCTGCTCTGTAAAAAATATGCCCGGCATTAAATGCTTGATGGGACATTTGCGTAAAAAGGCTACCTTACTTACGTGCTCATCCACACGATACTGAAGAACTGTCAGCTGCATTGGGCTGGTTACCTAGCCCGCATGCCAGACTATCGCCTCCCTAAGAGAGTATTGTATGGCGAGCTCCAGCAATGAAAGAAGTCACATGGAGAACCGAAAAAGCGACACTAGCACATTTGACATTTTGTGCTAGGCTCAGACTTTTAGGCCAGATGGCTCTCGAGGGTGATGTGGTCAACGTCATGTCACTCGTCTTTGATTTAGATGATATTTTCCGTTACATCTGTTAGTCTGGGTCTAGCTAGCAACCTCGCTCATTTCATTTTTTTTAATACATCGCCAAAATGTGGATTTGAACAAAAGTTCTCTTTCATATAGCTAGCCATTAGCGACTGCGCTCCTCAGCTTCCTGCTAGAATATCTATGGTATTTATAGGGTGTATGTTTAATGACTGTAGATCTTTTTAAATCCGTTATTTGCGCACCGTATTCGAATTTGTATATTACTTATTTCATGCACTATGTAACCGTTAGTTTAGAATATCACTACTAAATACCGGTATTTTAGGAATTGAACTTAGCCATTGTCACGTAGCCAATCAGACCACCCTTTTTCTAGACGGTCCGTCCACATGATGTAAACCTCTATGCAAATGATCTGTATTCAAAGATGGACTATTGTGAATTTAAAAAAAAAAAGTAAAGTAAAGGACCCTTTCCACGCCTTTAGGCGTATAGGGCATATAGGGCTAGACCTATATTTTTATAGACCAACGGCACAAGATGGGTGATGTGGTCAGCATCACGCCGGCCGCCTCTACTTCCCGGGATTGCACCCGGTACCCACTCAAGGCTGGGTCGACCTGGGAGCCAAGGTCATTTTTGAAGAAAAGTCCATCTCCGCCAGGGAGCGAACATACGACCTTCCGATCCGCGGCGCGCGTCTAGCTGCTCTGCCACGGCGACTCCCCCATAAGTGAATAGTCTTTTAATAAGTATGGGTCAGGATGTAGGTAAAGGAACCTTGTTTATTCCTAGGTATATTGGAAGTGAAATATATTGAGAATTCATTCAAAGATAAGATTTTCGTGAGTAGTAAAGCCTTTTTTTCCATGGCCGAACTATCGCTTATTTGGCGGAAGGAATCCTTCCTGCTTCTGGCTCGGGAGAGTCTGAAATTGTAACGTCATTCTAGACGCAGGTCCCAAAGTCAGCAGATGCGCCAACGCCTTTTCTGTCAACTTACAAATATATTTATTTTGAAAGTCACCCTTTTTACCCGGGAACTTCAAGAGTGTATGCGTGCGTAAGTTGTACTTTACTCAGCTTTAAGTCATATTTCCATGAAGCATAGTCTAGACGGTTGCAGCTATGGAACACCAGCTATACCTTCCCGTCATTGGACTCACATTGCAGAGGTAACCCAACTGGAGAATTTTACCTTCATTTAGAGGGAAGATGTCCCCTTATATTCTCCCAGAGACCGGCAACATCGCCCCTTAAATATTGTATCTTTTTTAATATAACTCCTTTTATGCACAATTGATGTGTAGAAATAAATTTGGCCACCAGCAAAATCCTCTAGATATTTATACCAGTCACCAGAAGGTTTTGCCACTACCGACTGCCTCCAGCATATACCTGACTGTATTTTATCATCTGTGTTCATAAACGTGATAGATATAGCATTGGCATTAGAAGTGGGCAGATGGAATTTGTTTTTTTAGAACAGTATATTTGTGCCAAGATAATTCTAAAGCAGAAATAGACTTAGACGGTGGAGAGGAGCTGATCAATCACTCTCTACAATTGACGATAAGTATACAATACCAGAAGGTACAGCCAACCAGTCAATTCATGCCAAGAGCTTGATATTACCTTAATACATCATCAGCGCAGTGATGAACTCGATCAGTGACATTATGTCAGATCTGTCGCTATTCATGACTAACACATCCTTTGTGTCATATTATCTTATCGGTCCTTTGTCTGTTTCATTTACTGGGATTTCTTATATTGTTGAAACGGATAACATCATGCTTTGTTGTTTTGGGTGTCTGGTATTTCACAGTTCTCTTTAGTTAAGTTCTGTGTGCATTGTTATTAGATCAGAGTTGTGTTGATACTGTTTGTTTGATTGGTATGGTGATCTCATCCAGAATGGGGGCTGTTAAGTGGTGAGAAAGTCTGGCCAAGTTGTGCCCAGGAATATTTTTGGGGATATTTTTTGTAGCCAAATACATGAGTTGCCTCATCCCTGAAGTGGTGTTGGATGGTTGTTGGAGTTGCGGAGTACCGCCTAGATCAATACGAGCCGCCATTACAACAATATATCACTTCAAAGTGTCTTTTATTATAAAGGGAGACCCTAATTAAGACACGTGACAATATCGTCACGTGACACGGTTTTAACTGTAAAAATACTTGCCTTCACAACGTTTAATTATTGCTGCTGCCCCGTCCCATTTTCGCTGCTTAATTTTAAATTATCTAGGGTGTATGTTTAATGACTGTATACTTTTTTTTTTAATCAGTTATTTGCGCACCTCAAATCTGTGAATTACGTGTTGTTTGAAGAGCCATGTAACCGTTAGTTTATACTATCTCTTCTATGTACCGGTGTTTTAGTAACTAATCTTAGCTATATGGTTTTAACTTATCGAAAAAAGAGTACTTCTGGAGGAGCATGTGTTCCTTAACTGTGGCAGGTTTTCGAACGTGGTGGTTCAACAATGTATGATGTCACTTCCTGATAGTTAAGTGCCCTATCCTAATACTGGTAACAATTTAACCAGTATAAACGATTGTGCATAGAGCAGTAAAGTGGAAAACAGTACCCAAAATAAGATGCAATATAGCAGTATATGTTGCATTAACTCCACTGACGGTGATTACAAAAATAGGAGTGGCGATATTTTCAAGAAAATACAGCAATTAAATATACACCCAATAATACTCATTTGCAGTTAAAAGGGAAATTACCATAAAAATGTTCCGAAAAAGTTTGTTGAAGAGTCATCTTTGACATCAATAACCTGAATTGGCGACCAGGGCTGTGGCTAGGCACTCGCCTGTTAGCCTGAAGGTCTTGGATTCGAATCCGAAACGAGCCAGATTCTTTTCAAAATTAACTTTGGCTCTCAGATCAATTCAGGGTAACTTCCTGAGAAGTAAAGTCGACCAGTCTGGTATTGACACCATCACACATGGCGTGCAGATATGTCAACAATATTAAATTTGACTTAATATGCCGATGCGCCACTGGTATTTAAAAAAAAAAGGTCCTGTAATTACTTTAACCTGAATGGTTGCTGTCAGAGTATCGAAGCAAGATCCGGATGATGACAGTGCATCAGCAATATTAACCACACTGTTGGTTAGAAGTAGTGAAGCCATATAACACATTCCACTACATTTAGACTACAATGGGGGTGGGGCTAAAAAAAAAAAAATACCTCCCGTATTGGGGCGAAGTGGTAATATAATTTGTCATTAAGCGAATTACCTCAACAAGATAGAGTCACAGACAATTTTAATTATTTAAAAAAAAAGAAGTCACAAACACACAAATCTAACCGTGAACCTCCATGAAAATCTCATCATCTTCAAAATCATTTGGCTTGTGCTTGGTTAAAGAAGCCAACTCCCCCCAGAGATCCATGAAATTGTCCCCGAACTCTTTCAGATCTGCTATCACAGACGTTACTTCTGCCATGGGCTGCTTGTGATTGTCTCTCCTATTGATAATATCCATGCCAGTGGGCAATGTCTTTGGTGTTATACTCAAGTCAAAGGGAGAAAACTCGAAAGGGATGTGAATGTCAATTTTGTCGAGATCTTTTATGGTTGACCCTTGGCGTTTTTCTAGAAGACCAGAAAGTAATCATATTTGGTAATGTTTGTATAAATATGTTCATTACTGTCATAAAATGCAAGTTGGTTAAATTAAACTTCAATAGAAAAAACTTTTGAAAATTTGACTTTTGTGGAGACAAGGGGAGAGAACAAGTCAAATTTCCCTTTGCAAATCAAATTCATCCATTTGATAACAACATTAACTAGTCATCCCCTTGTCGGATGTAATTTTTCGTTATTTTGAAGCCCTACCCTGGCTCTTGCCAGTGGCCGAAATATAGCCTGGCTATATATATGGCCTACTGGCTGAACGCGGTTTCCGGGACCTCTCCACTGGTGACCCTCATCCGCATGGTGGCACTTTGTGTCATCGGGTGTTTATAAAAAAAAAACCTTTGATGAAGCTTTTCTTATCATCATGTAGCAGATCTTTCACAGAGTATGGCTCTCATCATAGCCCGTCCGAAAGAAACGTGTACTATCGCCATTTCTTCCACTGTGGTACTTGATATGGCCAAAAGATTTCAGTTTCGAGACAAGATGCTGTTTATGAGCAAACATATTTTCACTATTCGGCCGAATACGAATAGTGTATCATCATCATCAGGTGCATTGCCGACTGGCGTAGGCGAATATGCCTCGCCACAATCTAGATCAGGGACTATCTCGACGTATGCGCAGACATTGACTGCGACATTAACCGTGTTAGACACGTGCGATTTCTTTTGTTGTGCCGTTTCAATAATATATTTGGAATATCTGTCTATGAGAATTAATTGCCTGCTGTTTTGAGTTATGTTATAATCGGGACACTGCAGTAGGGACACACATATAAAATAGTTATGTTTTCTTTTCGTTATTCCGATCCAGTGGTTGCCATGTCGAATGGTTAGAACACTCGGCTCTTGAGAGGGAGACCAGGGTTTGAATCCGCAGTTTTTTTTTTTTTTTTACTTAGGGCTAAAATAAAATCCTCACCTAAACTGTTGTGGCGACATCACTAGCCATATAGCCCTTAATGATATATATAAAAAAAAAAAAAAAAAAAAAAAAACAAGGACAGGTTTGTAGGTAAACCAGATAATAATTAAATTTGACCATTTCACATACTTATGATTTCATTTTAAACTTTTCGATTGCATGGTTACGCTGAAATTTCATAGCTTTCCATTTATTTTCATTTAGATTTAATTATTTCATCTGCGTTGGAATTTTAAGCTGTGCTGTTTACCATAGCATTCATTTCCTAATTCTGGTGTATTTTTCCTGTTTTAATTGCTTTTCAATTGGTTCCCCCTCCCCCCCCCCCCTCTCAACTACTTCGATGAGGGAAAGAGTAATCGATGAATTTGGGGGGGGGGGGAACCAAACTGATTACTGAGAGAGCTTTTAGTCACAGTAACTGCTTTACCCACTCAAAGTAGCAGCAGCAGTAGTAGTTGTGGTTGGGCGGTTACACCGTTGTGCTCTCATGTGAAGACCGCCGGTAAGGTTATGACATTCTTCTGTCGGGGAGCGAAATCATAACCTGACCAGTCCGTGGCGACAGCACTAGCCATGCGGCGCCAAATCTTCTGGCTCACGACTCCCTGTCTACTCCGATGGTAAAACAGATAGCAGTGACATTATTTTAGCTACTGTGGTGGTGGTCGTGGTAGTAGTTGTACTGGTACTTGAAGGATGATGCGGTAAATATTACATTAGCCCATTCACTACCTATTACAATTCCTACTCCCAATTTAGTCCGGATGGACAGGGATGTCAATGTCAGTTACAACAAAAAGAATATCACCAGGTGATGATTTTTTAATCCTTCGAAGAGGGAGAGAGCAGTAGTCGGTGGAAGAGGGGAGGGGAGAGGGTAATGACTGAAAATTAAGAGAACTTGAAGAGCTTTACATATGATTTTTAAGTTCTCATTACTTACTTAAATTGTTTATATTTTACTAACGCTACCTTCACTATTCTAATTTTTGTACGACTTACTTTGTTATTTATCTCCTATAAAAATACAAACAGCTTTAGCATGTGATAACCAAATCACCACTTTTGTTACTGTGCTAATAGCACCATTTAAACGACCACTAATATAAAGACACAATTATATGGTGCGTGTTCTAAAGTTGGAAAACCAGACTATTTATAAATGTGCAGAGAATGATTGCGACATTAACTATATTAGACAGGTGCGATTTCCATTGTCTTTCTTTTCCAAAAACCTTTGATGAGGGAGAGGGTAGTAGGTGGATTTAGTTGTGGGGGTGAGGGGGTGGGGGTTGGGTGGGGATCAAAGACTATCTCTATATCTGAGCAGACAATGATTGTATTAGACACGTGCGATTTCTATTTTCTTTCATTTCCATTTAGCCAAACTATGCCACAGCAACGCGTGGCCGGGTACAGCTAATATATATATATATGTATATATATATATAAATATATATATATATATATATATATATATATATATATATATATATATATATATATATATATATATATAATTATTTTTATTATAATTAACAACACTGAATATTGTCTCTTGCCTTTTCTCTGTTCATACAACTGGTGAAATGGATCAGGATCTTTAGTGGCATGAGTGTACGCAGACAACAACCTCTGTTGAAGAAAAAGAGAAGCACTTCTCAAGCTCATCATTACCATATTAAAATATATTCATAATTAATTAGTCTAGTAGGAAATATCCTTTTCTTTGCATTGGCTGTTTAATAATTCCTTATCATCTTCATCCTTTTTTATTCCTATCCTCATCAGCATCATCATCTTACACTTCTGCATTGAAGAGTCAGGAGTGTAATAGTAGCTATTTCAGTGTTCCATGGGTAACATTAGCTATTGTCATTCTGTGTGAATGTACAATACCTTTAATGCTATTAATCTAGTTTCTTCTTGGGCATACCTCAGGTCTTATATGTGCTCATCTTTGATGTAGTGACTGCGCTTGTGACTGGTGTTGCTGAATTATAAAAAAAAATTTCAAGCTCTTTAATTGTTTCTCTTCAATGTATTTGACACAAGTTATTGAAATGCTAGGTGATGCCGCTGAAATGCCAGGTGATGCCGCTGAAATGCCAGGTGATGCCGCTGAAATGCCAGGTGATGCCGCTGAAATGCCAGGTGATGCCGCTGAAATGCCAGGTGATGCCGCTGAAATGCCAGGTGATGCCGCTGAAATGCTAGGTGATGCCGCTGAAATGCCAGGTGATGCCGCTGAAATGCCAGGTGATGCAGCTGAAATGCCAGGTGATGCCGCTGAAATGCCAGGTGATGCCGCTGAAATGCCAGGTGATGCCGCTGAAATGCCAGGTGATGCCGCTGAAATGCCAGGTGATGCCGCTGAAATGCCAGGTGATGCAGCTAAAATGCCAGGTGATGCCGCTGAAATGCCAGGTGATGCCGCTGAAATGCCAGGTGATGCCGCTGAAATGCCAGGTGATGCCGCTGAAATGCCAGGTGATGCAGCTGAAATGCCAGGTGATGCCGCTGAAATGCCAGGTGATGCCGCTGAAATGCTAGGTGATGCCGTTAAAATGCCAGGTGATGCCGTTAAAATGCCAGGTGATGCCGCTGAAATGCTAGGTGATGCCGCTGAAATGCCAGGTGATGCCGCTGAAATGCTAGGTGATGCCGCTGAAATGCTAGGTGATGTCGCTGAAATGCTAGGTGATGCCGTTAAAATGCCAGGTGATGCCGTTAAAATGCCAGGTGATGCCGCTGAAATGCTAGGTGATGCCGCTGAAATGCTAGGTGATGTCGCTGAAATGCTAGGTGATGCCGTTAAAATGCTAGGTGATGTCGCTGAAATGCTAGGTGATGCCGTTAAAATGCTAGGTGATGCCGCTGAAATGCTAGGTGATGTCGCTGAAATGCTAGGTGATGCCGTTAAAATGCTAGGTGATGTCGCTGAAATGCTAGGTGATGCCGTTAAAATTCTAGGTGATGCCGTTAAAATGCCAGGTGATGCCGTTAAAATGCCAGGTGATGCCGTTAAAATGCCAGGTGATGCCGTTAAAATGCCAGGTGATGCCGTTAAAATGCCAGGTGATGCCGTTAAAATGCCAGGTGATGCCGTTAAAATGCCAGGTGATGCCGTTAAAATGCCAGGTGATGCTGTTAAAATGCCAGGTGATGCCGTTAAAATGCTAGGTGATGCCGTTAAAATGCCAGGTGATGCCGTTAAAATGCTAGGTGATGCCGTTAAAATGCCAGGTGATGCCGTTAAAATGCCAGGTGATGCCGTTAAAATGCCAGGTGATGCCGTTAAAATGCCAGGTGATGCCGTTAAAATGCCAGGTGATGCCGTTAAAATGCTAGGTGATGCCGTTAAAATGCCAGGTGATGCCGTTAAAATGTTAGGTGATGCCGTTAAAATGTTAGGTGATGCCGTTAAAATGTTAGGTGATGCCGTTAAAATGTTAGGTGATGCCGTTAAAATGTTAGGTGATGCCGTTAAAATGTTAGGTGATGCCGTTAAAATGTTAGGTGATGCCGTTAAAATGTTAGGTGATGCCGTTAAAATGTTAGGTGATGCCGTTAAAATGTTAGGTGATGCCGTTAAAATGCCAGGTGATGCCGTTAAAATGCCAGGTGATGCCGTTAAAATGCCAGGTGATGCCGCTGAAATGCTTTAAAAAGGATAATCAGAATAATATGGAGAAAGAAGAACATAAATACTGACATTTAAAAAAAAAATATTGTATATCAAGAAGGTTTGGTTAGTAAACAGTGTCGTGTCTCTACAAATTAGTACAGATAGCGTGGCACTAGGAAAGAGGGGCGCGATGATGCAGACATGATATCAGTGACACCTTAGATAGGAAAGTGCACGAAAGGGTGGTGGGGTGGGGGTGGTCCTTCTTGCAACATCTCTCTCCAACAGTCAGCGAAAAGACCATACTAATGGTATCCCTCGCCATATGAATAATTACATGTCTGCCTTTCCACATGTGATCCTCATCCGCATGGTGGCACTTTGTGTCACCGGGTGTTAATCGCTTGTGTGATATCCTGGTGGGGTACAACAAGCAAGCAAGCTGTAAGTGATGCACGAAGCCTTAATATGAAACGTAATGTTTAGTTTTTTTAAGCCCCACTACGGCAATTGCCGAACCCAACCTATGGGCTTAACTGGGTTTCTGGGACTTGAACCCTGATGAATCGCATCCGAATAGTGGCACTTTGTGTCACCGGGTGTTCAACGCCGATTGTGGGGTCCTGGTGGGGTTGAAAGTCAGTCAGTCTGTAAATGATGTGCGGCTAACTTAAGCAACCTTAAATAGGACATTTAGTTTCTTACTTTGTTGAGTTCGTCGGTGTCCTTTTTTATAATGGAGATGTCGTTATTAAATTTCTGCTCTCCCAGTATGATCTTAACTGTTTCCTGCCTGACCTTTTCATGCTCTTTTTTCAGTCTAAAAATATTAACAATTAAACACGCTGTGGTTAAAAGGTTAAATGTACAATAACTCAAGCACAAATTATTTCACAAAATTAGAAATATTCAATGCAATTATCTTTGTGAGCTCGAGGTTTATCTAGGTAAAGATTCGACATCACAGCATTCGGGGCAAGCCCATATTAGCCCCGTCTCCATCTTCAGCAGCCAGCGAAGTCTCCATTCTGTTGGTACCCCTTATAATATGGGTTCTTCTTCTTCTTCTTCTTCTTCTTCTTCTTCTTCTTCTTCTTCTTCTTCTTCTTCTTCTTCTTCTTCTTCTTCTTCTTCTTCTTCTTCTTCTTCTTCTTCTTCTTCTTCTTCTTCTTCTTCTTCTTCTTCTTCTTCTTCTTCTTCTTCTTCTTCTTCTTCTTCTTCTTCTTCTTCTTCTTCTTCTTCTTCTTCTTCTTCTTCTTCTTTTTCTTCTTCTTGTTCTTCTTCTTCTTTTTCTTCTTCTTCTTCTTCTTCTTCTTCTTCTTCTTCTTCTTCTTCTTCTTCTTCTTCTTCTTCTTCTTCTTCTTCTTCTTCTTCTTCTTCTTCTTCTTCTTCGCGTTCATCGGGTGTAAACTCCGGCGGAAAGTTATAGTTGTTCATCCACTCCTGGACTCTAATCCTGTTGAAAAAACTGGGGATTGCGTGTACATCCGTTTCACAGGTCTGACTCATATGTATGCAGATTTTTGGTTCCTTGCCTCTCAGGCAGATGCACTCCGACTTCGAAGGAAGCTCCCAACTAGCCGACTCTTACGACATGCTTTTGGGCAGGCAGTGGGTCTGCTCTTGTTTTCCCCACAACGGGACCCCAGAACACACAAGGGAAATCATATGGATTAACTACTCGTTTTGCCTTTTCCCGAGTCTCGAGTGGCGCCCAGAACCCACGGACCCGCCTCGCTGCATCCTTCTTTGCAGGTACGGGTTTTGAATACTTTACGTTTTACTTTTCTTTGTCAGGTGAGGTGAGACAGAGTTCTTGGGTGCCATCGAACAAGAATATTCGAAGCAATCTGTCTTTGTGGAGTGAGGTGAAAAATAGATTTCTTAAGAGATGGTGATGAACTAAGAATAATAACGGACAATCAACAGTTTAGTGAAAAAAGTATAAACTGCATAGGCGAATTTTGTAGATAATGGTGAGAATACAGCGTTCATATCAAAAGCTTACGGGAGATATCTAAAAAGTCATTACTAGGAAATAGAACTCATTTCTCGCACTGGAACAGACTTATATTCACTATGCATATTATGGGGAGGTAAAGACAATTACGTAGTAACAACGGGAACGTCTCTGTGAAACAGAGGCAGAAATAGACCATAAGGCAAGGTGATGGGCAACAGTTAGGGAACTTGACATTGAAAAATATATGTATGAAAAATATTGAATTTAGAAGATAGTCGAGAGTCACCGTGCCGTTGGCGACTAGACGCCCGCCTGTGGATCTGAAGGTCGTGGGTTTGCAGAGCCTAACTTTTTTTCTTCTTCAAAAATGACCTTGACTCCCAGGTCGACCCAGCCTTGAGTGGGTACCTGGTGCAGTCCTGGGAAGTAGAGGCGGCTGGCGTGGTGCTGATCAAATCACCCACTTAGTGACGACTGTTCTATAAAAATATAGGTCTAGCCCTATATTCCCAACTGGAGTGAAAAAGGGACCTTAACTTACTGCTTTACTTTAAAAAAAAAAAGAAGATAGTCGGTTATATGGGGAGCAGAACTGATATTACACAGTTGAAAAAATAGAAAATGTTACTATACCGGTACTAGAGAGAGATAATCTACATTCTTTGGTCATGCGATTAGGAGAACACTGGAGTACATCGTGGCAGTGGGATGGAAAGAGAGACAGAGCAAGACCGAGAGAAAAGATGCTGGACAACCTGACCTCATTGTATGGAGGATCATCTGTGTCAAAGTTGATTGAAAATACATGAGACAGAAGGATGTGGATAGACATGACTACCAACGTCCTAATTCACGAACTGTAAGAGGAAGAAGAAGACGATCGGTTTTAGTACATTGATCGTTATGGATATTCAGGACCCTTGTATACGTTAGTAACGCACTGGATATATGATGCTAGACTTTATAGACCAGTGGGTAGTTGGTGGTGGATGTGGTCACAACGACCGCCTTTGCTTTACAGTTTTAGACTAGGTCGACTTAGAACCCAAGCTCAGTTTTGGAGAAAAGAATTCTGACTCCACGTGGATTCGAATCCAAAATTGTTCGTTCTGACAAGGGAGGGGTATCTCCATTACGCTGCCGCGCCTTCCAATTTCCCATATTGTGAAATAAAACAAGGGTCTTTTTCGTTAAACAGGTGTCGTTTTTAAAAATTACTAAACAAATGACTTTTCAATTAAACAGAGTTCTTTTTGACATGCATCTGTTTCTCACAAATGCATGTTTAAATGTGCACATGCTTGCATACTAGCTCACTCACATACACGTTTTACCTGAGAGCAATTTCTTCTTGTTTTTCATTGTCTACCTTATCTTTGGCAATAACTTTTTGAAGGTGTTCTTCCGCGGCAGACTCTTTTCCCAATTTTTTTAACAGCTCAAACTGAAATGAATTCACAGAAATAAATTATGCTTGAAAATTTAAAATTCAATTTTCTTTATACCTAATGGCATATGGGGCTTCATATATGACTTTCCATGCTTTCCTGTCGTGTGCAATCTTCAATGCCGTTTTCCATGTCAGTGATGCCGCACTCAGGTCACTTTCCGTCGTTCGTCTCCATGTTGGTTTTGGGCGCCCCTTTTTCACCTTTTCTTCTGGTATCCACGTGAGAGCTGTTTTGGCAGGTATATCAGGATTCATTCTCATAACGTGCCCAAGCCATTTCCATCTTCTCTTGGTTATTATACTGTCCAGATTTTTTTTTAGTTTGTTACTTTAAGTAGTTTAGTGTTTAAAATTGTATCTGGTCAGAAAATTTTAATAATTCACCGTAGACACGTGTGGTGGAAGGTGGACAGCTTGTGTGCATCTTTTTTGGGCATTCTCCAGCATTATGCTCCATACAGAAGAACTGGCAAAATGATGCTCTTGTAGAGTCGGAGTTTCGTTCCTTTGCAATAAGTGTTGGATTTCCAGGTTTGGTAATTTAAAATAAAACTGGTTAAATTATTATTATTATTATTATTATTAATATTGTCATCGTCATTATTATTAGTATAAATCTGCTGCTGTTTCTTCTTCATCGTTTTCTTCTTCTTCTTCTTCTTCTTCTTCTTCTTCTTCTTCTTCTTCTTCTTCTTCTTCTTCTTCTTCTTCTTCTTCTTCTTCTTCTTCTTCTTCTTCTTCTTCTTCTTCTTCTTCTTTTTCTTCTTCTTCTTTTTATTTTTCTTCTTTTTCTTTTTCTTCCTCTTCTTCTTCTTTTTTCTTCTCTTCTTCTGCTTCTTTTTCTTTTCTTCCTTCTTCTTCCCTCCTCTTCTTCTTCCTCTTCTTCATCTTCTTCGCGTTATCCGTCTGGAGACTCCAGTGGACTTGAGTCATGTATACACACCTGAGTTATGCGTGCATATCGGTTTTTTAGATCTTGCTCATTTATATGCGGGTTCTTTGAAATGGAACGTCTCCTGATAGACAAAAATCACTCCCTGTGAGGGTTCTGGGGACCCATCGAGGGGATTTGGGGGGGGGGGGGAACAAGAATAGACCGATGCCTCCTTAACAAGCATGTCCTGAGAGTCGACTAACTGTGAGCTTCCTTCAAAGTCGGATTGAATCTGATTGAGAGGCAAAGAACCGACAATCTGCATGCCAATAAGCAAGATTTGTTAAAAAAAAAAAAAAAGACATACACACGCAAAACTCAGGTCCAGGTCTTTCCGCCTGGTTTTGCAGCAAACAACAACACATTCTGGTACGGACGCGGGGTTAAATAAAAGCTGCACTTACAAGATTCTGCAAGCATGTCAGTTTATTTTTAGCCAGTTCTAGTCTTCTGGCTTCTCTCATAGCTTGAACCTTTCGTCTCTCCTGCAAATACAACAATAATAGAAGTAACCACACACTGTTTTTGCAGCAGTGCTGACATTATACAGTGGTGTAGTTTTGGTTCTACAACACAGTGTAAAACAGTGTTGACATTATACAGTGGTAAAGCACTGGTTCTATAATGCCGTATAAAACAGTGTTGACATTACACGAGGGTAAATTGTTGGTTCTACAACATCGTGTAAAGCAATATTGACTTTATTCGACGGTATAGTGGTATTTCTACAACACAGTGTAAAGCAGAGTTGACATTATTCAATGGTATAGCTTTGGTTTCACAACACTGTGTAAAGCAGTGTTGACATTATTCAATGGTATAGTTTTGGCTCCACAACGCCGTGTAAAGCAGTGGTAACCTTTGTACATTTGCGGCCCACTAAAATAGGTGAATTTATTTCGTCGGCAACCTGACAGGTAACCAGAGGTGAGTGACCTTTAACCCCACAAGGACTGCACAACAAGCGATAAACAACCGGTGACACATAGGACCACTATTCGGATGTGAGTCACCCGGGTACAAGTGGCAGAAATCCTGTTTAACCGTTACGTGACATTACGGCCCTTACTATAGCCGGGGTGGGGCTTTAAAATAACAAAAAACAAAAACAAAAAACATTGCGTCGCATATTGGGATGATGTAAATGCAACTATTTAACCAAACAAATAAATAACACAAATATATCTAGCAATGTGTTTGTTAAATCCAATGTCACAAAATTACTTTTTTTCAGCCGAAGCGACATCTTTTGATTCTCATATTTGAGGCATTATTACTACAGACAGCAATCTTTGGGCAAAGTGGTCAAGCCGTTTGCCTCGTTCTCTGAAGGTAGAAGATTCGCTCCACGGCTACGTCCTGCAGTTCACGGGTGCAATTTTTACAGAGATCCGTGGTGATCGTCGCCGGAGCTACAGAGTTTATTCTCTGCACGGTAAACGCGGCAGGTGGCTAACGGTTCTGCGAAGAGAGACGAAACGATATGGGAGAAAACCGGATGCAGTGAAGTCGATCTTCACTTTAACCTTTTATCTTGGAAAAGAAACCCCCCACTCTACCCCGCTACTATAAAGCAGCCCACCTAGATTGTTCCGTAGCCGACCTGTTGAAGAAGACAGGTGTAAAGAATACGCACTCACTTGTTGAATATTAAGGTATGGGCTTGATACTTAGAGACGGAGGGAGGAACGCATGGTGAGTGAGCTATTCGCGATGGTGTACACGTAACGTTAACCCCCCGCCTGTATACACACCAGCTCACTTCTGATTAGTAGTTCCTGAACCTGTCACCTTGACACAAGGTTACGGGGGTGTTCCGCAATGCCGTTGATATCGCGTGTTGTATATTACAGCACGCCAGCGCTTTTACCACTCCAAAAGCATGGAGAAACTGGCCCCAACTCAACTTCCCCTAGAGAGTGCTGCAACCTATATCACAGGCATTCTCTTTCTCGGAATGAAAACGTAAATGCAAGACAAGACAGAAAGGAACCAACACAGTGGGACACATCCGTAACCTTTAGGAAAGTCGACCAGCCAAATAAACTTGTCAATAAAACGTGACCTACTTTGTGTGGGGAGATTTACGATGGTAACCCGCGATGGTAATGGTTAGGCCCACTACGAGCGAGTCGGCCTGGGGCCTAAGCCCCATTGAGGGATAAACTGGAGAACAACAACACAATGCATGTTGAGGCTAGAGTCTTTCCGTTTGAAGGGTCGAGAATGCAGGGCTCTCATGCGGGAGACTCCGGTTCAAATCCTCGGTCCCCGGGGCGCCCTTCTGTGGAAAACAAGGATAGACCCCCTACTTCTACAACAAGCATGTCGTAAGAGTCGACTAAATGGGGGGATTCCTTCGAAGTCGGAGTGCATCTGCCTGAGAGACAAGGAACTAAAAATATGCATACAGATAAGTTTGATCTGTAAAACGGTACAACACTCAGGTTCTGGAATCAGACTAATGTCTAGAGATGGATGAAGAACCACAACTTTCAGCCGGAGTTAACTTATGGTGAACGTGAAGAAGAAGAAAAAGAAATCCTCGATAAGATAGTAAATTATTTTTCTATTGGAAGCAAAACATAAAATCCATACCTGCAAATTAACTGGCGTCCTAAATCAGCAGACCACAGACCCATATGCCCACACAACAAAAGTAGTCAGTACAGGCAGTAACTAGTAATTGCTGCAGTCTTTCTTCGACTGCTTTCCTTAAATCCTTCTTCTTCTTCACTTTTACCTGTTGCTAACTCTGGAAAGTTTTGGTTGTTCTCCACTTCTGGGCTTCGTTCTCGTTCCAGGACTTTAGTCGTGCGTCCAGATCCGTTTTAATAACTGACCTTTTTGTAGACAGACATTTGGTTCCATGGCTTTCCGAAAGATGCACTTGGACTTCGAAAGAACCGTCGATCCTATCTACATTGGCCTATCGCAGTGGCTCCCAACTTTCCTAATGCCGCGACCCTTTAATACAGTTTCCTCATGGTGTGGCAATCCCCTAACAATTATTTTCCTTCATAACTTCAATGAATATGGGTTTTCCGATGGCCTTTGTCGACCCATGTGAAAGGGTCGTTCGACCTCCCCTCCCCCCTCCCCCCCCCAAAGAAAAAGAGTCACGTCCGGCAGGTTGAGAACCGTTGGCCTAGCGCTCAGTGGGGAGCCTGTTCCGATGATAACCGTGCAGACATGCAGACAGATCACCAGAGTTCTACTATACAGGGTCTCCTCGACTTACGACTGAATTCCGCTTTCACCAACGAGTCGTAAGTCGAACTGGTCGTAGTTGAAATTTATATTTTACAACATTAGTTGCATTTAAAAGGGTTTAAAAATTGTACATAGTAAAAAATTAAATCCTTAAAAGTATAATTCTTGTACACTATACCAAAAATAAATTTTATTTACTCTATTGCATCAGTTCCGGAAATTTTTAGACTTTAAGAAATTATTTATTTTCTTTTTTTAAATATTTTTTCCTTATTTATTTATTTGGTGGTTAGTGTGGATGATCTAAGTCACATTTGTCGTAGATTGAGGAGAAGGTGCACGTCAAAAGTACTTTAATAAAATAATAATATTTTCACACAAAAAGATAGCAGGTAATGCTACCTTTCGACGACTGCGGCCCGGACTGTTATTCCACACGGCGCTTGACGTCACCAGTAGAAGTTTGCAATGATGATGATGATTATTTTGATGATGATGATATTGATGATGATGATGATGCATATGATGATAATGAGGACGACGACAATTAATAAAATAGTTCTAACCTTTAGAGACATCAGTCGTTGTTTGTGTTCCTCGTATTCAGCCACCCTGTAGACAGTAGTTGCACATTTTATCATAACATAATATTACCTTCGTTTAGCAGATAGATTTCACCAACACCTTCGTGATATGTTGATACAAATTGCAGATCAGCTTCTGTTTATTTCAGCAGCACCGATCATTCAGATCATCAAGATGATGATGATCACTCTTTTTCATCAAGTATGAGTACGAAGATGACTGATGAGGCCGATGCTGGCCCGAAAAGTTCTTGGACAGCGAGGACAGGAATAAGCGTTGTGCCAGGGAGGGGATCTCTTGCAGTTGCCTTTCTGTCCATCATTTTCCTAAGTCTTGATTTTCTGTTTGCTTCACATGTAGGCCCCCTTTCCCCACTAAATAGAGCCTGACGGCTGAACGGGATTTCCGGGACCTCTCCACGGGTGATGCTCATCCGTATAGTGGCACTTTTCGTCACCAAGTGTTTATCACATGTGTGATATCCTAGTGGGGTACAACTTATCTACACTGTCTTCCTCAGCGAGCAGCTGAATATTTTCATTGCTCTATGTAGACATGTCTACTAGAGTTGCCACGATGGTGTTCCGCAGCAGAATAGCTTGTCCGTGTTGTTTTCTGTTGTAAAATGCTTTGAAGCCAGTAAACCTTATTTCTTCATCACTGAGTTTTGTTTCTTGTAGAGCGATGATGTCTGCTGCGTTCAGTAAACGGTCCAAAATGGATCGTCGCTGTTTTAGTCTGTAACAGTTCCCGTATAGAATTCGCCTTTGTCCGGATCGCTCTTGCATTCTCTACAGCGACACCTGCCGCGCCAGCGTGAGATTGCTTGATATGGGGTCATCTGCCATTACCAAACAAAACTGAACACATGATACTTGACGCTTACACAGGAGGGTCTCAGCGCAATTCACATATCTCCATAGCATTAGCAATGTTCATGCGGACAGCAAACCCACAAATAATCGCTTCATGTTAGTAAAATAAAAACCCATCAGAATCAATTTGTTGTAGTAAACGACAGTGACCACGCCGCCATCTTGCGTGACGTCCCCAATACCTGTGATTAATTGATAATGCATGGCGTGATGTGCACTGATGGTATTTGATCATATGTGACGCGTTATCTGGCACATAAACGGTTAATACTTACCTCCGTTTTCTAGCCAATAAAGACACCGGTGACACATACTGCGGTGCGTACTGGAAGATATCCACGGGGCCGTCAAGAGAACCTCCTGCAGTTATAGGATGATGATGGTCAAGATAATAATAATAATGTAAATAATATTGATTAAGAATAATAAAAATACAAAATAGAGAACCACTTACAAGGACCAGTGACCAAGTCGACCTCTAGTCGACATGACGACTTGACCCTCTTAATGAATATCCACATTTAACATTCTGACATGACACCGACAGATTTTACTCAGTTTTTATATACATATACAGTCATAGCACCATATGCCACATGAGACTATAACACTACCATATTACTAGCTGACTCGTCAATTTGACCCCCTTACTGAATCACCGGTACCTAACAGTGCCCCTGATGCCCTCCCTTTGTCATAATTTTCCCTTTTCCCTCTATATAAAGTCATAACCTAATATGCTATGACCTCTCAATGACCTCTAAAATGCCCTATGTACCCAGCTGACATGACATGACTCGCTAAGTCACGGTCACCTAACATCTTGACATGACACACTCTCTTTTGCCATAATTTTTAATTTTCTCTAAAATAAATAGTCATAGCACCACATTTAGTTACCCTCAGTGGCCCCTAAAACCCCTCATGTAACTAGTCGACATGACTACCTGACCCCCTCACTGAGCCGCTGGCCCCTAACAATATGATATGACACCCTCCGTTTGTCGAAATATTTCCGTTTTACCTCTACATGAAGCCATATTCTATGACTTATAAAACTGCTCTCGTACCTAGCTAACACGACAACTTGACTTCCTCACTGAGCCGCCGGCACGTAACACTATGTGAAACAACACCCGCCATTTTGCCATAATTTGTCATTTTCACTCTATATAAATTCATAGCACCATAGGCCCAAGAGCTCCTGATGACTATCATATGTCCAAATTATTTTCCTTCTAAAAAAGTATACATAACACGACCACCAGGCATCGCAGACCACTGCAGGAGGCTGCACCAGACAGGATATTGCAGGCAGTCATTGCAAGCAGCACCAGGCATTGCAGGCCTTTGCAGGCATTGTACGCATTTATAGGATAATACCTGATATTCCCCTATAGTACTACTGACATTCTTCCACGCAACGATATTAGACTATTGATCGTTTTCTCTCTTCGTTCCCTTATCCATCTGTTCCCCTCCAGCTTTCCTGTTGTCACTATGTATTTCAGTTGTTCCTCTTCTGATGGTATGCCCAGAGAATATGAATCTTGTCTTTAAACTCAGGTTCTCAACGTTATAAGCCTAGAGTTTGACTCTGGACATTTAACAGTTCGTATAGCAATTTAAAGCGTGTCCTGATACTTTCGCAAGGGCTGCTCTACTGCGGACCATGTATGAAAATTAACCAGTCTACTGGCAAGACATCGACTTGGCTGCTACGAAATACTAAGATAAGTTATTTTGTGTATTTGTGTGGTATTGTTTGATTTATGTATGTGCGGCTCCATAGCCGCAATGTTCATGTTTTGTTTGCGTTTATTGTATTGCGAAGCTTGCAGATATACATACCTTTCCGTTTTATATATTTTCTTGATATGAAAATTAGGAAGTGGGCTACGCCCTTACCCCGCCTCCTTCTCCCCACAAACACTCAAATCATAGTCAATTCTCCATTTACGTTTTTACTCATGTTAGTCACATTATTCTTAGTGACGTTAAACCCCCACCAGGATCGCACAACCAGCGATAAACGACCGTTGACACAAAGTGCCACCATTCGCATGAGAATTCCCCCCGGGCCACAAGTCATAGAAACCCCGTTCAACCGTTAGATTATATAAGGGCCCCCAAAGTCAGCCGGGATGGGGCGATACAATAACCAAATAAATTGCGCTCCATTTTGACACCCAGTTTCCAAGGCAGATATTATTTTTTGGGGGAAATAATATTATATTTGTAATTTAGCACATTATTATTTTTACTGGGCACTAAATCCCAACGTATGACACTAGAGGCCAGGTTAGCTAAAAAAAAAAAAAAAACGGCTGAATCTACCCTCCCCACCCCCACCCCTCCCATATTTTTTGTTTGCGTCCACGCCCCTACTGTCAACTTACCTTTTTTTGCATACCGTAGAAGATGACAGGCAATGGCAAACTTCTCCGGGTTCAATTTTCCATCTCTGCTAAACTCTGAGAGGTCCCAGATGTGTGCCAGAACGTCGACAGGCAGGTGTGTGGACAGAAACACTTCAGCAGCTATCTGAGCTAAGTGAGTACAATATATAAAGAGTAAAAGTAAAGTAACCTTTTCCCGCTTTCTTTCGTACTGGGCACATAGGGCTAGACCTAAATTTTATAAACCAATCGGCACTTGATGTATGATGTGGTCGACATCAAGAAGGCCACCTTTACTCCACGGGACTTTACCTGGCACCCAAATGAATGTGGGTTAAACATGATGATGATGAAGATGATGGTTGTGGTGGTGATGATGATAATGATGATGATGGTGATGAAGATGATGATGATGATCATGATGATAATGATAGTGGTGATGATGTTATGGTGATGATGGTGATGATGTTGATGGTGATGACGATTATGGTGGTGATGATGATGATGATGATAATGACGATTATGTTGATGATAATGATGATGATAGTGGTGATGATGTTGATGGTAATGATGGTGATAATGTTAATGGTGATGACGATTATGGTGGTGATGATGATGACGATGTTGATGACGATGGTGATGATGATGATGGTGACAACGATAGTAATTACAAAGAAAGCCATGAAGTTATCAACGAGAAGTCAACATTGTGTAGTTTAACGACTGCTATTATCACTCATCGTCCCATTGTGCCGTTATATGTCACATTAGGCCCCCCTGTCTCGTCTTGTGCAGTTATTTCACATCCTGGATGGAATCCATTCCGGCAGTTTTGGTCTCTCGTATCAAAGTTCATTTTGTGTTTTTTTTTTAACGTCATCGTTTCTTTAAATTTATTTTCCATTTCTGTACCTATTTAGTGACTCTCCATCCGCTTCTCCTCTCCAACTGCCCAATATATCGAGAGCTTGTTTTCGTTTGGTTTCAAAAACTTTTTTAAAAAATGTATATCTCATATGTGAATTTAAAAAAAAAAAGGTTAGCGGAACCTATGTCATTGACAGGACCGCACTAACATGTCAGCTAGTGCGTTTGCTCACCGCGAGATTGACACGGCTACAGTCTTCATTATATTGAAAACTGCTTGTTTATCGACCAGTTGATGAGACGAGGAGAAAAATGCCTAGCATTGGCATTATTAGTAGCAGCAGAAGAAGTAGAAGAAGAAAAAAGAAGCAGAAAAAAAAAGAAGGAGAAGAAGATAAAGAAGAAGAATAATAAGAAGGAAGAAGAAGGAAAAAGAAAGAAAGAAGAAGAAGAAGAAGAAGAAGAAGAAGAAGAAGAAGAAGAAGAAGAAGAAGAAGAAGAAGAAGAAGAAGAAGAAGAAGAAGAAGAAGAAGAAGAAGAAGAAGAAGAAGAAGAGAAGAAGAAGAAGAAGAAGAAGAAGAGAGAAGAAGAAGAAGAAGAAGAAGAAGAAGAAGAAGAAGAAGAAGAAGAAGAAGAAGAAGAAGAAGAGAAGAAGAAGAAGAAGAAGAAGAAGAAGAAGAAGAAGAAGAAGAAGAAGAAGAAGAAGAAGAAGAAGAAGAAGAAGAAGAAGAAGAAGAAAAAGAAGAAGAAGATGATGATGATGATGATGATGAAGACGGTAGTGACAACGATGGAACAGCAGCAGCAGTGTCAGAAGAAGAAGATGAAAAAGAAGAAAAAGAAGAAGAAGAAGAAGAAGAAGAAGAAGAAGAAGAAGAAGAAGAAGAAGAAGAAGAAGAAGAAGAAGAAGAAGAAGAAAAAAGAAGAAGAAGAAGAAGAAGAAGAAGAAGAAGAAGAAGAAGAAGAAGAAGAAGAAGAAGAAGAAGAAGAAGAAGAAGAAGAAGAAGAAGAAGAAGAAGAAGAAGAAGAAGAAGAAGAAGAAAAAAAGAAGAAGAAAAAGAAGAAGAAAAAGAAGAAGAAAACGAAGAAGAAGAAGAAGAAGAAGAAGAAGAAGAAGAAGAAGAAGAAGAAGAAGAAGAAGAAGAAGAAGAAGAAGAAGAAGAAGAAGAAGAAGAAGAAGAAGAAGAAGAAGAAGAAGAAGAAGAAGAAGAAGAAGAAGAAGAAGAAGAGAAGAAGAAGAAGAAAAAGAAGAAGAAGAAGAAGAAGAAGAAGAAGATTATGATAATAATGATAGTGATGCTGATGATGATAAAGGTAGAAAAAAAAAGAAGAAGAACACAAAAAGTAGAATAGAAAAATAGAAAGGAGAGGGAAGAGTTAAGATATAGGAGGAGGAAAGTATAAGATAAGAGATAAGCACAACAACAAATGTATCTTTGTAAAAAGTCAAGTATCCTACCATTGATAAAGCCAGTTCTGTTATAATCCAAAGTTTGGAACACCCGTAGATAAGCATCCTTTTCTTGCTGGGTCATGGGCGGCGGCGTCTGTGGCACAGATTGTGGAGGTGTCAAGGTTCTAGGAAGAGTTTTCGGCACGGCACAGCCACTCATGACGCCTCTGATGAGATGCATAATCAGTACAAACTCATCCACATTGAGTACATTATCGTTGCTGACATCGGCCAAGTTCCTGCAACAGATAGGACATGAATATGTTAGGGGAATATGCTTCAAAGCAAATTGCTGTTTAAAGCTTGATTGTTTGTAACGGCCGTGCCCATACTACCACTACTACCACTACTGCTGCTGCTTCTACTACTACTACTACTACTACTACTACTACTACTACTACTACTACTACTACTACTACTACTACTACTACTACTACTACTTCTACTACTACTACTACTACTACTACTATACTACTACTACTACTGTTACTACTACTACTACTACTACTACTACTACTACTACTACTACTACTACTACTACTACTACTACTACTACTACTACTACTATTACTACTATTACTACTACTACTACTATTTCTTCTTCTTCTTCTTCTTCTCCTTCTTTTTTCTTCTTCTTCTTCTTTCACCTTCATTTTCATCATCATCTTCTTCTTTTTCATCTTCTTCTCTTCCTTTCCTTTCCTTCTTCTTCTTCTTCTTCTTCTTCTTCTTCTTCTTCTTCTTCTTCTTCTTCTTCTTCTTCTTCTTCTTCTTCTTCTTCTTCTTCTTCTGTGTGTATGTGTGTGTGCGCGTCCCTCTATATCGCTGTCTTATTTAAATTTAACGCTTCCCATCTGCACCTGAGGCAAATACCGCCCCTCTAGACCGTCCCAAGGCGCCCACGTGGAGACACAAAATTTACATTTCAAGGGAGATAACATAAACTATCTGCTGTTTGCTATTGATAACACTGTTGTCTTAAGTCCTTTTTATTTTACCTGACTGACTGCCGTTAAACACACAACAAGCGATAAACACCCGGTGACACAAAGTGCCGCTATTCGGGTGAGAATCGCCCGGGTTGGAAGTCTCAGAAAACCCGCTCAACCAGTAAGTTATATTTAGGGCCCCTGACGACAATTGGGGTGTGGCATTTGAGTAACAAAACAATGTTTTTAAATACTGGGACGGATTATTTTTTCATTTCGTTTCACTTAAGGTATAATTTGATCTGTCTGCACCCATCTGTAAATTTCTTATTTTTTAGTTGTAGCTCAATTATAACTTGCCGTCCTTTTTAGGATGAAATTTTTCGTTATTTGAAGCCCCACCTTCGCTCTAGTCAGGGGTCGCAATATAGCCAGGCCATAAATATGGCCAGTTGGCTGAACGCGGTTTCTGGGACCTTTCCGCGGTGATCCTCATCCACACGGTGACACTTTGTGTCATTTGGTGTTTATCGCTAGTGTGATTTCCTAGTGGGGTAGAAAGTCAGTCAGTCAGTTTGAAGTGGTTACATCATTTGCGCATTGCTGGTTGCGTTGAAGATTATGGGATCGATTTCGGTTTGGATGCCGTCGCTTGGCTGTGTACAGGTGTGTCAAACAAAAACATAATTGATATGACAGCTTTACACAACACACGAAGGTCAACTCCACAAGGTACGGGTTATCAAATGAAGAATGGGGGTCGACAAGGGAATGAGAGTATTTGTAACAGACAGGAAAGGAATGGGCATTTTAAAACTACTTGCTATATGATGATGATGACGATGATGTTTATGATGATAATGGTGTTTATTATTTTTATTATTGCTTTTATCATTATATAGTTTATGATGTATGATGATGCTGATGATGTTTATTGGGTTGTTCATAATGAAATTTATATATATATATATATATATATATATATATATATATATATATATATATATATATATATATATATATATAATTTTAATAATTATAATATTGTTTTTGTTAATAATCATTATGATGGAGATGATGATGTTGCTGATGGCGATTATGGTGATGGTAATGATGATAACTATGATTATTATTATTGTTAAGTTTATAATGATAATAATGATTCGATATTTCTGCCCCAGTGCCCGCAGCTGCACCAGAAGCACGGCTCCTGACTTAAGCTTCATTCCGAGGCCAAGGTGGAAACAAAATATGTGTACACTAGGAGGTCGTCGAAACAACAACCGGCCGGGGACATTTTTCTTGGATTAACAGGCCCCAGTGCCGGGAATGTCTGAATCCGCTGTTTGTTGATTTTGACCAGGCAGTGGTAAACTTCCAATGTCAGG
This sequence comes from Candidula unifasciata, assembly GCA_905116865.2. Lineage (NCBI taxonomy): Eukaryota > Metazoa > Mollusca > Gastropoda > Stylommatophora > Geomitridae > Candidula > Candidula unifasciata. The sequence goes on from CAJHNH020008496.1 coordinate 423,600, forward strand.
AAAGCGTCCGTCGAGAGAAAACACACATGCCGATTAAAACAAAACAAAGTGTTTAACTAGAGACAGAAATAGCTGTCATAGACGTAAAGGCTTGAACATGCTTCCACAATCTGGACAATCTGATTGACGTAGAGGTATGGCGTCTGCTTCAATCTTGAAATCTGTTAGAACTCAAAATAGGTTGAGGAAAATACTTTCATGGATAGTTTTTTTGTGGGAGTCTCAGGGGTGACGCCAGTTAAGGGCTTAACCATTTTCAGCAGCCCCACCCCCTCCCTAAAATTGGATGGGGGCTAAGAGCGCCTGACTCTGATAGGCGGAACAGGACTAGAGGAGGAGGAGGAGGAGGAGGAGGAGGAGGAGAGCGAAACCTGTTTTGACAAGTATGTCTGATTATGTACAAGTTTTTACAATTAATACCTGTATGCCAAACTCATTAGGCATTCTAAGTGTGGTACTTATTTTCATATAAATGGGGTTGTGACAGCACTCCTTAATCGCTGTGTATTGTAGAGATATAAACGGGGTGGTATGCGAAAACCAATCGATGTAAAGTCTTCGTGTTATTTTTCGATTACTTTTTAAGCTCTTGTAAAATAGCGAGATTATGTTTAATCTGATAGTAAAATAAACTCGATATTTGCCCATTTGAGATATGATAATAAATTGGTATATCGTACACAAGCCACACCACACACGACGAAGTTCGCTGTATCATGACTGAACAACTATGAACCTCCTGTAACAACAGTAAAAAGACCTCTAACAACCTCACCAAAACGATACTACAGGGTTCAGTAGAGGGGAAGGGGAGGAGAGGCAGACTAAGAAAAACATAGACACAGAATGTTGATAAACGCACAGGCCTCAAACAGGCAAACACTAAGCCTATTGCGTCAGACCAATAATGATGAAGGGCTTCGATCAGAAGTCTAAGTACCTACCAGCGTCAACTGCACACAGGCAGACAATGGTGAATAAAACGTCTGACTGCTACTCGCCAAAATTTGAAAATCGGTATCTTAGCAACTGTTCGGCGTAAGTTGTTGAAATTTGGCATGCAGTCTATTAAGTATCAATCGGCATGTAGCCTGTTAATAATCAGCATGTAGCCTGTTAATAATCAGCATGTAGCCTGTCAATAATTGGCATGTAGCCTGTTAATAATTGGCATGTAGCCTGTTAATAATCAGCATGTAGCCTGTCAATAATTGGCATATAGCCTGTTAATAATTGGCATGTAGCCTGTTAATAATCAGCATGTAGCCTGTAAATAATTGACATGCAGCCTGTTAATAACTGGCATATAGCCTGGTTATAATTGGCATGTAGCCTGTTAATAATTGGCATATAGTCTGTTAATAATTGGCATGTAGCCTGTAAATAATTGGCATGTAGCCTGTTAATAATTGGGATATAGCCTGTTAATAATTGGCATATAGCCTGTTAATAATTGGCATGCAGCCTGTTAATAATTGGCATGCAGCCTGTTAATAATTGGCATATAGCCTGTTAATAATTGGCATATAGCCTGTTAAAAATTGGCATGTAGCCTGTTAATAATTGGCATGCAGCCTGTTAATAATTGGCATGCAGCCTGTTAATAATTGGCATGCAGCCTGTTATTAACTGATATGCAGCCTGTTAATAATTGGCATATAGCCTGTTAATAATTGGCATGTAGCCTGTTAATAATTGGCATATAGCCTGTAAATAATTGGCACATAGCCTGTTAATAATTGGCATATAGCCTGTTAATAATTGGCATGTAGCCTATTAATAATTGGCATATAGCCTGTTAATAATTGGCATATAGCCTGTTAATAATTGGCATGTAGCCTGTTAATAATTGGCATGTAGCCTGTTAATAACTGATATGCAGCCTGTTAATAATTGGCATGCAGCCTGTTAATAATTGGCATGCAGCCTGTTAATAATTGGCATATAGCCTGTTAATAATCAGCATGTAGCCTGTAAATAATTGGCATGTAGCCTGTTAATAATCAGCATGTAGCCTGTAAATAATTGGCATGTAGCCTGTTAATAACTGATATGCAGCCTGTAAATAATTGGCATATAACCTGTTAATAATCAGCATGTAGCCTGTAAATAATTGGCATGTAGCCTGTTAATAATTGGCATATAACCTGTTAATAATTGGCATGTAGCCTGTTAATAATTGGGATATAGCCTGTTAATAATTGGCATATAGCCTGTTAATAATTGGCATGCAGCCTGTTAATAATCAGCATGTAGCCTGTAAATTATAGGCATGTAGCCTGTTATTAATTGGCATGTAACCTGGTAATAATTGGCAAGTAGCCTGTTAATAATTTGCATGTAGCCTGTTAATAATTGATATGCAGCCTGTTAATAATTGGCATGTAGCCTGTTAGTAATCTATATGCAGCCGGTTAATAATCATGTCCTTTTAATAATTTTTTATTGTAAACAAAAGTATAGTTTTAATTTTGCCTTAGTTGCTGTGTATGCAAAAAACAGGCACAGATTCAGAGCAAACATTCAGCATGCTTGCAGTAGATTGAGTAAACTGGGAAAGGGAAACTCTTAAAAACATCAGTTTAAGCGTAAGCCTAATTTATGTCACTGAACCGTGTTAGTTTCTCTTCTAGCGATGACTTCTTAAATTCATCGTCAGTAACCTGACATAAATCACCTTCTAGCTCTCACCACAACCTCCTGTTACCTGCAGGTGAAAATGTTTATCCAAACCTTGTCAGGGAGAGCAACAGTGCGCTTCTGTGATTGACGTCTTGGCCCTTTCCACGAGGGTGAGGGTAAACTCTGGCTATCGTTTCCTGACTAATTGTCCACCCACTAAATAGCTTTACGCTGGCGACCAGTACGCGACGCACCGTTGCATCTCATTCTTCAGGCATGCGTTCTTAGACTATGCTCCCCACTTGGAAAAATTCAAGTTGATCCGTACAGGAGTTTTCGAGATATTTTTTAAAATTGAGACGGCATGTGTTTTTACACCAATGTTTCCCAAATCTTTGTTAGTAGCGGCGCCTTTTTTTATTTAAAATTTTTCCACGGCGCCCTAACCTAAGTAAAAGTATGACTATTCGTTCGTATGAGATTAAAAAAAAAAAATTTGTATATCCTTGAATATTTCGTGGCGCCCTTGTGAAGAGGTCGCGACTCCCCGGGTCGCAGCTGCGCACAGTTTGAGAATCACTGTTCCACACTGAATATTGACTTCCCCACGAGTCGATTTAGTCAGAATGTGGATACAACTCACAACCACACATGAACGAGAATTTTTCGCACAGTGTTATTTTCCCTAGAGGTTTAGAAGCCACTCAGTTATGAACAAGTTTCAACAAGTCTTTCGAAGGAACTGTCTTCCTCAACTCCTTATTATTCACGAACCATTAATATGCATATTTAAATCATTTACAAACTCATTATTTTTTTAACTAAGATGCATGGTACCTAGAAAGTTTATATAGATCTAAAGAATATAGATACTATTTGAGAGATTATGGGAACAACACAATGCATTAGATTTATTAGGAAAAACAGTAGATCAACTGGTTCGGCCATCTCGCTTTGAATGCAGCAAGATCAAACAGATCTCATAAAAGGCGACCGATTCTGGCAGCGGTTCCCAGCCTGCGGGTGGCGACCCTTTCTTTGGTCGAACGACCCTGTTACAGGGGTCGCCAAAGACCATCCGAAAAAAAACATTCATTGAAGTTATGAAGGAAAATAATTGTTTGGGAGTTGTTACAATATCAGATGACTGTATTAAAGGGTCGCGGCATTGAGAGGGTGGTGAGAGCGACTGAATTAAGGATTTGTCGACATGGGCTGAAAGCTTGTGATATCAGAGATTATCTGTAGACGACAATACAGCTTGGCAATAGCACCTTTTAGGGGCGAAAATCTTAAACAGAAACATAAACATTTCTTACCAGGAAAAAAAAATATATTGCAACACACTCAACACCCCCCCCCCCTCCCGGAACCCCTCCCCAACACACACCTTTTCCACCTTCCGATCCATAATAAATAAAAAGTAAGAGCAGGTCCAGTGATTATGTTAAAACTGCCATTCTTTCTTCTTTCTTTCTTGTGTCTGATTTCTGCCTTGCGCCTTCCTTTATAGACGTCGCAGCTTAAGAGATGATAGGGTTTTCGAGCTAGGGCATGCTCGGTTGCCCTTTATGATGTGATATTGTAGAGTCTCCAGATATCAGTGACACCTTCATCTTCTTCTCGCTCGTCCCTTACCTCTTGGTGTTTTAACGTTCATGATGTACACTATTGTTGGTATCTTTGGATTCATTCTGATTAAATGGTAAAACCATTTCAATCTTTGTTTTTTAATAAATATAATTATAAGTGTTCCATTACTTTAATCACTGCATGTATTTACCGACCACACTTAACGCCGTAGGCGTGGTCTTTGAGCCTGATGATTAGGGTCGCATGGAATATGGTGTGCAGGTAAGAATTTTATTTTAACCTGACAGAAAAAAAAAAAAAAAACCCAACCTCCCAACTCCTCCCAACTGTGCTGAGGGTTCGAACTCTGGTCTCCTGAATGACAGACTTGTGTTCTTAACCGTTCAGTCATCCGCTCCTTCCTGTGCTCATAATGTACACATTTGCAATTTCGTAGTCAGCAACAATAACCTTTAGCGGATTGAGCCTGAACGATGGCTATGTAAACAACCGTACCAACCATTCTAAAGTTACAGTTAGTTTCGTATCCCATACAGGAAGTTGCTGTTCCAACTCCAGCATTTTGTGGCTGTGGTGGTTTTTCTAGAGAAATTTTACGTTCAATAGTTTTCCATTGCTCCCAGAACGGTCAGCTCTTAGTAAAAAAAAAAAGTTAAGGTAAAGGACCCTTTTCCCCGCCATGAGGCGTATAGGGCATATAGGGCTAGACCTATATTTTTATAGACTAATCGGCACAACATGGGTGATGTGGTCAGCATCACGCCGGCCGCCTTTACTTTCCCGGGACTGCACCTGGTACCCACTCAAGGCTGGGTCGACCTGGGAAACAAGGTCATTTTTGAAATAAGTCCGGCTCCGCTAGGGAGCGAACCCACGACCTTCCGATCCGCGACGAGCGTCTAGCCGCTCAGCCACGGCGACTCCCTTTCAGCTCTTACTAACGCTGCCGAAACCAGCGCAAGACAAAGTGTCTGCAGCTGGGATCAAACCCGGCACCGCGTCCTTACAAAGCGCTTTCGCAACGCCGAAGCCACATACGCCGATACTAACCATTCTACCAACACGATAAATGAGTTAATTGCAAATGGATTCCAACTGACTTGATAAGCAAAAGATTTAGTACCACGCAAAACACCTAGACAGCAGCGATGTCCAGTAAGTTGGTGACCTTTAACCCCCACCAGGACCGCACAACAAGCTACAATACCTTGTGACACAAAGTGCCGACATTCGGATGAGAAACCCCACTCAACTGTTAAGTTATATATAAGTTATATTAGGGCCCGCGACACAGAATGGGTGGCGTTTTTAAATAGTAAAAAAAAAAAAAAAATACAAAACAACAAGATTAGGTCCCCTATTGAGGCGGAGTTAATGTAGGCAACGATACCAAAGCTGTCGTGTGTCATTCAACCCTACCAGAACCGCACAACGAGTGGTCAACACCCGGTAACACAAAGTTTTCTCTCCCTTCTCTTTGTTATCCTTCTGTCTGTCCTGTTTTACTACTACTACCACCAGTACCACCTCACCATTACTACTATTACTATAACTACTACCACTACTACTATTACTGCTACAACCACCACAACTACTAATATTACTATCGTCTTCTTCATTTTCTTCTTCTTCTTCTTCTTCTTCTTCTTCTTCTTCTTCTTCTTCTTCTTCTTCTTCTTCTTCTTCTTCGCGTTCATTGGCTGTAAACTCCGGCGAAAAGTTCTGGTTGTTTGTCCACCTCTGAACTTTAGTCTTGTTTCAGAACCTGAGTGTTGCGAGCACATCATTTTAACGTATCTGACTTAATTGTATGAAACTGCTGGTTCCTTGCCTCTCAGGCAGATGCAGCCCGTCTTCGAAGGGGCTCCCAATTAATCGACTCTTATGACATGCTTGTTGGGTAGGCGGTGGGACTATCCTTGTTCTCCCCACAGTGGGACCCCGTAACCTACACGGGGAACTAATATTATTATAACAATTGCTACTTTTTCTGTCTTTTATGAAATGTGAATGAATAATCAACTCACACCAACTTCTCTTAACTGTAGGCTATTTGTTCATAACTGTTATTCATGATCCGTTTGATCTTGCAGCTTAAGTTCTCTATCCATCAGACGAAGAGGCAGTCTCGAATCAAATCTCCTTGAGGTTTTGAGGGTTTGAACAACGGATTAATATCATGGCACACGGGTGTAACCCATAAGTGCTCCGTTTTTCTCCTAACTCAAGTCGTCCGAAGAAGCTCAGCACAGTGCACAGGCTTTGTAGCATTGCGAGGATCCTGAAATATTTTGTTTTAGCGTACATTTTTAACTCAAAATTTTGCATGGGCAGCGCCGTTAGGTTACTCTTTTCGATTTCCAGCTGCCAAAGTTTTTTTTTTTTTTTTTTACGTACGCAGCAATGCACACGGGCGTCCGATCTCAATACCCAGAGACCAGGAAAATTACAGAAGTCCAAGTCCACGTGAAAAAATCTCAGCCCTTACCGAGAATTAAACCCGGAATCTCTAGCACTCGAGGCGGACACCATGTTTTGAGACCACGCAGTCATCTTCATCCTTTAGAGCCTCTTATGACGTACATGGTATGTTTAAATATTATTATTATGTTTCTTTTGTGGACATCCTAACATAAGGGCGCTTTTCTTAAAAAAACATCAGACAAATGACGGTTTTCAATGATACTTCGGAAAACCAATATTTCACATTTTCACAAAACACTTGGCAAATATTTGCTGTCAATACTGGATTTCATTCCCATACCACAAACAACATCTGTCGATGTAATACGGAGATTAAAATAGGACTAGCTGGCTCGACAGATCCTGTATGCTCATGAAACGCTGACAAACTCAATAACCCAACATCGCAGAATTAGATATTACCAGCTTTAGGTTTAGGTTTAGCTTTAGACGACGGATCAACATCATGGAACAAGGATAGTAACTCATAAGTGATTCGTTCTACTTCAGACTCAAGCCTGGGTCTAAAGAATCTCAGCGCGGCGCAAAAACTCCGTAGCACCGGCGAGGATCCTAAAAATACTTTGGGTAGATTTTTCAACTCCAACTTTCGCTCCTGCAGCGCCGTTTCTATTCCCAACTTCCAAGGGATTTTTAAGGTGTGCAACAACAAACACGGGCATCCGATCTTCCTACCCAGAGACCAGGAGAAATTAATTGAAGTCCACGGGAAAAAATACTAGCCTTTACCGGGGCTTGAACCCGAGACCTTTAGCACTCGGTGCGGATTTCAGGCCTCTAGACCACTTAGCCCCCAGTCGGTGGCCACTGCTTTTAGTCGGGTGAGATTATCAATCAGTTATCTCATAGTCCGTAAGACAGCTTTGTAGATGCGTGGATGGATGGATATAAAGACAAGCAAACAGGCAGACAGACGGACAGATAGACCAGTGGTGAAATCAGTAGTGACTACATCAACTAATGATACATTTGTTCGTTACGTTTTAGGAATATATTTTCACACACACACACACACAAGCACACACACACACACACACACACACACACACACACACACATTTAGGTTTTAATATGAAGTTCTATATTAACATAGAATAATTCATTGGTTTAATATGACTATGCCAAATATGAGGCCCCGAGGGAGATGCTTGGAGAGAGAACAAAAGTGGGGTGGGTTGGGGGGGGGGGGTGTCACAAGTTTTATCTAATTTAGAACCATCAAGTCGACTGCATTGTTGAACCACTTAAATGTTTAGTTCACGTTCTGTGTAGCCTTCGCGCTAGCTCAGTTAGTTAAAACTAACTATGTGGGGACCAGGTGACAAACTCCTTGTAGTCCGAGTTCACTCTCAGGGGTAGCCAGAAAAGCCACATTTCTCCCAGATTTACCTATTTATAATGCCCGGCTCTCTAGCGGAATTGGCTAAACCGGATTTCGCGGAGACCGGGTGACGTACTCCTTGTGGTCCGGGTTCAATCCCGGGGGTAGGCAGGAAAGCCACATTTTCTCCCAGATTTACGGTATTTACAATGGAATCAAGGCCGAAAGGTTGCGATATCCATAATACCGAGCCTAAGGGTTAACAACTCAAGGCTTCTGGATACTAAAACAACAAACAAACCTATTTATAATGGAATCAAGGCCGAAGGGTTGCGATATCCATATTATTGAGACAAAGGGTTAACAACTCATGGTTTCTAGAAAAGATGTCACAATATTCGAAAGACGTCAATTTCATGTATTTGTCTAGTCGAAGGGGAAAGTCGGGGCAACACGTCAGGTAATGCAGCAAGAAGGTGGACTGAAACTGACAGTGTGCTCCTGTTTGACATTGTTGTCTTTCTGTTGTCCTGACGGCATTCCCTTCAGAGCATCAGGGAATGTTAGAAAGATATTCTGTTATTTTTGTCAAATAGTAGGTCTCGTTCTTTCAGTTATTTCCCAGGCAACGCCTAGCGTGTAAAGGTATTTACCTCTTGATTTCCCACTATAGCATAATGCGTTCTCTTACCTTTACCATTTGGTCAGAATACAAGAAAGAAATCTGGTTTCCACCAATGGTCACTACAAACTACAACGATGTATATTGCTACTTTGAAAGTAAAGAATTCGTGATTTTTTAATCATGATTACTTCGTCACATTGATATCTCTTTTGAAAGCTTCTGGTGCTGAAAGGGTTAACACGTTGTCAATTAATTTTTTTAAATGTACCGGACACTTTTCTACGCCTTCACATGTATTGTTCATATAGGGCTAGACCTAATTTGTTATAGACCAATCTGTACTTGGTGTATGATGTGGTCAAAATTACGCCGCCCGCATTTGCTTCCCATGTCTGTACCTGATACCGCTCAATGCTAGGTCGACCTCTGAAGAAAGCCCGGTATCGTCATGACCCGAATGCACGACCTTCCGATTCGCAGGCTAACGCCTTGCCGCTACACCACGACGGCTCCTGTTGTCAGCTATTAGGCGATTGAATACCGCCTCGTCGAAACTGGCTCAAAGGAGGACATTTTATGTTTGTCTTTAGGGCTTCCAAGTGGATTTAGACTATAATGGGTACAGAGGCGTTTTCAGGAAGCTAACTATGGTTGGTTTGATACTGACTATATCGCACATGGAATCAGGGGCGCTAAAACAAAGAAATCGTGTAGAGAAAGGAAAAATAGGGCTTATCTCATCAATTGTCAAGGGGAGGAGTTTTAAGGAGCTAAGGCATTATTTGAGAGCCCAGTAATAATAATAATAAAGTGCTGAATGGTAAATAAGTATAATAATATATTTTAAATAAAATTATGTGTATAAATACAAACTTAGAAACATAATTTCTATACATTTCAAAAAATCATTAACTAACCACCTTTTAAGGCATGTATGCTAACGAATAGTTAGTGATTTCTTAGAAAAGCCCTCAGCTTAACCATGCGAGACGAAGTGAGAAATTATACTATCCGACAGACTGTGGGAACAACACCATACACAAAATTCATTACGGAAACTGGAGCTCAGATGGTTTGGTCATCTCTTCAAGATGCAGCTACAACAACTACCAACACAGGCGCTACACAAGAAAAGATCTGATGTGAAAACAAGAGATCGCCCTAGGAGCTAATGGACTGATGACGTTAAAAAGCTGCTATATCTACACGGAATGACAGTTGCCACTGCTACCCATCAAGCAATGGATAGCAAACTGTTCTTTCCTTCACAGATTAACGGCAAACGTGTAAATTGATGATGATGATGATGATGACGATGACGATGATGAGAGATAACTACCATTTCCCCCACCGCCTCCACAACCACGAAATAAGCCCCTGGAACAAAGGCAGGAAGTGCTAGCTGTGAATGTGTTGATTTATTCTACTTAACGCTAGCACCCGTCTGCGTCTGTGGCTTGGGCGTCGCGAACGCGCTTCGTAATGTCGGGTTCCCGGGTTCGATCCCTGCTGTGGACGGTTTGTCTTGCGATGGTTTCGACCGTGGTACCGAGAGCCGACCCTCCAGTAAGAATTGGCAAACTACTGAACGTAAAATTTGCCTACAAAAATCACAACAGCCAGAAAATGCAAGGGTTGGTTCTGCAACGTCCTGTAAAGGATACGCAACGCTAGCACCCTGTCAATTGAAAGTAGGATACTGACACTTCCTGTCGATTAAGGCCCATCTGCGACACAGATCTCTCTTTTGAGATAAGAGAACTATGGTAAAGGTTGTGAATTTTGCTTATCCGCACCCCACTTACAGAGTTGACACCGTTGTCTCAGCTACAGGTCTCTCTTTTAAGATAAGAGAACTATAGTAAAGATTGTTAATTTTGCATATCCGCACCCACTTACAGAGTTGATACCGTTGTCTAAAGACGCAGACCCATCCCTCTCCCCTTTCCCCTCCCTCCCCCGGCAAGAGCACCAGATCCTGGTACTTAGGTCGCCTTGAGCTCCCCATTCCCGAGTACAATGTAAGGGACGACTCAACCCCACCTACTCCAAGCATTTATTCATCTATATATATAAAAATCAATGTTTGTGTGTTTGTTTCACCCCTATAGACTCGGAAACTACTGAACCGATTTAGCTGAAATTTTTTAGGATATGTTTGTTGTGATACCGGATTTTGAACTGTCGTGGTTTGAAATTCAACCTGTCACTGTTAGAGATAGGTGACCACAATTTATGCAATAATATACGCAACTAATATTTATAACTTCAGTGATTTCTAATTATAGCCACGTTAGTAATTGCGCATGCGCCGCCGTAGTCAGAACGCAAGGCTTCCGCCATTCGCCGGCGAGTTACGTGCAGCCAACGCCTTCTCTAATACATAGAGTAGGTCTAGGTACAGCAAACAAGACTATCTCTATATTTTCCACAATAACCATATTAAACACGATTTCTATTTTCTGTTTTTTTTTTCAAACAACCTTCGATTGGGGGGGGGGGGGGGGGGGGGGGGATCAAGGACTATCTCGACGTGGGCGCAGACATTGATTGACTGCGACATTAACTTCATTAACCGTGTAAGACACGTGCGATTTCTATTGTTGTGCCGTTTCATTAATATATCTGGAGTATCTGTCTACAAGAAAACAATTGCCTGCGGTTTTGAATTGTGTTTTAATCAGGACACAGAAGTAGGGACACACATCTCTAATTGTTAAGTTCTCTTTTCCTTTATCCGATTAAGTGGCTGCTTGGTCGAATGGTTAGAACACTGGGTTCCTGTGCGGGAGACCTGGATTCGAATCCGCAGTAGTTAATTTTTTTTTTTAACCCTGGACTAAAATAATATCCTCATCTGCTCTGTCGTGGTGACAGCACTAGCCATGTTGCCTTTAAAAAAAAAAAAAGACAAGTAAATGGGTAAACCATTTGATAATTAAATTTGACCATTTCGCATACTTATGATTGCATTATTAAACTTTCCGATTGCATGGTTACGCTGAAATTTTTATAGATTTTCATTTATTTTCATTTAGATTTAGTTATTTCATCTGCGTTGGAATTTTAAGCTGTGCTCTTTACCATGGCGTTCATTTCCTAATTATGGTTTTTTTTTAGTGTGTGCTGTGTTCATTTGCTTTTCAAGTGGTTTTTTTTCTTTCTCCCAACTACTTCAATGAGGGAAAGAGTTGTCGGTGAATTGGGGGGGGGGGGGTTGGGGGGGGGGGGGGGGGGGGGGGCAAACTATTTACTGAGAGAGCTTTAAGTCACAGTAACTGCTTTACCCACTTAAAGTAGCAGCAGTAGTAATAGTTGTGGTTGGGCTGTTACACCATAGTGCTCTCATGTGAAGACCGCCGGTAAGGTTATGGCGTTCTGTCGGCAAGTGAAATTATACATCCTAACCTGACCAGTCTGTGGCGACAGCACTAGCCATGCGGAACCAAATCTTCTGGCTCACGACTCTCTGTCTACTCCGATGGTAACACAGATAGCAGTGGCATTATTTTAGTAGTTGTACTGGTACTTGAAGGATGATGTGGTAAATATTACACTAGCCCCATTCACTACCTATTACAATTCCTGCTCTCCATTTTAGTCCAGATGGACAGGGATGTCAATGTCAGTTACAGCAACAACAAAAATATCACCAGGTAATGATTTTCAAATATTTCGAAGAGGGAGAAAGCAGTAGTCGGTGGAAGAGGGGGGGGGGGGGTTATGACATAAATTTGATAAGGGGGAGGGTAGTAGGTGGATTTAGTTGGGGGTGGGGGTGGTGGGGTGGGGATCAAAGACTATCTCTATATCTGAGCAGACAATGATTGTATTAGACACGTGCGATTTCTATTTTCTTTCATTTCCATTTAGCCAAACTATGCCACAGCAACGCGTGGCCGGGTACAGCTAGTACATGCCATATTTTTTAAAAGATAAGTAAAGCGAAGGGCCATTTTTTCCACGCCTTCTAGCGTTTAGGGCATATAGGGCTAGAGCTATATTTTATGGACCAATCGGCACGTGGGACCGATGATGTGGTCAGCATCACGCTGGTTGCCTTCACTTCCCAGGACTGTCCCTGGTACCCACTCAAGGCTTGGTCGACATGGGAGCCAAAGTCATTATGTAACCAAGTCGAGGCTCCGTCAGAAGCCGAACCTGCCATCTTCAGATCTGCAGGCGGAGAATCTCCTAGTCGCTTCACCACAACGGCTCCCTATTTCAAATACAAGGAGCGTTTATTTGAAATCTCGCTGTGCCGCACCGGGTGTAACTGCGTATGTTGAAATGGTCTTGTCATAGTCATGTGATATGTACTACAATGAAAAATAAACACATACTTATCGTTGCATTTAACATGAGATCAGTCTGTGACCGTTAAAGAAATGACAAGGTTGATTCACAGTCTACCCCAAGAAGCTCAAAGAGAATGACTCAGTTTCTTTCCTTTGAAGGATGTAGTAAATAAAAGTAAAAGTAAAGGACCCCTTTCCACGCCTTTAGGCGTATAGGGCATATAGGGCTAGACCTATATTTGTATAGACCAATCGACACAAGATGGGTGATGTGGTCAGCATCACGCCGGCGGCCTTTACTTACCGGGACTGCACCCGGTACCCAATTAAGGCTGGGTCGACCTAGGAGCCAAGGTCATTTTTGAAAATAGTCCGGCCCAGCCAGGGAGCGAACCCACGACCTTCCGATCCGCGGCGAGCATCTATTGGCTCGGCCACGGCGACCCCCTGAAGGATGTAGAACAGAGGATATTTATCTAAGAACGCATTCACCGCGCGGTAACAAAAATGGGTCGAAGATAACAGTGACAAGCAAATCACGAATGTTTTGAAAAGGACGTGAGTTCGCCACATAAATAGGAACACTTTTGGAACAGAAAACACAACTGAAAAAATTGATGCAGCAATACAGACGAACTGTTTTCGCAGCGAACGTTCGCTATCGCAGTAATTCAATGTGTTAATTGGGCTTGTTCAATGTTCCTAAGAAACCGCAATACCGAAATATGTGTTGACGGTGGATACCACGAATGTTAACCGATCAACAAAAGGAGATAATGCATAGAATGGTGTTTACCAGGAAATGATTCCATTCAATTGCAGACGTTATGAACGCGGGGAACAGTTTGGTGAGCAAACCACAATCTTTTTTTGCGGATGGCCTTCGCCGCTTACTTAAGCAAGGGGACGCCTACATCCTAAATGATTAGACGCAAGAAAACTCTTTTATATACCGCCCATCTAAGTGATTAACACAAGAAGTTCAAACCCTTAAATGGTGATACACATGTACAAAATACGAGGCTAGCACTACGTGCCTTATACAACGTAAGGCGTGGAAGTAATCGAGTTTCTTACTTGTTTTTCTTCTTTTAGCCATATATAAAATAAGAACTGTGGTTTAGAGAGAGAGAGAGAGAGAGAGAGAGAGAGAGAGAGAGAGAGAGAGAGAGAGAGAGAGAGAAAGAGAGAGAGGGGGGTGGGGGGGGGCGAAAATTTGCCGAAACTCACAACAGGTGTAAAGAGGTGCCGGTACTAACCACAAATTTAAAGTTTGGGAATAAAACGAGTTTCTTAGTCGCTTTTCGTAGATTAGCCATATATAACAATAGGATTGTTTTCTAGAGACAGGAAACAAATGGTGCCGATACTCATCACAAGGGGTATTAAAAAAGGTGCTGGTACTAACCACAATTTGTACATTACCATAGTGATGAGGGGGAAAAGGGAAAACAAACTAATGCCTGGAAAAAAAATGCAGCCCTGATGCGTACCCAAGAAAAAGTAAGACCAGAGTTACAGAGCAATTGCAGAAGATAATGAACAAGATGACCTGCCGTATATGTTTGAGAATCGCTGGCACAGACATAAAGTTAGCGGGTACTTACCATATCTGGCTGAGAACCGTTAAAGATAATCCTGACTTGAGCAATAAATCTCTGATTCCTTCACCTGTAAAAAGTTTTACAAAAATGAAATTGTTACAAGTGGCAATAAATGTCAGACATGTAGGCAGGTTTAGCATTACTCCATACATACTACTGATCTACACAATGTAACGTAACTTCATGTTGTTGATGTCGTAAACTGGTAATCCAGTAGCAAAGAAATTTTTTGAATATTTAACTCACCATAAATGTTACGGTAATTAAGAAGCTATCTATATACTGCAGTTACTGGGAGCCGTCGTCGCCATAATCTGATGGCTGTAGCATATTGATGGGGTAAAGCACCCCCCCCCCTCCCCTTCCCCCGCCCCCCTTGACCAGATAACCAGATTCCCCCTGTTTACCCATAATATTTTCTTTGTGCGGGCCGCAGATGTGCTTACAAAGGGCCGCATGCGTGACATTACAGCTTTACAGGACGTTACAGAACCAACCACAGCATTTGTTTGCCGTTTGTGATTTACTAGCCACTTTTACGTTCGTTAGTTTGCCAATACCACTGAACAGTAGGCTCTTGATACAAATGTCGAAACTAACGCTAAGAGGTCTGCTGTCAAATCGACCGCAGCTGGGATGGGATCAACCCCAGAATCCTCGGAATTGCGAAGTGCCTTCGCAACGCCTTAGTGACAGTACTTTACTTTTAGCTAATTAAACACCGCACCTCCAGACAGACAGTTATCCAGGATGTTGAAGTTCAGACCAGACACTGAACACTTTATTATTATTAATTAATATTATTATTATTATTATTATTATTATTATTATTATTATTATTATTATTATTATTATTATTATTATTATTATTATTATTATTATCATCATCATTTCGCACTTAAAAGGATATAAGCCTTGAGGTGCCCAGCAGACTATACAATTATAAAACGGCTGAGCCGTCTCCACCCTCCCCCCCCTTCCCCAAACAGCCCCCCCCCCCATTTCTGCGTAAAAGTACGCCTATGACTTGATGTCCTATTTTGCCATGAGTTTTTACACGGTCTATACATGGAACGTTTCAATTAGGAATTCGGTTTAAATTTCATTTCCTGGTTCCGCTTTTGTAAAGGCTGTCAAGAAGTCAGGCACAGTAAAGAACAGAAATCCGCCATTTGTTCCCTACAGACGAGCCATCGGATACAGCATATCACGTGACAACAAGCAGTCTGCAACATTAACGCACTGGTACCAGGGCTGTCGAAGTTGGTATTTTAGTACAAATTCGGTACAACTTTACTATTGCGAGGCAAAACTGTACTTTCTGGTACCACCCATGAAGTTTTTTACATCATCTTTATGTAGCATGTCCTTTGCAGAACGTCGCTCTCATCACAGTCTGTCTGAAAAAAAACTCGATCTCTCGCCAGCTCTGCCGCTTGTACTTTCATATTCAAGGGGTTACTTATATCCTGTGCCCATCTTGTGTTGGTCGACGTCTGCACCTTCTTCCAGGTACCATGCCTTCTGCTATTATTTTTTTGCAAAGTGCTATAGTGTTTCATATGTTCAAAATACAACAACAACAACAACAACAACAACTACTACTACTACTACTACTACTACTACTACTACTACTACTACTACTACTACTACTACTACTACTACTACTACTACTACTACTACTACTACTACTACTATTACTAATACCTGCTGCTACTACTACTGCTGCTGCTGATACTGCTGCTGTTACTAGTATTACTACTACTTACTACTACTACTTCTACTATACTACTACCACTACTACTGCTGCTGCTAATACTGCTGCTGCTAGTGCTACTACTACCACTTACTACTTCTAACTACTACTACTACTGCTACTACTAACTACTAGTACTGCTGCTGCTGCTGCTACTACTAACTACTACTACTTACTACCACCACTACTACTACTACTACTACTACTACTACTACTACTACTACTACTACTACTACTACTACTACTACTACTACTACTACTACTACTACTACTACTACTACTACTACTACTACTACTACTACACTACTAGTACAGCCGCTAATACTGTTAAAAAAAAAAAAAAACTACCACGAACACTAGTAATAAAAATGATGATGATAATAATAATAATAATCAGGGCTTTTCTCTGGCGGTACCCAATATTACGCAGTACCTCCACCCTTTTTTATATTTCTTAAGGGCTAATGTAGTTGCTACTTTATGGTGAGTACCAGCACTTTTTAAAGGGGGAATTCATTCCCCCCCCCCCCCCCGTATACTATGGCAGTAGGCAATGAATCCGTTGAAAGCTTGCTGTTGTTTGCTTCTGGTCGTGTTTTGCTAAAGTTTTCTGCACATAGAGACCGTAGTATACGATTCTGTTGCCTAAGCTACAGAGATAAGTGCTTGATGCAGCACTGTGAGCTGTACATATAATGTGAAATGCCATTTTTCTGTGTCTGCAGCGGTTTGGGAAGTGACATTCAGAAAATGCGTTTAGGCTGAGAAAATATTAATTCAGTCATTTTGCATGTGTATGGCCATTTTCTCGTCACTAACTAATTACATGAAGGACAAACTGCAGTTCTAATGGCAACCGTTAGTGTTGGCACCTCTGGCGGTTTCCTGGTGCATTTTTTGAATGCATGTCTCTAGATTTTGCCAGGAACAATTGTTTGTTCCATAGTGTTTAAACGGAACATTAAAGAGCATTTTGTAATTTGTGTGTTTGGTGTGACGCGTTTACGAAGCTCGTTTTTGAAGTAAGACCTATTTTAAACGTACTGACAAACACCGATATAACGCGCAGAAACAACAGTGCTGCAGAGATCCACACTCAACTCATTGAGGTTTACGTGCCAGATGTTATGACTGATAGTATGGTTAGGAAATGGTGTCGAAGGTTTAAAGAAGGGCGAACAAATATCCACGATAAATATCGTAGCTATCCTCCTCTGGAATTGTGCTTTTGCACGATAATGCCCGACTTCACGATGCAGATGGAACTGTTCATTGTTGTAACAATTTTACTGGCAAATTGTTGACCATCCGCCCATACATCTTTTTCAAATTTTATTTGATACTGGGACTTATTTAAAAAACGCACCTCCTACAATGAAGTTCAAACCTCGACTATCGACTCTGCTATCCTTCCCAAATACTTAATATTAAGAGTCCTGTAATGTAGTTTGAGAACTACTGCATCTACATAGTGAACTGACATGCCCTAGACTTGTTGACCTTTCACAAGGGTACATGCCACTGACGTCACCAGTATTAATTAGCAGGGTTCCTACCTTTGACACTTATGTAACTTGCAAATGTAGAAAATAACAGGCGAACAGTAACGTAAGAACTGGAGAGGTGTGTCATGTAAACAAAACGACACGTCTGTGTTTTATCTTCAGTGCTGTTTCGGCAACTGAAGACACTTCAAATGTTTTCATCCTCTTTCAGCAAAGCCTAAAAATAAGCCGCTGTCTAATCATAAATCCCACTGTACACCCAGGATTCGGGAGTGGCGTACATTTCCTGTTCTAAATCCTGCAATTCGTATTGCTTGTCTTTCTGAGATTCTTTTTTTTTCCCCTTCCTTAAAATTGTTGTTTAAGATTAATCTCTAACAGAGGTAATCCTCATATTTCTATTTTTTTTTTTTAATTCGCCCTCTCCTTATTCGTTTTCTGGTTTATCAAAATTTTGGACAGAGAATGTTGTTAATACAATAAAAGAGACACAACTAACGAAAAACATGTTTTGGACAGAGAATATCGTTAGTATAAAAAAAGAGATAAGGCTAATGCAACAAATGGTGTGGACAGAGAATATCGTATATATAACAAAAGAGATAAGGCTAATGCAGCAAATGGTTTGGACAGTGAATGTCGTTAATACAGTAAAAGAGACATGTCTGATGCAACAGATGTTTTGGACAGACAGAAGGTTGACATAAAAATGGTTTGGACAGACAGAAACTTTATATAACAATTTATGACGACAGACAGAAGCTTGATGTACAAAACGTTTCGGACAAGAATATGGCTGCTGTGGCAGGTATTTTGGACAGACATCGGTGGTCAACATCACACCGATCACCTTTACTTCCCATGACATTTCCTGGTATATATTTCTGAGGGGATGGACCATTCTTTTGTATTTATCCTTCATTGTTAATCGCGCTTGATACTGTATGTTGACATTCAAAGACGAATTATATTTCATTTTCACTACACATATTGACAGTGATAATGGTGGCTTCACATCTTATACAGTAATAAAGATCCTTAAACCTTCTTCTTCTACTACTACTACTACTACTACTACTATTACTATTACCACTACTACTACTACTACTACTACTACTACTACTACTACTACTACTACTACTACTACTACTACTACTACTACTACTACTACTACTACTAAGTACTACTACTACTACTACTACTACTACTACTACTACTACTACTACTACTACTACTACTACTACTACTACTACTACTACTACTACTACTACTTTTCTTTTTCTGCCTTTTCCTCATCTTCTTTGCTTCCACCGGCTGTAAACTCCAGCGGAAAGTTCCCGGTGTTCATCCATCTCCGGACGTTTCTTATTCCAGAACCTGAGTGTTGCGTGCACATTCCTTTTGCAGATCTGACTTATTTGTATGCAGGAGACTTTGCTTCCTCGCCTCTCACGCAGATGTACTCCTACTCTAACTAGTCGACTCCTAGGACATGCTTCTTAGGGAGACAGTGGGTCTCCTATTGTTTACCCCTATAACATAGCTCTGGAACCCACAAGAGGAAAGGAGTAGGGGGGAAAGGGGGGGGGGGGGTTTATATAAATAGCAACAGTAAATGGAGAATCGATGCCATTTGATTTGTAGGTGACTTTTCCAACAAGTCAACATAAATAACCTTATGAAATGGTGGCCATAATATCTTAAACTGAAATCGGGACATCCCAAGCAACTCAGTTTGCTTCTTCCCCACCTTTTTCGCCAAACAATGTAGAATGTATAATTTATTATTATTATTATTATTATTATTATTATTATTATTATTATTATTATTATTATTATTATTATTATTATTCATTAAGGAAATAATTCATTTTAAGAACATAAAAGTATGAACGTATCTAATGCCACGAAATCTAGTAAGGTTGAGTTGAGTTGAGTTGATTCAAAAACCTAAATCACAGCACACTGGGTATTCCAATTATCATGCATCAATTTTCCACCAAAGTATGCAAAGCCAGCCAGTCTGTCCGCCTATTGATTTCCCAACAAACCTCCACCCCGGGTAACAGATCCAGACAATGCTCCTCACCCGTGTCCTCCGAAGCGAAACATGCCACTCTGCACGAAGCATGCATGTCCTCACCTTTCTCAACAAGCTTTCTCAGTCAGTTCATCATCATCACTTTGTAACACTACGTGTCGTTGGGTCACCAGTTTCTGTTGACTGTCTGATCAACTCTCTCTACCTTTGGCGGTCAGTTGCGATGGACTTATTGGTTGCATTCCTGCGACCTGTCCAGTCAGTCAGGTTCTGTAACCAAGTCTTTCTTGGTCTGCCTCTTCTCCTCTTACCCTCAACTGAGCCCTGCAGTATTGTTTTTCAGAGGCCGTTAGATCTTACTACATGTCCATACCATTGCAGTTTTTCGCCTTTTCGCGGTAGTTAAAAGAGGTTTATAGTTGCCAGTGTGCTGTATAATTTTATGGCGAACCTCTTCGTTTGCTGAGTCAGTTTCAATCACGATGTATGTGTGTGTGTGTGTGTGTGTGTGTGTGTGTGTGTGTGTGTGTGTGTGTGTGGTGTTCTCTAGCCAGCGGAACGCTGCAGTGACCGCCTCCACCTCCATTCTTAAGCTCGATGTTGTGGTATCATATGCTAGTCTCCCCTGCACCAAATGTCGACCATTAAGCTTTTGCTAACCTCCAAGCACTTCTTTTGCCTCTTGACACTGTTCTGTATACATAATCACATCCTCTGAGCCAACATTATTAACCACAGTAAAAGCATTATTAACATCTGGTTATGTCAACAGATATAAGGGGTATCTTATGTTCTCGAGCTTATTTCTAGATTTTTACAAAACGGGACAATTGACAGATTTTCCCAATTTAGCAGAATCGATCAGGCGGTCGGGATACACCGATAAAAAGCGGATTGTCCTAGTGAAAACTGGACGTATGGTCAGTCTACCGCATTAAAAGTCTATGGTTTAGCACCAGCAAAATCAAAATTAAAATTTTGAGAGCATGCATCTTCCCTGTAGCAACATACGGATGTGAGTCGTGGAGTTTTATCCAGTCCTTAAGAAAGAGAATAGAGGCTTTAGAGCTGAAATGCTATAGAAAGATTCGCAGAATATCTTGGACAAAGAAGAGGAGAAATACTGACATCTTGAAAGATTTGAACATCAAGGAAGTTTGGCTAATAAACAGCATCCTGTCTCGGGGGCTGAAATATTTTAGTCATGTCAAGCGCCACGGCGAATTGGAACAAATAAAAGCAGAAGGCATAGTACCAGGAAGAGAGGGCAGGGGCCGACCAACACGAAGATAGGCAAAGGATGTAAGTGACTCCTTGAGTATGGAAGTACATGAGGCGGGAGAACTGGGAAGAGACCAAGTTTCTTACAGGCAGACCGTGATGAGGGCGACGTTCTGCAAAAGACCTGCTCAATATGATAATGGTGACTCTACCTGATGATGATGACGATGATGATGACATGATGACCTGTAATAGTTGCCGATGTGTTGACGGTGATGACAAATGGCTAAAATAGATGGCAAATCATCGCTAATGACTTGTCGCTAACACACTACAATATACTAGGTACAGAATACGAAAACTTACCTAATATATAGCCATCCACAGGTCCTTGGCTGTAGAACAAGATTTCGTGCAAAGTTCGTTCTTCGTCGCTAATTGCCGGCCATATTTCTTCTAGAATAAAATAATATAATGTTTTTGTTTAAATCCAAATGTCATAAACAAAGCCTCCTAACATGTTTCGTTTCTCGTATCTGTGAAACGTATGACTAATACAGCGGTGCAACTAGAACAGCATAGATTGTTACTGCTGTTATGGTTGTTTTTGTTGCTACCAATGCTGCTGCTACTGCTGCTGTTATTGGTGCTGTATTGTTGCTGTTGTTGTTGTTTGTGGTGTTGTAGCTAAAACTATTATTTTACTCCATTTGATTGATTGGCACCCTTCCGTATTTACAGACAATAGTGTTATGTTTCGCTATGAGGAGGCATGTGACTCAATGGCGATGGCGAGTGTGACTAGCAAGACCCGCCCGTGTCAAAAAAAGTCTTCCACAATGATAGCATGGGATTTCAGGACCGTTGTTGTCAACATGTGTTTTTAGTCTGTTTCTTTTTAGACGATAATGATGATGATGATGATGACGATGACGATGATTATGATGTTGGCGATGATGATGTTGACAATGATGATGACTATGATGATGATGATGTTGACAATGATGATATTGATAAAGATGATGACGATGATGATGACAATGATGATTCTGTTGACGATCATTACGATGGTGATGCTGACGATTATTTTGATGATGATGTTGGCGATGATGATTTTGACAATGATGATGTTGGCAATGATGATTTTGACAATGATGATGACTATAATGATGATGGCAATGATGATTTTGACAATGATGATGACTATGAAGATGTTGGCAATGATGATATTGATAATAATGATATTGATAATGATGATATTGATAATGATGATGACAATAATGATGATGATGATGATGATAATGGTGATTCTGTTGACGATGATAATGTTGACAATCATTACGATGATGATGCTGACGATTATTATGGTAATGATGTTGTTGACGATGATGTTGATGCTGATGTTGACCAGGATTATGATGATTTTGACTGTGATGATGATGATGCTGGTTGAGTTGAATTGAGTCAAGAATTGACATCACATCACGTCGGGCATTCACATGCATCCTCCGTCCATATCTTCAGTAGCCAGCGCAGAGTTCCAATACTGATGGTACCGGTCACAATCTGGTTAAAAGTCCGTCATGCCTTTCCTCTGAGTATAGTGATCTGGCCAGACCCTATGGTTACACTCAGGGGCCTCATTCTCTCTAGGCCATAATAATCTTCTTTCCCTACTGATTCCGTTGCTTGTTCCGAAATGGCCTTGACCACATCTGTTTTGTCATGTATCAATTCACCACGCAGTGGTGCGGATCAAGCCAGTCTGTCTGTCTGTTCATTACCCACCACACCAGCATAGCCTGGATAAAAGATCCAAAGTATGCTCACCACCCGTGACCTTTCCAATGCAGCTAGCCACTCTGCTCGAAGCATCCCTGTCTTCACCTTGTTCGGCATGCTTTCAGAGTCTGTTACAATTACGACATGTGTATGCATCTTGTTGACTAGCCACCGGAGGTTTTCACTGTAAGCGTTACTCCTGTAACATGATCATACACATTGTAATGCCACCCTTGAGCATGTCACCTGACTAACACATCATCGGCATGTGCACAGACCGCATCCAACAAGGCTGTATACTGTATCCATCTAAAATTAGTCTAGCGTTTTGTCCAAAGCGTTAAGAGAGCGTAAACATTTCTTTCAAGCCCTGCTCGGATTCATGGTCTAGATTATTGCGTTTCATTTCAATGACTTTGAAATAACATTTGTAATTTGTGTAGTCTGCTGATAAATTTAGAGGCTGTACAAAGTTTTTACCTGAATAGCTACATGGCGACAACAAACATTCCGGGCAACAACATGAACTGTCTATATGTAACTTTTTAGTTTCATACATTTTACATGGCTTTTGCCAACTAAGTCATCATCATCATCAATTTCCACTTCTGCCGTTAAGCGTTATGGGGAGGAGCAGTTTGCGATCCATTGCTTGATCGGCAGCAACAGCTACTGTCCTTCCATGTCGATGTAGAGGTTTTGCAAACTAACAACACCACTTAAATAATGTGTACATGTTTATTTAGAAAGTTAGTTGCGTGTTGTTTATAGGACGCTGCAGAACCAACACATTATTATTATTATTATTATTATTATTATTATTATTATTATTATTATTATTTTGGCTGTGTGATTTTACTATTTTAAGGGCACAATAATATTATCTGTTAAATGGCAAAAAAATATAATAGTATATTAGAAATAATACGTTACATATAAAGAAAATTTCACAAAAGAACGTCAATACGTCTATAAAACGACCACTTAAGCCACTTTTAAAATTAATATGGGTGGGGGGAGTGATGGAAAATTGTGTGTGTGTGTGGGGGGGGGGGTGGGGGAAGGGGTTCGCCTCCTCGTGCCTGAACATTTTCTGTGCAGTGACAACAAGCCAGCCGGACAAGATTTAAAAAAAAAAAA
>CAJHNH020008497.1:0-37500 GCA_905116865.2 Candidula unifasciata
TTCCAGAAACTCTCGAGTGTTGCATGTGCATCCATTTTACAGATTACACATTTGTGTGCAGACTGTTGGTTCCTTGCCTCTCAGGCAAATGCACTCTGACTTCGAAGGAAGTTCCCAATTAGTCGACTCTTACGACATGCTTTTGGGCAGGCAGTGGGTCTATTCTTGTTTTCCCTCTAATAGGACCCCAGAACCCACACGGGTTTTTTTTAATATGAATTTCTAATGTAGTTGGTATCACGTCTGCCTTACAATCAAGAGGTCCAGCATTCACCCCCACATGACTTTTTTTCTTATGGAAATTTTAAATTTAAGATCTTAGAACTTTCAGCAACGGATCACTAAAATATTAAATTAAACATCCTGTCATGTGCATTTACGTGTATTTTGTGTTTCCTCGGTTTTTTGGGCGGTTGTTTTTTACAATGTGTAGTGGATTACAACAAATGCATGGGTTCAGTAGATTGTACTGACATGCTTCTTTGTTCTATTGAATCCTTTAGAAAAACTGTAAAATTGTATAGCAGGCTTTTTTTTTAACGTTTCTCTATTTTAAATGCACATTTTTATATAAAATTGTAGGGGAAAACACTCCTTGTTGCCAATTCTCACTTTATATATAAGAAAAATTCTAGAAAAATATTGCAAGGAAAAGAGAAAAATTGTAGGATGACAAAAGGGAAGATCATCCACTTGGTTCGATAAGCCAGGAGGCATTTCCTTCAATAATAATCAGAAAAATCACAGAAGAAATGCCCAGCAACAAAGTGTGTGGTATGCACAAAAGCAAAAAAAAAAAAAAACCAACCTGAAACCAGATACTAGTGCAAGGTCTGTGATGTGGCATTGTGTTGCACCTTGTTTTGAAATATTTCACACAAGATATTAATAATAATATTAAAAACCATGTATTTGCCTACTAAAATATTTTGTGTTTGCTTTGTAAGTTTCTAGTGTTTCCTTCTTTTGTTAATGAATTTCATAGCGTAGCCATAGCGTGTCTGACTTGCTAACGCAAAGGTCAACCATATGCCTTCGTATGGAGTTTTTAATTTTAGATGTATAATTTTTTACCCAGCGCCATTGGCACATCTACTGCTTTTGGACAGAAAATTTTTTTTTTTTTTTAGCACAGGAGGAAGGATTAGCACTCACCTAGCTTAGCACAGGAAAAAGGATTAGCACTCACCTGACCTAGCACAGGAGGAAGGATTAGCACTCACCTGGCCTAGCACAGGATGAAGGATTATCACTCACCTGGCCTAGCACAGGAGGAAGGATTAGCACTCACCTGGCCTAGCACAGGATGAAGGATTAGCACTCACCTGGCCTAGCACAGGATGAAGGATTAGCACTTACCTGGCTAGCACAGGATGAAGGATTAGCACTCACCTGGCCTAACACAGAATGAAGGATTAGCACTTACCTGGTCTAGCACAGGAGGAAGGACTAGCACTTACCTGGTCTAGCACAGGAGGAAGGATTAGCACTTACCTGGTCTAGCACAGGAGGAAGGATTAGCACTCACCTGGCCTAGCACAGGATAACGGATTAACACTCACCTGGCCTAGCACAGGATAAAGGATTAGCACTTACCTGGCCTAGCACAGGATGAAGGATTAGCACTTACCTGGCCTAGCACAGGGTAAAGGATTAGCACTCACCTGACCTAGCACAGTTGTGTACGGCTTTTGTGGAGTGTGTAGCAGCAAAAGAGTTAACAAAAGAAAAGGGCCTTTTCAAATCATTTTTGCATACAGGATATAGAGTGATACTTTTTTTTCAGACTAGCCAACTTAGAATAGCCAATATTCCATGTAGTCAACCTTAAACTGTCTGCCTGTATCTCCCAAAACTGTGGTTCCCAATGGAGCCAGTGTCGACCAGGAGTCATACCAATTTATAAAAACCCACTCTGTGTGGACTGGAACCCGAGCCTAAAAATTTCTACATACATAAAATTCTGATTTTAAAATCAAGGCAGTCATTCTCAATGAACCTGTATAATTGCTAATAATTCAGTTAATTTGTGTCCATTATGAAGGTTATGAATAATTGTGTGTTTGACTGTATGTTGGAAGCACTGTAACCAAGCTTTTGTCATTTATTTATATTTAAAGAGAAAACTCTCTAATACCATACACCAGGACTATTCTGCAAAATGTACTTAGGGGCTGTAATCTTGAAAACGGGGGATGGTCATGTAGAGATCATCGATACAATACAACCGGCAATGATCTGGGGGCCACTTGCTATACTTCCACGGGCCAAGTGTGGCGCACTGGCCGCCAGCTGAATAGCCCAGCCTTGCACTGTCACGTTCCTCATGGTTACCTCCCTTCCAGGACTTTAAAGTAAAAAAAAAGGGCAGAAAAATTAACCCTAGAATCCAGTTATAGACTAACAAGAGGTTTAGGGCATACGGAAGTTAACTCTTAAAGAACATAAGGTTGTTCCATTTTTGGTAATGGGTTTCCCCATTTGGATTTTGGAACCCTATTGTTGGAGGTAAAAGACTAGATCCACTGCCCCTCCTAACATGTTCTGTATTTTTCCCCATCTAGAAGGCAGTCAGTCAGTCCTTTGTAGAACCTTGCTCCCATGACAACTCTCCAAAAAACTCCTCAATCACAAGCAAGATGTCCTGCGTCCAATACACCCATCAGGAGGTCATCAAATATATCCTGCACTCATTCATTACTTTAAGTGGCCAAATTATTTAAATTTTTGTGTGTTTTATCGTCTTTAATAGCCAACCGTCTTCAACATTCAGTTCTTGAAGTATGGATGCATTTCTTTTCTTTACCCATGATATTTTTAGAACTCATCTATAATATTTGTATTAAAAGACATTTATGCGCTGTTCAACTTGTTTAGTAAGTGTCCAGGTCTCACATGCGCATGTTTCGATGGGAACAATGCATACTCTTAGAAATCTAATTTTTATAGTTATGTCTGTCCCTCTCCATAATTTCTTCAGTTGTTTTAACCTTTGAAGAGCAATCTTTTGTTTACAAATGTTGGGAATCAATGACCCTGGAAATTCAAAATTTTACACAACCTCCAATCTTTTCTCAATAACATAGATTTCTTTCTACATAGTAATTTTAAATGTATAAATTATCCTTGTTTTTGCAATGTTAAGATACAATTTGTGATTTTCACTATTTCTTTGTGTTGAGGTTATTAAGTTTTCTATACCAGTCCGTGATGTAGATAGCAGTTCTGTATCATCAGCATATTTTTTTTTATTTTTTTTTTTTATCGATCACCGGCTGTGAATTCCAGTGGAAGGTCCCGGTTAATCGTCCGCTTGGACTTTTGGCTTTCACCTGGACCTGATTTTTGCGTGTACAACCGTTTTTCATTTCCCTGCCTCATGGATTGAATCTCTGGTATTCATGTAGAAGACACTTCTCTGTATAAGATGATTCCTATTTCTTTAGCCCTAAATTAAGAAAGAAAAACTCCACAAATATTGCAGCACGCCAGTCATGTTTTCAAACTGAAAAGGAAGAGAGAAAGAAAAAAAATGTCACAGAATATATTTAGGCTCAATGATGAACAGCAATGGCGTCTGCACAAAAGAAGTCAGAAGTAGACTGGTTTTCACATTGCAGAGACTAATCAGCATCAAGAACCTATGGTATGGCTCCTGCAGCAAGTTACAGTAAACATTTGTTGGATTATGCATGTTTCCTGTGGCAGCTCAGGGATGTAAGTCATGGACTCTTACTTTAATCTTTGAGGGACAAATATTAGAGCTTTTGCACCAAAATGCATCAGAAAAATACTTAGAATACTGGGGGGAAAAAGGGGAGAGGACATCCTGCTTGATCTAAGCATCAAGAAAACTGGCTTATAAACAGCATCTTGTATCAAAAAGCTGAGCTACTGAGCTATGTTGGCTATGTTAAACATGGTGACCTGGAGAGAACAGTTACGAAAGATACTGTTTCTAGAAAACAAGGCAGGGACATACCTCTGTTAAGACAGAGACAGAAAATTCAAGATGAAAACACATCACCATTGTTCCATAAAACTGTGTGTTGTTGGGTCACCAGCAACTGTTAACTGTCTGATCAGCTCCTTCCACCTCTGACTGTCAGATACAAGGACTTCATGGTTGCATGTCTTTAGTTCTGTATCCAGATCTTTCTTGCCCCCCCCCCCTCCCCCAACCATTGTTATTTTGGCACATAGGGCTAGAGAACTGGGGCGTTCAGGTGTGCCATGATCAGAGCAATGTTCTATAATGGAACTGTTGATTGATGATAAAGATATTCCTATCCTGGCCTACTGAACACAGCACAGGGGCACATATGACCAGTGGAATTAGACCATACTTTTCCAGAACAGGTCACTGCAGACGTGGTGGCACAACCAGAAGTGACTAGATTTAAGCTTCTTGGGACAAAGGGGTTAAGTGGCTCCTAGTGACTGGAACCAAACACTGACTCAATAGCCTTTAAGAGTTTATGTATGTGTGTAAGTTGTACCCCACCAGGACATCACACAAAGCGATAAACACCCAGTGACACAAAGTGCCACCATACGGATGAGGATCACTTATGGAGAGGTCCCAGAAACCCCGTTCAACAATTAGGCCATATTTATGGCCCGGGTATATTTAGGGCTCCCGGCAAAAACCAGGGTGGTGCTTCAAAATAACAAAAAAACTGCATCACATGAGGGGATAATGTATACTTTTAAGAGTTTTATTTCCTTTTGTTTATATATGTCTATGGTGGTACATGTTATCTTACTGTGATTTTTTTTTTTTTTTTTTTACAATTTTAGTCGTCATAGAAGTAAACATCATAGATCTTCAATTAGATTTCACTGAACTTTTTTGGGAATAAGGAGCATTAATCAATATTTTATTGAATTTGTGAGTGGTTACACACACATTAAAGTGTTTTGTTTTTAGAGCTGAACACTCGTTTTGATGCCGAATAGTGGACCTAATAACTATTCAGTATTCAGCCGAATAGTTGCGGTTGGGTCAAATACCAATAGTGGTCACATCACAACTGCTTCTGCATACATGACAGCTGCTGCAGCCACTGTGAGCGGACTAAAATAACTGTTTTCAAATGTTTACTGTTATGTATTTGTGAAGTAAAAGTTCAACCTACATTTGACATTGTGAATGTTTATTTTTTTAGATCTATTTTATACAATATACACTTTTCAAAGAGGGTGCTAAAATGTTACATAGAACCTGTTCTGTTGTATGGCAGTGAATCTTGGAATGTCAGTAAACAAATTAAGATGAATTTGAAAGCAACAGAGATTTAGTTTCTGAGACAAATGTTAGGAATACCTTGGACGGCCAGAGTAACTGACGTCGATTGTTTAAAAGAAGCTAATCAGAACAAATCTCTATATACAACAATAGGAAAGAGACAAACACTGTTCTTTGGCCACATAAGGAGAAGAGAGACATTGGAGAACATCATGACAGCTGGAAAGATCAGTAGAAAACGGGGTAGAGGTAGATAAGAAAGATGAAGCTGAAACGATGGCATGAAGGAATATCATCAAGAGAGCTGTTCCAGGCAACCAGGGATGCATGAGCACCTACGCAATTGGCTGGGTACATGATGATGATGATTATAATACTCTATTCGCATTCAGCCGAATAGTTTGTCCCATTATTCGTATTCGACCAAATAGTGTCATTATATTTTTATTTTGTATCTTACCTCTGTTATCTATGAGTATGGATGGGTATTTTGTAGTCTTTGTTTTGGCATACTTATACACATACTTGTACATGCACTGTCTCTGTCATCATCTGTCATCATCTGACACACACATGCACGCACACATAAACTCTCTCTCCAGCTCTCTCTCACACACTCTCTCATACTCTCACTCACACACTCTTACACTCTCACACACACTCTGATACACACACTCGCACACACACTCTGACACACTCACACACACTCTCTCTCACACACATACACACACTCACACTTACTCATTCACTCACACACACACACATATACTCACTCACACACACACACTCGCATAAACTCACACATGCTTTCTCACACACACTCTCTCTCTCTCTCTCTCTCTCTCACATACACACATACTCATTCACTCACACACACTCACTCACACACACTAACACATACACTAACTAACTCACTCACACAAACACTCACACACACACATGCACTCACACTTTCTCACACACTCTTTCACAACACTTTCACACACAGGGACTCTCTTACACACACTCTCTCTCTCACACACACACTATCTCACACACAAACACACTCTCATACACAAACACACTCTCACACACACATACTCTCACACACACATACTCTCACACACTCTCTCACACACACACACTCTCTCACACACACATACTCACTTACACACTCACTCACACACTCATTCACACACGCTCACTCACACACACACTCACTCACATACACTCACACACTTACATATATACACCATCTTTCTTTTTAATCTCCCCCCCCCCCCTCCCCCAACCCCTCTATTGCACATTTTAAATAAACACACATAAGTATAGTACTCTGCATGTCTGTCTGTCTTTCCTCTCTTACGCACATTCTCTCTCTCTTCCCCACCACTCACACACAGTAAATGTGCATGCTTTCTTTATGTTTGCCTTTTACATCTACACACACACACACACACATGTACACACACACACATGTTTTATATGCTAGTACACACATGAACCTGTATGCACTGTTATTTCACACACAAGCATGCACAAAAGCACACACAAATGTATGTAAGCATACATAAAGGCACACTGACACACATGTCAATATGAAAATGTTAAGTCCTAAGGAGATATATATGTAATCAAAAATATAGGTATAATGGGCATGTGTTAAAAAAAAGTGGCAATTGTACGCAAGGGCCATATGTACACAAAGGCATAGGTACATAAAAGACATGTACATAAGGGACATGTCTATACACATGTATGCAAGCAACACATGTACACAAGGGGCATATTACACAAAGGGCATATGTACACAAGAAAACATGCACACAAGGAAGATATGTATAGAGGGAGTAAATTACACAAGTGGCAAATTTTGACAATTGAATCATATACACAATGGACATATGTATACATGGAAACACGCACAGAAGGGACATATGTACACACGGGGTAAATGTACATAATAGCATATGTACACAAGGGGTATATTATACACAACAGATACATGCAGAGAAGAAGAATCTGTATACAAAGGGCATCTGCACACAAGAGGCTTATTACACAAGGGGCATCTGTACAAAAGAGGGTTTTTACACAAGGGGCATCTGTACAAAAGAGAGTTTTTACACAAGGGGCATATGTACAAAAGAGGCCTAGAGGCCTATTACACAAGTGGCATCTGTACACAAGAGGCTTATTACACAAGGGGAATCTGTACACAAGTGGTATCTGTACACAAATTGCATCTGTACAGTAGGGGCATTTGTACTCGAGGGGCATATTATAAAATGGGTATATTACACAAGAGACACACTACACAGGGAGATATGTACACAAGGGGCACAGGTACACATGTATACAAAAGGTATATGTACATAAGGGGCTTATTCATATGTACACAAGGAAACATTTACAGAAGGGGTAAATTACAAAAGTGGTATATGTAGACAATGAAATCATGTAAACATGTACATAAGGGACATATGTACACAAGAGGTATATGTAAACAAGGAACACATGTGCATAGGAAGCACATGAACACAAGGGACATGTGTACACAGGGAGCATATTATGTAAAGGGCATATGTGCTCAAGGGGCATATTATGCAAGGGACACATATACACACTAGACATGTTACATAAGGGGCATGTGCACACAAGGAACATATAACACAAGAGACATATGTACACAAACATATTACACAAGGGACACATGTACACAATGGGCATAAATACATAAGGGATATATTTACACAAGGGACACATAAACAGAAAAGGCAAATGTTCATAAGTGGCATAGGAACTCATGTACACAAAGGACATATTACAGAAGGGGCATATTACACTAGAGACACGTTTATACAAAAGACATATTACACCAGTGGCATATGTACAGAGGGGTATATGTACACAAGGGACACATGTATGCAAGGGGCATCTGCACACAATGGCATATTACACAAGGGACACTTGTATGCAAGAGGCATCTGTACACAAGTGGCACCCAGAAACAAGGGCTGTACACAAGAGACATATTTACAAAAAAAGACATATGTACACAAGGGGCATATGTACACAAGATGAGTATGTACACAATGGACATGTGTACACAAGCAGCATATGTACACCAGGGTCATATGTACACCTGGGGGCATTTGCGCACAAGGTACATATTGCACAAGGGACATATGTACATTAGGAAATATGTACACAAGAGGACATATGTACATTAAGAAATATGTACACAAGGGACATATGTACACCAGATACACTGAATACACATCATACAAAATGACATATGTACACTGGATCACTTTATACAAAATGACAAGTGTACACTGAATACACATTATACAAAATGACATATGTACACTGAATACACTTTATACAAAATGACACATGTACACTGAATACACATTATACAAATGACATATGTACGCTGAATACACATTATAAAAATGACATATGTACACTGAATACACATTATACAAATGACATATGTACACTTAATACACATTATACAAAATGACATGTGTACACTGAATACACATTATACGAAATGACATATGTACACTGAATACACATTATACAAATGACATATGTACACTGAATACACATTATACAAAATGACATAGGTACACAAGGGATGTCAGTGCCTGTGGCTTAGGCATTGTGAATGTGCTTCATAATGCCTAGGTGCCGGGTTTGATCCCAGCTGCAGACGATCTGTGTTGTGCTGGTTTTGACAGTGGTACCAAGACAGAGCTGACTGTTCAGGTTGCAGTGGCAAACTACCAATCATAAAATTTGCCTAGAAAAACAACAGCACCAAAAAAAAAAAAACGCTGAGGTTGGTTCTGCAACATCCTGTAAAGGATACGCAGTTAACTATCACAAAGAACATATTACACAAGGGAAATATATACACAATGGTTGTGTTCACAAGGGAAAAATTATACAAAGGACATACAAACATGAGGAACCTATGTTCACAAAAAGCATGTGTGCACAAGCTGCATATGTTATAATACAAGGGACATATATACACAAGAGACATGCACATAAGAGAAATATGTACTCAATAGGCATATTTACACAAGAAACATATGTACACTTCAGAGACATGTACACATGGAACATATGTACACAAGGACATATGAAAGCAAGGAGCATATTAAAGCAAGGAGCATATGTGCACAAAGGACAAATTATACAAAAAACAAACATACATTAGGGACATCATAGGACAAGTTATACAAGTGAAAATGTACACAAGGGACAAGTATGCAAATATGCAAGGGGCAGATTTATACAAGCGACACAGGGCCAAGGGGCAGATGTATACAAGGAACACAGGACGCAAGGGGCAGATGTATACAAGGGACACAGGACGCAAGGGGCGGATGTATACAAGGGACACAGGGCCAAGGGGCAGATGTATACAAGGGACACAGGGCCAAGGGGCGGATGTATACAAGGGACACAGGGCCAAGGGGCGGATGTATACAAGGGACACAGGGCCAAGGGGCGGATGTATACAAGGGACACAGGGCCAAGGGGCGGATGTATACAAGGGACACAGGGCCAAGGGGCGGATGTATACAAGGGACACAGGGCCAAGGGGTGGATGTATACAAGGGACACAGGGCCAAGGGGCGGATGTATACAATGGACACAGGGCCAAGGTCAGATGTATACAAGGAACACAGGACGCAAGGGGCAGATGTATACAAGGGACACAGGACGCAAGGGGCGGATGTATACAAGGGACACAGGGCCAAGGGGCAGATGTATACAAGGGACACAGGGCCAAGGGGCAGATGTATACAAGAGACACAGGGCCAAGGGGCAGATGTATACAAGGGACACAGGGCCAAGGGGCAGATGTATACAAGGGACACAGGGCCAAGGGGCGGATGTATACAAGGGACACAGGGCCAAGGGGCGGATGTATACAAGGGACACAGGGCCAAGGGGCGGATGTATACAAGGGACACAGGGCCAAGGGGCAGATGTATACAAGGGACACAGGGCCAAGGGGCGGATGTATACAAGGGACACAGGGCCAAGGGGCGGATGTATACAAGGGACACAGGGCCAAGGGGCAGATGTATACAAGGGACACAGGGCCAAGGGGCGGATGTATACAAGGGACACAGGGCCAAGGGGCGGATGTATACAAGGGACACAGGGCCAAGGGGCGGATGTATACAAGGGACACAGGGCCAAGGGGCAGATGTATACAAGGGACACAGGGCCAAGGGGCGGATGTATACAAGGGACACAGGGCCAAGGGGCAGATGTATACAAGGGACACAGGGCCAAGGGGGGGATGTATACAAGGGACACAGGGCCAAGGGGCAGATGTATACAAGGGACACAGGGCCAAGGGGCGGATGTATACAAGGGACACAGGGCCAAGGGGCAGATGTATACAAGGGACACAGGGCCAAGGGGCGGATGTATACAAGGGACACAGGGCCAAGGGGCGGATGTATACAAGGGACACAGGGCCAAGGGGCGGATGTATACAAGGGACACAGGGCCAAGGGGCGGATGTATACAAGGGACACAGGGCCAAGGGGCGGATGTATACAAGGGACACAGGGCCAAGGGGCAGATGTATACAAGGGACACAGGGCCAAGGGGCGGATGTATACAAGGGACACAGGGCTAAGGGGCAGATGTATACAAGGGACACAGGGCCAAGGGGCAGATGTATACAAGGGACATAGGGCCAAGGGGCGGATGTATACAAGGGACACAGGGCCAAGGGGCAGATGTATACAAGGGACACAGGGCCAAGGGGCGGATGTATACAAGGGACACAGGGCCAAGGGACAGATGTATACAAGGGACACAGGGCCAAGTGGCGGATGTATACAAGGGACAGAAGTACGCAAGGGGCATATGTAGGCAAGAGACAGAAGTACGCAAGGGGCATATGTATGCAAGGGACATGAGTATTTAAGATCTGCAAGAGGAATAGGTACACACAGGAGACATGTATTCAAGTATGCATGGGGCATATGTACACAAGGGACAAGTATGCATGTATATATGGGGCAGATGTATACAAGGTACACAGGACGCAAGGGGCAGATTTATACAAGGGACACAGGACGCAAGGGGCGGATGTATACAAGGAACACAGGACGCAAGGGGCATATGTACACAAGGGACAAGTATGCATGTATATATGGGGCAGATTTATACAAGGGACACAGGACGCAAGGGGCAGATTTATACAAGAGACACAGGACGCAAGGGGCATATGTATACAAGGAACACAGGACGCAAGGGGCATATGTATACAAGGGACAGAAGTACGCAAGGGGCATATGTATGCAAGGGACATGAGTATTCAAGATCTGAAAGAGGCATAGGTACACAGGTATTCAAGTACGCAAGGGGCATATGTACACAAGGAGACACACTCTAACATCTTTATACAAGGGTACACTATGGAAATATGTAACTCAGAAACATATGTACCATTGGGAAATATGTACACAAGGAGCGTATGTGCACAAGAGACTTATGTGCTCAAGGGGAAAATGTGCATAGGCAACAAATGCACAAGGGGCATACGTATATAAAAGCCATATGTACACAACTGACAAATTATACAAGAGACAAATGTACTTAAGAGATATATGTACACATGGGACAAACTATACAATAGATAAATGTACACAAGGCATATGTACAACAGGGATACAAGTATGCAAGGGAAATATGTATACAAAGGACACAAATGCACAAATATGCGAGGGGCATTTTATGCAAGGCACAAATGTACACGAGAGACATTTGTATACACGGGACACATTTATCTGTCATTCAGGTAATGCCATTAACATCAATCTGGCAGACAGTCAATGCCACTAACATCAATCTTACAAAAAAGCAATTACACTCACATCAATTTGACAAAGAGCCAATGTCACTAACATCAATCTGACAAAGAGGCAATACCATAAACATCAGTCTGATGTACAAGCAATGCCACTAACATCAATTTGACAAAAAGGCAATGTCACTAACATTAGTCTGACAAACAGGCGATACCACTAACATCAGTCTGATGTACAAGCAATGCCACTAACATCAATTTGACAAAGAGGCAAGGCCACTAACATCAGTCTGACAAACAGGCAATACCACTAACATCAATCTGATGTACAAGCATTGCCACTGACATCAATCTGACATCCAGGCAATGTCATTAACATCAATCTGACAAAGAGGCAATGCCACTAACATCAGTCTGACATTCAGGCAATGCCACTAACATCAGTCTGACATCCAGGCAATGCCACTAACATGTCTGCCACTAACATCAATCTGACAAAGAGGCAATGCCACTAACATAAGTCTGACATACAGGCAATGCCACTAACATCAATCTGACATCCAGGCAATGCCACTAACATGTCTGACAAACATACAATGCCACTCACATAAATGTGACAAAGAGGCAATGCCACTAACATCAGTCTGACATTCAGGCAATGCCACTAACATCAGTCTGACATTCAGGCAATGCCACTAACATGTCTGTCACTTTACATCAATCTGACAAAGAGGCAATGCCACTAACATCAGTCTGACATACAGGCAATGCCACTAACATCAATCTGACATCCAGGCAATGCCACTAACATGTCTGACAAACATACAATGCCACTCACATCAATCTGACAAAGAGGCAATGTCACTAATATCAATCTGACAAAGAGTCAATGCCACTAACATCAATCTGACATCCAGGCAATGCCACTAACATCAGTCTGACATCCAGTCAATGCCACTAACATCAGTCTGACATCCAGGCAATGCCACTAACATCAGTCTGACATCCAGGCAATGCCACTAACATCAGTCTGACATCTAGTCAATGCCACTAACATCAGTCTGACATCCAGTCAATGCCACTAACATCAGTCTGACATCCAGTCAATGCCACTAACATCAACCTGTTTGTTTCACTTGGACGCCAAATAGTTTCCCCTGGTCTCCGAGTAGTAAGATTGGACGCCCGTGTGTATTGCTGTTAAAAAAAATTCCTTGGCAGTTGCAAATCGAAAATAGTAACCTAACGGCGCTGCCCGGACAAAATTTGAAGTTCTAATATCTACACATAGTATTTCAGGATCCTCGCTGCTGCTACAGAGTTTATGCACTTCGCTAAAATTCTTCGGAGCCTTGAGCTAGAAGTAGAACGGGGCACATGCGAGTTACTCACTCTCTCTCTCTCTCTCTCTTGTTGTACCCCCCCCCCCCCAGGACATCAAACGATAAACACCCGGTGACACAAAGTGCTACCATGTGGATGAGGATCACCCATAGAGAGGTCCCGGAAACCCATTTCAGGCGTTAGGCCACCTTTATGGTCTGGCTATATCCAGGGCCCCCGGCAAAAGCCAGGGTGGGAGTTCAAACAAGGACAAATTGCATCCTACACTGGGACCACCAGATGTGTTTTATTGTTGATTACGTGTTTACTGCCCTTGTGCCAAGATGATCCGTTGTTTAAAACAGACCAGTAAACAAATCCAGTCCATAAACGCGATTAAAAACAAAGGTAGATCACAAAACGCATCTCCTATTGTTACTGGAAACCAGTTTCTAGATCTAGTTTTTTCGGCTCTTTTTCATTTCTCTATAGATGGCTCTTGTGTGATCTAACAGTGTTGATTTACTCCATATTTTATAGTTACCATATAAAAGGCTGTCTCTCTCGATCTATCAAGGCAGCATCCATTTAGTGTCTCCGTTCTATTGCCTATTTGCTGATTTGTCTTGGGGAAAATATAGCATCACCATATCCTCTTCCTTGACTCAGCTTTGTGTACCAGGTCTGTTCTGGGAAGTAACGGCTGTCAGCGGTCGGCGTGATCCTGACTACATCACTCACCAGGTGACAATTATGAAATATAGGTTTTGTTCCATGTCCAAAGCGATTGAAATCGTGGAAGAGGGCCCAGTGCTTTTTTTTTAAAACTCACTTTATGTTACGAATCTGGGGCTGTGGCTGGACTCAGATATGGTTCCACAATATAACTTGTGACCCCTTGAAAACTTGTGGCAAGAGAGACAGAGTAAGACAAATCAAGGAAGATTCTTGCTTGCACATGACTGATTCATGCTGCTGGAGATAGCAGGTTGTGCATGATTTCCCAATCGCATCTGTCAAGCCACTGCATTCTGATCTGTCATGTGCACAAAACCTCTTTACACAAGCACACAGTTTGCATCCAGTCACAATCATAAACACATCGTTGGTACTAAGCATTTATTTAACAAATATAAAATACATGCCAGACAAACTACATTTAAAAATACTTAAATTAAAATTCTACCTGAGAGATCCCAGAAACACTGTTCAACCGTTAGGTTATACTAGCGCCCCAGAATACAGCCGGGGTGGGGTTTCAAAATTTAAAAAATTGCATGCCCCAGTTGTTTATTATAAAACATGTGGGTGTCTTTTACATTTGTTCTATGCACAAATAATAAATGTGGCTGATTTTGATAACAAGATTGTATACATGATGCTCATTTCAGAATATGGTAATTCAGTTCTAGCTTTCATTGTAATTTCATTAACAAGAGTCTTTGTAACAAATCAATTTACCCAGATTTATATGAGTTAAAATTGACAAATCATCAGAGCAGAAAGAGATGGGAATATTCTAGTGGCAAACATCATTGACGCCTCATGACTAATACTCAGAAAAATATTATTAATATGATGTAGCAGAATTTTATGGTTAAAATAGATGTAAAATTGTACCCGCCATTAAGGAGACTGGCACCTTCGCCATTGAGGAGACTGGCACACTCGCCACTGAGGAGACTGGCACACCCGCCACTGAGGAGACTGGCACACCCACCATTGAGGAGACTGGCACACCCACCATTGAGGAGACTGGCACACCTGGCACACTCACCATTGAGGAGACTGGCACACCCGCCACTGAGGAGACTGGCACACCCGCCACTGAGGAGACTGGCACACCTGGCACACTCACCATTGAGGAGACTGGCACACCCGCCACTGAGGAGACTGGCACACCCGCCACTGAGAAGACTGGCACACTCGCCATTGAGAAGACTGGCACACTCGCCACTGAGGAGACTGGCACACGTGCTGTTGATGGTGCTGGCACACGTGCTGTTGCTGGTACTGCCACACGTGCTGTTGATGGTACTGCCACACGTGCTGTTGCTGGTACTGCCACACGTGCTGTTGATGGTACTGCCACACGTGCTGTTGATGGTACTGCCACACGTGCTGTTGCTGGTACTGCCACACGTGCTGTTGATGGTACTGCCACACGTGCTGTTGATCGTGCTGGCACACGTCTCTGCCGTGGGTATGTTTGGTACATGTTCTGTGAATGCGGTTGGTGTAAATACGGCTGCCTCGCATGTAGTAGATCAGATATGAACCTAGGCAATTGATGATGCTGGTATAAATATGGCATATGGAGTGCACCTCTAGCATTGTGAGCGATGGAGTTGGTTGAGCACAGGTTTGGGTGATGATGTAGAGGCTGTCTCTCTGGTTGACCTCGATGGTGATGGCTTGACATTGGTAATGGAACAGACGTCATGTCTGGTCGCAGCCTGGGGAAGATGCCAGGGCAGTAATATCTGTGTTGGTTCAAATCTTCACGCTGGTTCGCAGGCGGGTGTTGATGTGGAGGTTGTCCTTGTGGGTGTTGATGATGCCGTGAGGTGGGTGGTGTGACAGGTGTCAGGTATTGCCGTGGTCTAGCATTAATTATGTCAGGACCATTGTATCTGGGTGTGTTGAAATCTTCATGCTGGTACGGGGGTAGGTGTTGCTGATGAAGACATTGCAACAAATGTGCAAAGGATTCGTTCAACAGATCTTGAAAGGTTTGACACAGCAGGCAGTTTTCAATTGTCCTAGGGGGTGAATAATCTCCATATGGTGCTTCATTCTCAAATATTGCTTCATTCCCAAATATTGCTTCATTCTCAAATATTGCTTCATTCCCATGTGGTGCTTCATTCCCATGTGGTGCTTCATTCCCATGTGATGCTTCATTCTCATATATCCCTATACGGTGCTTCATTCTCATATCGTGCTTCATTCCCATACGGTGCTTCATTCCCATACGGTGCTTCATTCCCATACAGTGCTTCATTCCCATGTGGTGCTTCATTCCCATACGGTGCTTCATTCCCATACGGTGCTTCATTCCCATACAGTGCTTCATTCCCATGTGGTGCTTCATTCCCATACGGCGCTGCTTGTAGCATAGTTGATTGAGCACCATAATCCATATCCGAACTAACAGTGAAGTTATTTTCCATGGCAACTGGTAGATGATCTGTCCACTTAAAGATGGCAGGACAGTATACCTGGGGTTAAAAAGAGGTTATAAGTCAACATTGCAGCCGAGCGAGAACTAGGTGCATTTCATTTATGTGCTTTAAATATAAAAACTTCTTAGGTGATGCAAAAGCTGCATTTTATAAAAAGAAAGAACATGCCTTTTTAATAACATACATATGACTGAATCATAAAAA
Source organism: Candidula unifasciata (assembly GCA_905116865.2). Lineage (NCBI taxonomy): Eukaryota > Metazoa > Mollusca > Gastropoda > Stylommatophora > Geomitridae > Candidula > Candidula unifasciata. Next base: position 16,796 of record CAJHNH020008497.1, read on the forward strand.
GGCCCCAAAAATGTCTTGAGGCCTTAGACAAGACAAATATTTAACTCTTTGCACCCTATTCACCTATCGTATGTTAATGTCTAATCTTTACATTGAACAGAAATCTATAATAATTGTGCTCCCAGTGTCCACTTTCACAATATGTAAAGCCTTTTATGGTACATTCACATATGATTTTAGGTAATGACTATGCCATCCCTCTACGACCATTTGATGTGACACCCGCCGGCACTAAAAGAGTTAAAATTGCTTGGACTGCCAAACCAAGTATAAAGACGTCTTTTAAAAAAAAAAAGGAAAAGCACAATGATCTCTTTTTTTTTTTTTTTTTTTTTTACATACACCGACTGTAAATGCCTTAGCAAACTTCTTTTATTTATCCACACCCGAATTTTTTTTTTTGTGTTCTGTTTTGCGTCTACATCAGATCTGACTGATTTGTAAGCAGCCTGTTGGTCCTTCACCTCTCAGACAGATGCGTTCTGAAACACTCTTAAAAAATCACATTTTACAACGTCTTTGACATGGGACAGCATGCTTATTTCTCCGAAACGTTGGACTGGAATAGGAATTAGAAAGAGACATTCATCAGTTGCTAGCCATGTTATACGAAAGTAGAACATGTGACCACAGAGTTCAAAACACTTGGGAGAGATCAGTTGCAGACCAAATCCTTTAGATGCAGACAGTGAAAAACCGATGATTCTTTATTAATATCCTACCCCAGATGTCGTTAAAGGACAGTTTAACATTTTAGAGGGTGGTAAGACTGGGCGTCACGGCTTTCTGATGCTTTTAACGACCCAAAAACATCTAGAACCGGTCCTATCCCCAACCGACCTACGTCCCACGAGAGAGTGCAGCCTAGGTGCCACGATTGCATGCAGCCTACCTATCACCCCCCGAAAATATTAGACTGTCCCGTGACCTGTTAATTTCACTTGTTTGTGGTAAGATATTAACAATGCACCAGGCGGATTGTTGTAGTTTGAAAAAAGGCAAATGCAGCAAGCTTTAGAGAGAAAACCCATATACGAGATAGATTTAATAGATAGAAAATTGTAGATAGAATATCGATATAGCAGAGACGGCCACTCCCGTACTTGACTTTAAAGTCATAGCAGACACTGTTCCCACAACCAGCGAAACAACTCCATGGTCCTCAGGGACTGACAGTTGCCTTGCTCTGCCAACAGCTACAGCATTGAAAGTGCAACATCTCACACCCATGGATGAAAATGTTAAACAATGACAATCTCTGAAAAGAAGTAACCATAGAGGATGAAGATAGTAGCATAAATGTAAAAGGTTCAAAGGTATTCGACAGCTGGACTTATCTTGATTTAAATATCTGGGAGCAGTATTCATAGAAGATGGGCAAAAAGATAAAGAAATAAATTAACAATCTGTTGTAGATAAAGCAATCCAAATATTGGGACAGTTAGCACCAGTTTCAGACATCCCAGCAAAACCATTATAAAAAGCATATGTATACTCCATGCCACCATAACCAGTCATGCTCACTCACAACGAACCAGAAATAAAATCAAAATAAAATGCCTGCTTTTATATATGACCGTACAGGGCAAGATGCCATTAGCAAAATCAGACGACGTAATACAAGAGCAGATCGCAGACGGCGGGAGAGATGGGCCCAGCCACCATGGTGGAATGAAGTAGTCAACATGGCGTGGCTAGAAAAAAGGAAAGCTGTCAAGGCATGGCAAAAGGCAAGGAAAATTGATCCGTCACTTTCTGAACGCCTGATCAGTCTGAAAGATGAGGTCAACAAGCGGACAGTGGCTTTCAAGTTAATTGCGAAAGAAGCCAAGACAGCGAAATGGAACGAATTCTGCAAGAGCGTTTGCTCCGAGGGATCTCTTGTGACATTCTGGCGCCTTCAACGGAGCATGCACGGCGCCGCACGACCAAGGGGTATCCCTGATTTTCAGGGTACAGACCTGATATGGCAGAGAACTGACGCTGATAAAGGAAAAACCCTCCTTGCGCGCTACTTGGAGCAAACTGACCAAAAAGACGAAGCTGCAAGAATAGGGGTTAAGATGAAACTGTCGATGCTGTGCGAGAACACTGAGCTAGGCACTGATTTCACAATCACTGCAGACACCTTAAGAACTTGCCTCAAGAAATCGCGCAGCACTGCTCCAGGTCCTGACGGCATCCGATACAATGACATGCTGATGATGTCGAATGCTGATTTGAAAAGCGTGGCAAAGGAATTCAATATCAGCATCCAGAGTGGCCAGATACAAGAGGAATGGCTCCATAGTTATTTGTTTCCACTACCAAAGCCTAATAAAGACCACTCAAAGATCTGCGGCTACAGAATCATCTCGATGCAGAATACTGTTGGCAAACTTTTGGAAAAAATTGTCGCACAAAGATTGACCACCTACTTGGAACTACATGATAAGTTCCCATCAACACTTGGAGGGTACAGATTGAAGAAAGAGACATGGTCCAATGCTGCTGTTTTCGCCTACGATGTGTACGAGGGATTTCAGATTAAAGAAGAGACATGTGCGGCAGTGTTGGACTTAGAAGATGCCTACAATAAAGTACCATATGATTATTTAATGCAATTACTGCTTAAACTAGAAGTCAATCCTATTCTGATCCGCTGGATTGCTGCGGTCCTGTTCCAGAGAAAGATTGTACTAAGATGTGGTAGCTGGTCCTCAGAACCGCAAACGATATGTCCAGGCTTGCCACAGGGATCACCGCTATCACCAGTCTTATTCAATGTTTATACGGTGATGATCACTGAGCAGCAGTTGAATGGAAAGGGAAGGACTTTGTCATTTGCTGATGACATTTTGATTTATCGACGAGGGCGTGATAGACAGGAGATCGCCAGCACAATGCACAAAGAACTCGATCGAATTGCCGCCTGGTGTGATGGTTCCAATGCCTATGTCAATCCCTCGAAGGCATCAGTGTCATGGTTCTCTTTGAACAATCACATTGTCAAGTCGGACTTACCAGAAGTGAAAATGCGTGATAATGTATTGATCAGAACCAACGTTATGACGTTTCTCGGGGTGAGGTTCGATCGCAGCTTGTCATTCAGGGAACACGTTGACCATGCGATAACAAAAGCACGCAAAGGTCTATCTGCAATGAGGATTATGGCTGCTTCCAATATCGAGCAAAGACTGCTGGTGCTTCTATTCTATGGTCTGGTCCTTTCCCCCATTGAATACGCTCTGGCCATCCTCACTGTCAGTGCTACCCAGATTGAACGACTCGAGAAGGTGCAAAATGAAGCCATGCGTATTATTTTGGGATGTACAAGAGACATATCTTGTGGAGCAATGAGGTATCTACTTGACTTTCCAACAATGAACCAAAGGATCAGGATGTGGAGGGCTCGGGCATACCTCAAAATATGTGCTGATAAGAAACACCCACTGCATCAAGCGCTTTTTAGTGAAAAGGGCGACAGACTGAAGAGGGGAAAATCGTGGCTAGGTCGGGCAGAAGATGTTATTAGGCAAATATGCAGCCTAACCGACATCATACCTGGTGCAGAATGGATACCTGTGCCTCAGGCGTTTATTTGTACATTTTCCTGTATTGTCACACTCAACAGGCGATGTAGAGAAGATAATCCTGTTGCTGTTAATGCAGAGGTCAACGCTCTCATCGGTGAAAATTCAGACGAAGCAGATGCACTAATCTATACAGACGGATCAGTTATACGCCAAAGAAGAAGCGCATGGGCATTTACAGCACGCTCAGCGGGCAGAACAGTCAAAGAAGCCAACGGCGCCTTCTCCATGACAACCAGCAGCATGACGATGGAGGTGATGGCAGTGACGCAAGCGTTTGCCTGGCTTGAAACACAAAAATACACCCGCATATGTATACTCAGTGATTCAATGAGTATGATCCGGAGGGTTCAGGCAGGTTCAGTGCGAAGACAATGGCTTGAATCAATTCAGAAGTCCACTGTGCGAGGAGTCACCTTTATTTTTGTTCCGGGACACGCAGGCGTCGATGGAAATGAAAGAGCTGACAGGTTGGCTGGATCCGCTATCACTACCGACGGTCGGCCTATGGATCATGCTGATATTATCAATGCCCTCAGAGAAATGGGAAGGATAGAGGACTTTGGTGGCAGTGAATCCACATCACTCGCCAGAATGGCAGACTTGGGAATTAAGATCGGCACAGCAAAAAACGAGACGCACACCGGACACGTCAGAAGACTTGTTAATCAACATAGAACTGGTACTATTAGCCATCGGACGTTGGGATTCATACTGAGGGGAGGATCTGAGCACCTATGGACATGTCCGGAGTGCAATGATGATAACCCAACTAACTAACTAACTAACTAACTAACTAACAGAAATAAAAACTAGTTATAGTAGTCATGGAAAACGAGATGTCTGAAGAAAGCTGCAGGAGTGACCAGAAAAGATAAAATCCGCAACAATTCTGTCTAAATTAGATACAAAAATGGTAAATCAAATGTTTTTTTTTACTAAGAGAGAGTACCTTGCAACGTCATATCATACAAGACATACACCAAAAGAGGAGACAGGTGTATGCCAAGAGGTAGACCAAGAGCATGCTACAGTTGAGCTGCCAAAAGAGTAAGAAGCTGAGCTTTGACCTCAAAGGGGTTATTTAAAATGTAGGTTATTTCAGCAACCACTGCCATCTGGAAGATCATCTCATGGTAAGTTCTAAATTTGTTCAGCACTGCTTTTCTTGTATCACAATACAAAAGTCATAGCATTTTTTTTAACTAAAGCACTAACATCTAAATAGAGATGCACTTCCAATGTGTTGAAGTCCAAATATGTAGATATCGCTGCAGTTTTTCAACATTATGTGGATCCACTCAAACACCTCCCTGCCTTTGACTACACTTGTGTTGAACCGGTTTCATTGTGTGACAGGATGTAGAGAGAGACAGACAAAAAAGATAGGACTCAAAAGTGATTTAAAATGTATGCGGTGCCCCCTCCCTTTGTGATTTAATAAGCACGTGCTTAGTGTACTTGATGCAGTGGCTCTCTCAACCTCCCTAATGCCGCGACCCTTTCATACAGTTCCTCGTGCTGTGGCGACCCCTAACCATAGAAATATTTTCGCCGCCCGTCTCTCTAGCGTACTTGGCTCAACCGGATTGCGCGGAGAGCGGGTGACGAACTCCTTGTGGTCCGGGTTCACTCCCGGGGGTGGGCAGAATAGCCACATTTCTCCCAGATTTACGGTTTTTACAATGGAATCATGGCCGAAAGGTTGCGATATCCATAATACCGAGCCCAAGGGTTAACAACTCATGGCTTCTGGATACTAAAACAAACAAACAAATATTTTCGCCGCTACTTTCTAACTGTCGGCTCTGTGGCTAAGTCGATGCGAACGCTTCGTAATGCCGGGTTCAATCCCAGCTACGGGCCATGGGCATTGCGTTGGTTTCGACAGTGGTATCGAGAAAGCCGACCGTCTAGAAAGCAATAGCAAACTACTGGACGTAAATTTGCCTAGAAAAACCACTCAACAGCTAGTTTTTATAAGGAGTAGAAAATTATAGGGAAGAGGAAAAGTTGGTAAGAAATAACAATTAGTTTATGTTAGCTTTACAAAATCGATCACAATAAACAAACAAAGGACGTTGCGGCGATTAGCCTTTATCAGCACATAAAGGACAACACAGTTCACATACACAAATAGGCTCAAACTATGAAGTGACTACATAGGATGGTTCTGCAACGTCCTGTAAATGATATGCAACTAACCCCTTCCTAACTTCAATAAATTTGTGTTTTGCGACTGTCTTTGACTACCCAACGGAACTGTCGAAGGACCTAAATTAAAAAGGGGTCGTGACCCACCGGGTGAGAACCGCTGGCTTAATGTAATGCTGTACTCCCACGCCGCTTAAATACTTAAAATATACACACCCATGGCTGTATGCGCAGGGTCGGTTTCAGCTGAACAAGGATTCCCGCCAGCGACACTGTCGGTCACAAGGGGAACTATTGATTTAAACACCTCAAGGTTACTGAGTAGTGAAATAAACAGCGTAACATAACAACATGACCCTTGACCTGTCAGGGTCGTGGATGTGTACAATAGAAGCAATCTGTCTCTGTGTCTTCCCCTTGATGAAAAAGTATGATAACGTAGTCCTATCCATTTCTTGACGTCATTCTAGTTTTGTCTTTCCCGCTCCCCAGTGTTCTTTGAAGTATAGACTTTACAGACGAATTGTGTCACGCCACGTACCCGAACCACGCTAGCTTACGACGTTTCACCACTGCCGAGAGAGCCTCCGAAAATCCAGCAAATTTGTGTATTTTTTCTCTGAGTATTTGCTTGTTTTGTTTTCTAAATAAGAAATTCGTAAAATGCGTCTATAACCTTTTCTTAACATTTACAAGCTTGAACCATCCTTTCCATTTCCACAGTGAGAGTCCAACTCTCACATCCGTAGAAGAAACTAGACAATACCAGTAATCTGTAAATATTGACCTTAACTGCGAGGCTGATTTTGCTTTTCCACATAGTATCCAACGGAACATCTCGTCTGTTGAGTGTTGAGTTGGGTTGTTCTAGAAACAGCGTCTAGGCTTGTGTGCCACAAAAACAGCGTCTAGGCTTGTGCGCCACAATCTTTTTTATAAGATTACTAGCTGTACCCGGCCACGCGTTGCTGTGGCATAGTTTGGCTAAATGGAAATGAAAGAAAATAGAAATCGCACGTGTCTAATACAATCATTGTCTGCTTAGATATAGAGATAGTCTTTGATCCCCACCCCACCTCCCCCCACCCCAACTAAATCCACCTACTACCCTCCCCCTTATCAAATTTATGTCATTACCCCCCCCCCTCCCCTCTTCCACCGACTACTGCTTTCTCCCTCTTCGAAATATTTGAAAATCATTACCTGGCGATATTTTTTGTTGCTGTAACTGACATTGACATCCCTGTCCATCTGGACTAAAATGGGGAGCAGGAATTGTAATAGGTAGTGAATGGGGCTAGTGTAATATTTACCACATCATCCTTCAAGTACCAGTACAACTACTAAAATAATGTCACTGCTATCTGTGTTACCATCGGAGTAGACAGAGAGTCGTGAGCCAGAAGATTTGGTTCCGCATGGCTAGTGCTGTCGCCACAGACTGGTCAGGTTAGGATGTATAATTTCACTTGCCGACAGAAGAACGCCATAACCTTACCGGCGGTCTTCACATGAGAGCACTATGGTGTAACAGCCCAACCACAACTATTACTATTGCTGCTACTTTAAGTGGGTAAAGCAGTTACTGTGACTTAAAGCTCTCTCAGTAAATAGTTTGCCCCCCCCCCCCCCCCAAATTCACCGACAACTCTTTCCCTCATTGAAGTAGTTGGGAGAAAGAAAAAAACACTTGAAAAGCAAATGAACACAGCAACAACAACAACAACAAAACAAAAAAAAAAAAAAAAAAAAAAAAAAAACCATAATTAGGAAATGAACGCCATGGTAAACAGCACAGCTTAAAATTCCAACGCAGATGAAATAACTAAATCTAAATGAAAATAAATGAAAATCTATAAAAATTTCAGCGTAACCATGCAATCGGAAAGTTTAATAATGCAATCATAAGTATGCGAAATGGTCAAATTTAATTATCAAATGGTTTATCCATTTACTTGTCTTTTTTTTTTTTTTAAGGCATCATGGCTAGTGCTGTCACCACGACAGAGCAGATGAGGATATTATTTTAGTCCGGGGTAAAAAAAAAATTAACTAAATTCGAACCCAGGTCTCCCGCACAGGAACCCAGTGTTCTAACCATTCGACCAAGCAGCCACTTAATCGGGTAAAGGAAAAGAGAACTTAACAATTAGAGATGTGTGTCCCTACTTCTGTGTCCTGATTAAAACACAATTCAAAACCGCAGGCAATTGTTTTCTTGTAGACAGATACCCCAGATATATTAATGAAACGGCACAACAATAGAAATCGCACGTGTCTAACACGGTTAATGAAGTTAATGTCGCAGTCAATGTCTGCGCCGACGTCGAGATAGTCCTTGATCCCCCCCCCCCCTCCCCAATCGAAGGTTGTTTGAAAAAAAAAACAGAAAATAGAAATCGTGTTTAATATGGTTATTGTGGCAAAAATAGAGATAGTCTCGTCTGCTGTACCTAGACCTACTCTATGTATTAGAGAAGGCGTTGGCTGCACGTAACTCGCCGGCGAATGGCGGAAGCCTTGCGTTCTGACTACGGCGGCGCATGCACAATTACTAACGTGGCTATAATTAGAAATCACTAAAGTTATAAATATTAGTTGCGTATATTATTGCATAAATTGTGGTCACCTATCTCTAACAGTGACAGGTTGAATTTCAAACCACGACAGTTCAAAATCCGGTATCACAACAAACATATCCTGAAAATTTCAGCTAAATCGGTTCAGTAGTTTCCGAGTCTATAGGGGTGAAACAAACACACAAACATTGATTTTTATATATATAGATAAGCCAAAGCTAGCCGACAATGGGACATGATGGGTTATAGCTTTAGGAGAATGTGATATAATGGGTTAAGGCTTGATAAGAATTAGAGATTATAAGTTGAAGCTACCAAAGAATTGGACATTATGGGTTATACTTCATTAGTAGAAAAGATTTGCATTTTTAAGTTTGTTGTTTGTGTAAATAATTTCAAGTCAAGTGCAATTTTTACTAAGTTCCTAAGGGATTGTCACCGAAGCTGCGGAGTTCGTGATTTACGCGACGTTCTCATCAGGGGCTAGTCCTGCTGAGAGAGACCGAGCCATATGAGATTAAAACCTGGTGTAACTAAGTCGATCCTCTCGACAAGTAGAACTTAACATGTATCGATCACTTTTATTTGTTTGTTCTAACAAATAATAGGAAAGACTGACTCAAACAACAAGCGCCAAGCCACTACAATAATGTGTTAAACAATGACCTACTTTACATCTAAATTAGGTCATGGCTACACTCAAGTGACATCAAAATCAAAACGCATTCTAATAGATGTACTATAAAACCACATTTTAGTATTAGCATACGACCATGTTATTTAATAAAAACACACAAAAAGGCTTACTGAAACGGCATATTTAGTATTTACGTTGTATAGGCAGTACAGATCAACAAACCGGTTTCCACCATCACCAATGCGGATACAATACAAACCCCAAAACATTCAGGCTGACAGTTAGCCAGCTCAGCGTCTTGCCACTATGACTGCCTTTAGGCAGACGACAGACACGTGTTTCAGAATAAATAATATGTCAATAGATGCCACTTAATGGGGACCTCTCTTTCATATAATTATATCGATATCGACAAGCAGATACTAGGGTTGATATTATTTGCTATTGACATTTTCGATACACGATTATCGACACAGAGGATTTTTTTTTTTAAATAATTAAATTATAAATAACAAAGTTGCAGCTCTTTTCTTTTTCGAGTATAACGGTTTAAATGGTAAAATACTGAATGAATTAAATGTTAGTTGTAAAGATTTTACCCGGTTCAGCCTTAAAGAAGGTTATAATATAAATAGGGTTGTGAACTTAACTGTGTAAAGATTGTTGCTATAACCAGATACCTCAAACAGTATAATTGCTGATACAGTTATTATTTAAATACATCTTTTCATGTACATTTTACTATAACTATTATTTGGTGTTAATGGTCTGTTATAGATGCCTTTTTAAGAAGCTGTAAATAAACGAATCAATTGTGTTTTTTTTTTTTAAATTTTATTTTGTCTATCAGCTAAAATTGTAATCGTTGAAAAGTATGTAAGGAGTCTCTCTCTCTGTCTCTCTCTCTCTGTCTCTCTCTCTCTCTCTCTCTCTCTCTCTCTCTCTCTCTCTCATTTCTCGGAGATTATTATAAAAAACATTATTCTTACATTGCGCTAGAAAACGATGTTCAAATAACGACAGTTCTGTGTGACACCCTCGCTACAGTAAATAGAGAATAACTGCCGGACGGTGTGAATCGGATGTGGACAAACGAATTATCACCAGGCAGTTTTGTGATCCATTTCTGGTGTTACTTCCGTTGTTGTATACATCGATGGTGACGTATCATTGGTTGCTGGAGAAATAACTTATTGCTGAAAAGGGCTGACATAATCTTATGTCAGTGAGTGAAAAACTTTAGTGCAGTGGCTCTCAACCTTCCTAATGTCACGACCCTTTAATACATTTTATCATGTTGTGGTGACTCCCAACTATAACATTCTTTTCGTTGCAACTTCATAATTTCAGTGAATATTGGTTTTCCGAAGGTCTTAGGCCACCCCAGTGAAAGGGTGGCTAGACCGCAAATAAGGTTGCGACCCACAGGTTGAGAATCGGTGCTTTATTGCCCAAACAAAATATTTAAAGGGGGAAAAAAAGGGGGGGGGGGGGGTTGAAAGTGCGTTATTGATATTTATCGCACGTAGGCTTAGTAGTAGTAAGTAGTAGTAGTAAATAGTAGTAGCAGCAGTAAGTAGTAGTGGTAATAGTTAGTAGTAGCAATAGTGGTGGTATTAAGTAGTAGTAGTAATAGTTGTGGTAGTAAGTAGTAGGCGTAAGTAGAAATAGTATTAGTAAGTAGTGGTTGTATTAGTAGTAGTAGTAGTAAGTAGTAGCAGTAGTAAGTAGTTGTAGTATTAAGAAATAGTAGTAGTAAGAAGTAGTTAAAGTTGTAGTAGTTTTAGTAGTAGTAGTAGTAGTAGTAGTAGTAGTAGTAGTAGTAGTAGTAGTAGTAGTAGTAGTAGTAGTAATAGTATTAAGTAGTAATAGTAGTAATTAGTAATAGTAGTAAGTAGTAGCAGTAGTAAGTAGTTGTAGTATTAAGAAGTAGTTTTAGTTGTAGTAGTTTTAGTAGTAGTAGTAGTAGTAGTAGTAGTAGTAGTAGTAGTAGTAGTAGTAGTAGTAGTAGTAGTAGTAGTAAGTATTAGTAGGAATAATTAGTAGTAGTAGTAAGTAGTAGTAGTAGTAAGTAGTAATATTAGTAAGTAGTTGTAGTATTAAGTAGTTGTAGTATTAAGAAATAGTAGTAGTAAGAAGTAGTTTTAGTTGTAGTAGTTTTAGTAGTAGTAGTAGTAAGTAGTAATAGTATTAAGTAGTAATAGTAGTAAGTAGTAATAGTAGTAAGTAGTAGTAGTAGTAAGTAGTAATAGTAGTAAGTAGTAATAGTATTAAGTATTAGTAGTAGGTTTAGTAGTAGTAGTAAGTAGTAATAGTATTAAGCAGTAATAGTAGTAAGTAGCAGTAATATTAAGTAGTAGTAAGTAGTAGTAGTATTAAGTAGTAGTAGTAGTATTAAGTAAAAGTAGTGGTATTAACCAGCAGTAGTTGTAGTAGTAGTAGTAGTAGTAAGTAGGTTCCGCTTCTCGCTCTGCTGCCGTCTCCACAAAGTGCCACCATGCGGATGAGGATCACCCGTGGAAATCTCGTTCAGTCATTAAGAAATATTTAAGGCCCTGCTATATTTAGGGTCCCCGACAAAAGGGGCTTCAAAATAACTAAAATGCATTCCACATGGGGACGGCTATAACAAAAATCTTTTTGTCTTGTTCCAGGTTTGCCAGTTCGGCCAGCCGGTCCTCAGAAATTTTGCATCTGTATTTTAGAATATTGACATTGCATTCAACCTTTGAAAAAAAAAAATACAACAGGTGATTGGGTGTGCATGAGTTTAAGTTTTGAACAACGATCAACATCATGGTACAAGGACTACCCATAGGTGCTCCGTTGTACTTCAAACTCAAATCTGAGTCTGAACAATCTCAGCACAGTGCACGAACTCCATAGCAGCGGAGAGTATCCTGAAATATTTTGGGTTGATTTATAACTCCAAATTTTTCCCTGGCACCACCGTTAGGCTATTCTTTCCGATTTTCAACTGCAGGGGGGATTTTTTAAAATGTGCACAACAATACACATGGGCGTCTAATCTTCCTACCCAGAGACAAAAGGAAATTACCATTAGTGTGAACTGAAAGAAATTAAAGTTGTTGCTCAGGGGCATTAATTAATTAAACTAGAAAATAGATAGGTAGGTAGGTAGGTAGGTAGGTAGTTGTACCCCACCAGGATATGACACAAGCTATAAATACCCGGTGACACAAAGTGCCACTATGCGAATGAGGATCACCTGGGTAGAGATCCCAGAACCCCCTTTCAGCCGTTAGGCCATATCTATGGCTAAGCTATATTCAGGGCCTCCGGAAAAAGCCAAGTTGGAGCTTCAAAATAGAAAAAACAATTGCACCCCACAGGGGACGACTTAACAGCAACTATTAAACTAAAAGCCGCCACAACAGTTTTGTTGAGCGGAAGGCGTGCTTTGATGCTACATTTTAGTAAGCTTAGAATGTAGAATTCCCTCGTAAAACCACAAACTGCCAACTGCTTCTGCCGTTCGTCGGTGACATCCTGGAAAAGACCATGCCCCTTCTTATAGTTCTACAAGTTTCAGTACCTTCTTGTTCTTGTTCTTGTTCTTGTTGTTGTTCTTGTTCTTGTTCTTCTTCTTGTTCTTGTTCTTCTTCTTGTTCTTGATCTTCTTCTTCTTCTTCTTCTTCTTCTTCTTCTTCTTCTTCTTCTTCTTCTTCTTCTTCTTCTTCTTCTTCTTCTTCTTCTTCTTCTTCTTCTTCTTCTTCTTCTTCTTTTCTTCTTCTTCTTCTTCTTCTTCTTCTTCTTCTTCTTCTTCTTCTTCTTCTTCTTCTTCTTCTTCTTCTTCTTCTTCTTCTTCTTCTTCTTCTTCTTCTTCTTCTTCTTTATCCCGTGTACTGCCTGTAAGCCCCGGCTGAAAGTTCTACTTTGTCGTATACTTTTCGACTTTGTGTGATCATTCGTGTTACAGATCTGTTTTCATTGTGTGCAGGTTAGTGGTTTCTTGTCTCTTAGTGGGATGCAATTTGACTTTGAAAGAAACTCCTTATTAGTCGGCTTTTACGACATGCTTGTCGCAATACGCTCTCGCAACGCCTACTGTCTACACCAACACAAGGCGGTCTGCTGTCTAACCGCCTACAACTAGGATCGATCTTGGCATCTCGGCATTACGAAGCGGGCTCGCAACGCCTAAGCCACAGACGCCAACGCACACAAATAAATCAAATCTGTAAAAGAGATGTGCAAGAAAAACTCAAGTCCCGGAACACGGCCTAAGTATGAACGTTATGAAGAAGATTTGGAAGTGATGGTGGTAGTTATGATGGTGGTGTTGGTAATGATGGTCTTCGTGGTTGTAGTGTTAGTGGTGATGATGCTGATGCTGAAACTCCTGATAGAGAAATCAGACGTTTAATTTTCACAAGCAACAATTTAATCCGAGAGAAAGATTTCAAAAGTTTAATTATCAACAAAGCAGGCAGTGTCAAAATACATTAGCATGTTTAATAAATAGGCCATGAGTAATTTGCTACATATTATGTATATAAAGAAACGAGAAATGTGTTGAGTATAATTGTGGATAGGGAAGAAATCGAGCCCTGACTTATTTACCGTCACCCTTAGAAATGTGTGTGAGTTGGTTTGAAGTTTGAACAACGGATTAACATCATGGCACACGGGTAGTAACCCATAAGTGCTCCGTTCTTTTTCTAACCCAAGTGAGTCCGAATAGGTTTAGCACAATGCACAGGCTATGTAGCACCGGCGAGGATCCTGAAATACTTTGGGTACATTTTTAACATTAAATTTTGCCCGGGTAACGCCGTTAGGCTACTCTTTTCGATTTTCAAATGCCAATTGATTTTTTTTTTAAACGGGCGTCTCATCTCACTACCTAGAGACCAGGGGGGAATTACTAGAAGTTCAAGTCCAAGTGAAAAAATCCGAGCACTTATCGGGAATTGAACCCGGAACCTTGAGGCGGACACCATGCCTCGAAACCTCGCAGCCTCCTAATAACAACCAGGAGGGGCAGTAGCTCTACTCTAGTTAGTTAGCTAGTTAGTTAGCTAGTTAGTTAGCTAGTTAGTTAGCTAGTTAGTTAGCTAGTTAGTTAGTCGACATATTATCCTTTTTGCACATCGACTTAATCAGTCCATAAGTGCTCAAATCCCATCCTCAGTATATCCCGCAGCCCATTGATACACATTTAAAAACCAAAAAGTGCGATTAAAAGTAGAATAGTACATAGGAATTCAAACATAATTTTCTGAGACGGCCATCAAATTCCGAATCCTCCGACTTTTAGGCATTTTTTCATTTTGAAAATTATGGAAACAAAATTAATTTGTTCCGGAACTCAAACTGAAATGTACAGATTTATTTGATTAAATACAGTTCATTTGCAAATAAAAAAAAAATAAAAACGATGATCAAATTTTAATTTAAAAAAAAAAGACCAACAACCTTATAAATAGTAAATAATAATATTATTAATAAAAGTTAGTTGCGCATCCTTTACAGGGCGTTGCAGAACCAACCCCAGCATTTTTTGACTGTTGCGGTTTTTCTGAGCAAATTTATATTCAGTAGTTTGTCATTGCTTGCTAGACGGTCGGCTTCTCGATACCACTGTAGAAACCATAGGAAGGTCAGCAACTGGGATCGATCCCGGCACCTCTGCATTACGAAGCGCGTTCGCAACACCTAAGCCACGGACCCCCACAATAATAATGATAATATTAATAATAAATATATAAACACAATCAGAACTAATTCCCTAAATCAGTGATTCCCAAACTGTGCGCCCCGGGAAGCCGCGACCTCTTCACAGGGGCGCCGCGAAATATTCCAAGATACACGAGTGTTTTTTTTTTTAAAACTTTACATACGAATAGTCATATTTTTACTCAGGTTTTTTTTTTTCATTTTCTTCTTCTTCTTTTTTTTTCTTCTTCTCCTTCTTCTTCTTCTTCTTCTTATTTTCTGGTGCTTCTTTTCTTCTTGGTTTCCCCTTTAAAAGGCGGTTGTTACATTGTTATGTTGAAAATATTTATTTAAGATAACACATTTAATAACACATGTTGCAAATTAATCAAACTGTAGTTCAATTTGTGTACAAATTTACTCAGTAACAATTGTTACCACCGACGGGGCATGCCAGCCTCACAAAAAACGGGAATTCCCGTTTCAGCTGTATGGCCTTATGTCTGAAGCTGGCCGTGATTTGACGGCTTGGGTTCACATTTTGGAATCTTGGTTTAAAAAAAAAATCCTTGTATAAAAGGGGGTAAATCTTTCGTTTCGTAACTATCAAATGTGTACTTTTTATCATTCTTAGGGTTTGTCCTTTGCTTATGTATTGCTGGATTTTGTGGGGTCAGCTTAACTTGGGTTTTAATAACAATTAATTTGCAGCCCTACCCGTGAATGGATCGTGCAAGGCTTTCGGTGTTCAAGGCGGTGTTATAATGTAAAGGTGAGAGGGTCGACTTCATTGCACCGGGTTTTATCTCACATGGCCCAGTCTCTCTCCCCTCAGAGCAGCTAGCTGCCCGCCGAAAGCGTTGCATAAAGCTCTATCTCTGTTGTTCCAGCGACGATCCCCAGGGATCTCCGTATAAATTACACCCGTGAACTAAATGGCGCCGCCGTGAAAAAACCCAAGTCCTTCAGAGCGCAAGGCAAACGGCCTGACAACTTTGCTCACTGAGACCCATAGGCGACGTTATGTACCGAAACAAAAGTTACTTGAAAATTGTGTTCGTATTCCAGGTTGTTCAAATTTTGAAGCGTTCGAATTCCGAGGTATCACTGTATTTGTGCTGCCCAAAACACTGTTACAAATTATAATGAATGAAAACTGCAATCTACAATGAAGATTACACACATCAATGGTTATCATTAGAACTTTCTTTTCCAAATGGGATTTAGAGACCCGCCCAAAAATAAGCTCTGCATCCGTTGCTAACCTTGATGACGCTGCCCAGATCTGAATAAGAGTGCCCTTCAGTGCAAGCAGATCCAGATATTTGCAAGGCGAGTGTCAACAAACGCATGACTCCGCCAACTTGGCAGTAGGCGTCTCGGAATTTGTTGCTTTCACATTTGATGGTTTTTGTGTATCCTGGTGCGAGGCAAAGAATGTATTTAATTATTCGTTACAGTAGAAAAATAGATTAATTTTTAAAAGATTTAGTTTATCATCATCGTCATAATCTCATTATCACCATCATCTTCATCATCATCATCATCATGATCATCTTCTTTTTCTTCTTCTTCTTCTTCTTCTTCTTCTTCTTCTTCTTCTTCTTCTTCTTCTTCTTCTTCTTCTTCTTCTTCTTCTTCTTCTTCTTCTTCTTCTTCTTCTTCTTCTTCTTTTTCTTCTTATTTTCTTGTGCTTCTTTTTTTTTCTTGGTTTCCCCTTCAAAAGACGGTTGTTACATTGTTATGTGGATTATAGCTAGGCCGCACATTTCATCCCAACACATCAAGTTTCATCAAACCTTCTAACTAGTCGCTTTTTACGACATGCTTGGTGGGAAAGGAAAGGTGAGGGGGAGGTGCGTGGGTATATTTTTCCCGCAAATCGGGGTCCCAGAACTGAGACTTTGACTAACATTTAGTGAAGTCAGAGGGCCAGCACCACAACACCAGAGTGGACCACAACACCAAAGTGGACCACAACACCAGAGTGGACCACAACATCAGAGTGGACCACAACACCAGAGTGGACCACAACACCAGAGTGGACCACAACATCAGAGTGGACCACAACACCAGAGTGGACCACAACACCAGAGTGGACCACAACACCAGAGTGGACCACAACATCAAATCGACCACAACACCAGAGTGTTGCTGTTTTAACGAGACTACTGATTTTAGCAAAGCAACGATCGCACGAGGGCACTCAAAGGACTTGAGCCTTGCAAAAATACACACTAATAAAACTATTGTGGTTGTGTATTGAATGGCAGATACAAAAAACATTCTAGGGTTCTTTATTTTGTATTATTATTTTATCCCACTCCCCCCCCCCCTCCCCCCATCTCGGGAAATCTGAGAGTTCCAGGGGAAAGTCCAACTTTATGGCGGTGTAACAGTGTGAAATGAGTACCGACTAAATCTAATCATAATACTAAACCTCCTTCTTCGTAGCAGGTGACTTTCCCCAGGAACTCTCGGATTGCCCAATAACCTGTTTTGGGAAATACTTTGAAATGTTTAAACAAATACTTTAAAACAAAAATGTCTATATATTGTTGAGAGTGTGCCACTTATTGCTGATTTTCCAGGGGCGGGAGAGAAGTGTGGGAAGAGGGTGTTGGACTTAGCTCTTCCCCCTAGAGGTCTGTGGCACATTGAGAGGAAAATAAGAATAGACATACTGCCTCCCCAACAAGTATGTTTGCTGATTCCCTCCCTCCTTATACTTTTCTAGGAGCATTAGTCAAAAAGTTTGTTTAAGTTCACAGTAATAATAAATATTATTATCTGCTAAACGGCAAAAAGTATAAAAGATAAATATGAAATAATATCATATGTACTGACAAATACTTAGAAAAACGTATGGTTGCGGGAGGCGTAGGGCGGTACTTAAAAAAGTTAGTTGCGTATCCTTTACAGGACGTTGCAGAACCAACTCCATCATTTAGCTGTTGTAGTTTTTCTAGGCAAATGTTACGTTCAGTAGTTTGCCATTGCTTCTAAATGGTCAGCTCTTCAACCAACGCAAGACAAATCTTCCGCAGCTTTAATTGAACCCGTTACACCGGTATTACGAAGCGCGTTCGCAACATCTAAGCCACAGACGCTGACGGGGGCGGTACTTAGTCTCACGTTTCTAGCCCACCTGTCTGTACTGATAACTATGAAGTAGTCCATTTTTAGAATGTATGACGCCTCTGTGCTGTCATTTAATTTACATCTCCTCTTCCCTACGCTAAACTTCAGCTTCAAGTTTCTCGAATACCACCAAACAATAAGTTTTGAAATTATTCACTTTAATTTTAAACGGCACTGAACTATTTAACGTTATCTGAACACACAATCATCGTCATCATCATGTAGCAGGTCATTTGCAAAACGTCGCTCTTATAACAGTCAGCCTGAAAGAAGCTCGGTCTCTCGCCAGTTCTCCAGCCTCATGTACTTTCATACTCAAGGAGTCACTTATGCCCTTGCCCGTCTTCGTGTCGGTCGGCCCCTGTCTCTACTTCCTGATACCATGCCTTCTGCTATAATTTTTTCCACTCTGTCGTGGCGCTTGATATGACCAAAATATTTCAGCTTCCGAGACAGGATGCTGTTTATTAGTCAATCTTCCTTGATGTTCAGATCTTTCAAGATGTCAGTATTTCTCCTTTTCTTTGTCGAAGATATTCGGAGAATCTTTCTATAGCCTTTCAGCTCAAAAGCCCCTATTTTCTTTCTTAAGGCCTGACACACAATTCTGATAAGAAAAATGCATGGTCAGCACCAGGGCCAGAATTCAACTTGATGAGGCCCTAAGATGCATAAACCCCGAGGCCCTACTGTTTTAAACTCGATCCTCACCGGAGCTACAGAGATCGTGCGTCGGTTCTGAGATCAGATGGAGCAGCATTTGCAAGGTACAGAAGGAGAAGGGGAGAGTGTGGTAGAAGGAGACTCAACAGGCGTGCTAGTACCTCAAAAATCAATCCAAGTAAAAAAGCTTGGGCGATAGTCATCCCCGCATATTATGCCGGAACTACAGAAGCGAGGGACAGAATCATCAACACTTTATACACTAGGCCGAGGGATAATGGCGTTTGTCTGACGCTAACACGACAGCGTGACCAAGCAGCTAAGCTTGGTTAAGCACGTCTTTGCGGTCTTCCAGGGAAATACAAGAGATATTATAACCTACACCTCATAGGAACAATCAGTAAAAGTGCCTTGGAGTGGCTGATGCATGGGAGGACTATACGTGCGTGAGGATTCCAGATGTGCACAGACGTCGATTGTGATAGCATAAAATAAGATATCGGTTTTAAATTACATTAGCTAATCTTTGAAAACGGTTTTTTCGCAATAACCTACCACAGATGACGTCCCAGGACAGTCCAACATTTTAGAGAGTATTGAGACTGGGTTTCCTGGCTTTCTGATGCTTTTAACGGCACCAAAACATCTAGAACAGGCCCTAACCCCAGGTCCTACCACTGCATGCAGCATATTAACCACCCCCCGAAATATTAGACTGTCCGGTGACCTTTGGATTTCGCTTAATTGTTAGCACTGAAAATAATAAAAGATGTCTGCTGAATCAGAGGAATATTATTATATAATCCACTTGAAGGCTTTATTAAAAGAAAAAATGCATTGTGAAGAAAGGGATACTTCTTCTTTGTTCACCGGCTGTAAGCTCCGGCGCAAAGTCCTTGTTGTTCGTTCATCTGGACTTTGGCCTTGAGCCAAGGCCTGAGTTTTGCGTGTACATTCATTTTACCGGTTTATTTGTGTGCAGTTGGTTGCTTCTTGTTGCTCGGGCAGATGCACTCCGACTTCGAAGAAAGCCTCCAATCATTAGACTCCTACAAAATGCAGTGTGTCTTTTCTTGTTTTGCCTCACCCCCCCCCCCTCTTTTTGGGGGTGGGGGGGGGGAATGCTGGCACCCACTCAGAGATAAAGAAAATTATCGAGGCCCTTATAGATGGTGAACAATAAGCTGCAGCATTGGTAGCTTCTGTTTAATGTCAGCACTGGTAAACAAACAGGAAATAATCAGAAGGTTTTAAACAAACAAATAAAATAAAAATAATAATAAATACAAGAAATGCGATAGAAGCCTGAAATTAAGTCAGCCTTTTTTTTTTTTTAATTTTTCTTTTCTTTACTGTTTGTTTGTTTGTTTGCTGTCCTCATAATTTTATCGTCCCCAAAAATTGTGCTGCGCTGTGCCGCTGCACATGTTGCACATCATTAAAAAAAGGACAACGAGTGTCAGTACTACTTTACCGTACCTGGTTCGTAGCAGACATAGAAAACCCCACTGCATCCACCACTGACCCAAACACCCGGACCTTTGATGCCAAAAGTATAGCCCTCTAAGCACTGAGTTCTGGAAATCTGTTCCTTCTTCTCGATTGAGGTGATCCGAAGTGCTTCAGGGACCAGTCGTGGGAAGTAATTGGTGTCCGCACTGATGATTCGTATATTTGTACACGAGATTTGTGCCCCTGGCAACACACACAAGATATTTTTAGCGATGTATGTATGTATGTATGTATGTATGTATGTATGTATGTATGTATGTATGTATGTATGTATGTATGTATGTATGTACGTATGTATGTATGTATGTATGTACGTATGTATGTATGTACGTATGTATGTATGTACGTATGTACGTATGTACGTATGTACGTATGTACGTATGTACGTATGTACGTATGTACGTATGTACGTATGTACGTATGTACGTATGTACGTATGTACGTATGTACGTATGTACGTATGTACGTATGTACGTATGTACGTATGTACGCATGTACGTTACGTACGTATGTACGTATGTATGTATGTATGTATGTATGTATGTATGTATGTATGTATGTATGTATGTATGTATGTATGTATGTATGTATGTATGTATGTATGTATGTATGTATGTATGTATGTATGTATGTATGTATGTATGTATGTATGTATGTATGTATGTATGTATGTATGTATGTATGTATGTATGTATGTATGTATGTATGTATGTATGTATGTATGTATGTATGTATGTATGTATGTATGTATGTATGTATGTATGTATG
>CAJHNH020008497.1:42500-287500 GCA_905116865.2 Candidula unifasciata
CGCGCGCATGTGTTATATGAAAAAGCCACGATAAGCCATTAAAATTAAATTCATATAACAGTGGTTTTCAATATTTTTTTTTTTCAGGTTGCGCCCCCTTAAATATAAGGCACAGACGTCCACAATCCCTTTGCGCCCCCCCCCCCTTTTCTCTTTTAAAGGTCCATAAAGGTTCCTCAAAACTTGTGTATTTGTATTAAACATGACTTCCCTTTGTTTAGCTGTTCTTGGGCCCTATTTTAGGAGAACAATGGGCACACTGAACACTGAGAAATATGTTGTATCATCATCATTATCAGGTGCCTTGCCGACTGGCGTGGGCGATTATGCCTTTCTACAGTCTGGGATCTCCTGCAGCATGTATCAGTTCGTGTGCTGACACACCTTCATGCCATGCAACAAGACTGTCATTAGTCTTCTCTCGTTGTCTGCCTCTATCCCTTCTTCCACAGATCTTTCCAGTGGTCACAACATATTCCATTTTCTCTCTTCTCAAAACATGGCCTGTAGTGAGTCTCATTTTCTCCCAGATAATTTATGCCCGACAGATGACGTCAGTAATAAATGTGAGTGGGATATTTTGACTCTAACTGGGACAACACGGGAATTGTTGATAGTCTAAACTTCACGTGAATCGTTGATAGTCTAAACTTCACGGAAATTATAGAGAAATGCTAATAGTCAAACTTTGCGTGTGAAGTATAATTATTAACGTGTAGAGAAATGCTGACAGTCGAACTTCATGTGAAGTACGATGAGACACGGGTCACACAAAACTGCCGGCCAAATGGAATTCGTGGGACTGAAGGGACACGGAGAATTCGGGAATACGAAGCGGGGCATTAGAAGGCTATATAATGCCGTAGAAAGGGCTGAGATGTAGTCTCGTTTGGGCCCAGGAACGGAGTGCATGGACAACGATGGAAGATTTGTGGATCAAACATGTGTTTGAGTGTTGCTGTTCCAACGTCCAACTTGGCAAAACAAGCTAGCGCAATATGTCGGCGGGCTGTGTTAATTTTTCTGCCAGGACAGCTGTTGCGTTTTTCGTTCATTATGCTAGTGTAGGATGATTGTGATTTCGGATAGAAGGTAATGATGATGCTTTTGATATTTGAGTTATAATGTGTGCCTGGACAGTAGTATATTTCATGTGCCGGCTTAGGAAGCTGCGAGTGGAAGATTAAAGTGCTGAAACAGTATCGTGTTGTTCTCCAGTCGTCCATTTTCTGCTCGTCGTGTGATGTCGGTGTGTGAGATAGCAATCGTGCGATGACGCGAGCCAGAGAGAAGATAAAAGAAAGTCATCGCATGGCCGAAAAATGATGACTGTCTTCTTCTGATGTCTGTGATAAGTTGTCTTCGGGCTCCCGCCTCTTTCAATACCTCTTGATTGCTCTTTTTGGCTGTCCAAGATATTTTAAGCATTCTTCGGACAACCGCATCTCTGAGGCATAACCTCTTTTACTCCAAGACCATTGTGCGTGGCGAAGAGTCACAGCTTACCCATGGTAGTCTCGGTAATTGGGAGTGCGAATCCCCAGGCAAAACACAAAGTATCTAGCGGTGCAAACCTCGATAATAAACCCGGTGCACCACACAGTACTGCCCCTGTGGGAGGGAAGAAGCCGGAGGTGTGTTGAACAGTCTTAGAAATGGAAACAAATATGCTACCCCCGCCCCCCTCCTGAATACCGGAAACTATCGTGAAGGCACAGGGACTCAGGACGTGACGATCCAGTTGCCCCAACTACTTATGCGTAGGTCATGCTTAGAGCAACGAAGAGCTCAGCGAAACCAGCAGGCAATCTGGTGGCGGAGAATGAGTACACGGTGAGCCCCACCTTAGCTACATGTTAAAGGGGAAGGCAGAAACACAACCCATATTTTCTTTTAGAACTGGTACAGGGCATTTCTGGCTGCTGCCAGGGAAGGTAGGTAATCCACAGACACCTAAGCACCACAATGCCATAAATATGAAAGGGTCAAAATTTAAGTATAATACGAGATCGGTCGTCGCCTCGTCTATCAAGGCCCGCGCCAGACAGTGGGAAACCAGTCTGTCATGTGCGAAAAATTGGCTACTGGAAAATTTAATGTAAATAAGAAAATCAGACACCTCAGGAGGAGGCAGAGCGGGAGTGAGAGCAATAAGAACTCAGACCGCACAGCAAAAAATACACAGATACTTAATATTCTGCAGCTGAACATCTGTGGAATAAGAAATAAGAAATTTGAACTTGCCAGACTGCTAAACAACCACAGGGTACACGCTGCTACTCTACAAGAAACCCTACACAAAGACTCTGATCTGCATCTCACGCCTGTAAGTGCAATGTCTGCAGGGCATAGTGATCTATATAAGAAATGACATACAAGGAGATGTAACAATGTTATCGACATCTCACACTACAGATGTGCAAAAAATAACTATCTGGCACAATGGAAGCAAATTACGATATACAACGTGTACAGCCCATCTCAGACAATATGCTACCTACCAGAACTTTACAAGACACAGTACCATAAAACCCTTTTTGTTGGTGACTTCAACGAACACTCGCCACGTTGGGGTTACCATGACTACAATAGTACAAGGAAATACATCGAATTAATCAAGTAACAGAAAGTGTATTGATCGACACTAATAGAAAGAAGTAGAAAAATAGAAGAACACACTAGTTTATTTACAGGGAAATACATCGAAGATACTTGTGAAACAACTAACCTATAAGTGCTGCAGGACACATAGTCTCTGCCTAAACTGTTACACAGGGCCCACCTATCTCTTAGCCGACCTGATCTGACCATCTGCTCATCCGACTTAGCAGACGCAAGCTATCCCCAAGACCTGGAGGACAAAGGAAGTGACCACAAACCAATACTTACAACTGTAAGCACCCCCGCTAAATTATGCTTCAAGCAGAGAACCCGTTGGAATTTTCGAAAAGCAAACTGGAAACTGTTTCAGGAAACATCTGACTGCCTACTGGGAAAAATTGACAACAGCTTTATGGAAACGTTTTGTGAAGATTTAACAGAAATAATCCTGAATGCAGCATTGAAAGCCATCCCAAGGGGCAACCGGAAAGCAAATAAACCTTTCTGGAATAAGAAAATTCAAAATACTATATCTGAAAGGAATAAAGCAAGAATATTACTTGAAACTGCACGTTCAACAGAAGCAAAGATCCAATACAATATGGCATGCGCCAGAGTAAAGCTTGTAGTTAATAACGCTAAAAGAGATACATCGACATAAACTTGCTCCAACTTAGACTTAGACAAAATGGAAATAAAGCATGGACTGTTGTTACAAACTTATCCGGAGAAAGTAGAAGGGTGAACATAAAACCAGTGACAGATGGGAGTAAGACAGTAACTGAGAACAATAAGAAAGCAGAAAATTTCTATCATTATTTTGCCTCGGTTAACAGAGCAGGTAAGCTGTCAGAACTCGATAGAACACGGCTCTCTCAGTTGAAGAAACCAGAGAGAGCTCCAACAGCCAGCGACTCCATGTTTGAAACTGGGAATACAAACAAAGAATAAAGCACAAATGTGTGTACATAAAATATAGGACAAATACCACCTCACAGAAAGACGTCAAGGAATTCAGAATGTTGCAAGAAACCTATCACCACATGCTCGCTTTAAAGCTCCAGAAGTCCGAACGAAATTGGTAGGCGAGGAAACCAAACAGTCCGACCCAATCGCTCTTAGGAACTCATCAAGAATGGATACATATTTATATTAAAGCAGGTTACGGAATCTACATAGGTTATCCCGATGGATCTGTTGAAGAGCTTTTTGATACATTTGGGGAATTCTGCTCAAATTATGAAGCCGAAATAACTGCACTGGAAACAGCAGTATACCACCTAAAGACTGTAATGGATGTTTACTTTTCAAAGGCCCAAAATATTGTCATCTTCACAGATTCAATGTCTGTCCTTCAAGCTCTGGAGGGCAGTGAACGCTGCAGAACTGACATAGCCAAGATAATCATGGATGCTGATCAGCTTATTACCTCATACAACATCAGAATAATGATGCAGTGGAATCCAGACCACTCCGGCACACCAGGTAATGACAGAGCTGACAGACTGGCAAAAAAAGGAGCAACACAAGAACTACCACCTGCAGCGACAACCCTACACACAGCAAAAACACTGATAAGAGCTATAAACAATGAGACTTGGTTGACAGTTGGGCTATTGGAGACACTGGAAGAGAGGTTTATAGACACAGGGCTGGCCCTGATCCTAATGACAGCATTAACCATTTAACAAGCAGGGACCAGGCCACCATCTTCAGACTTAGAACACAAAATACTCCACTCAGTGGACATATAAACAGAATACAACCAAAACACTCCCCCAGAGTGCCAGCTATATAAGTACCCCTACAAAACTGTTGAACACCATCTCTTTGAGTGCCCAAAACACCGCGAGACTAGAAGAATTCTATTCCCTCTGGGACCAGAAAAGTAGAACACCTTGTACGGAGGAAAAGAACAACCTGTGAAAACATGCACATTCCACTACATGGTATTGGGCCAAAGGGCCAAAGCTCATGTGCCGCTGGATCGATAAAAACAACAACTGAGGCCTCCAGAAATTGTTTGGCCTGCCTACCGATTGTCCAGGGTTAACAGCCATATTTTAACTTTTTTTTTAACGCAGTCTTTGCCTGTCCTATTCAGTTTCTTATCTCAGTAATGCATCTTCCATCTGATGTTATTCATGTGCCCAGATACTTAAATTTCTGTACTTGTCCCAAAATAACACGACTGACTTTTATTACACATTTAGAAATAATTACTTCCTTTGATACTACCATTACTTCTGTCTTCCCATTATTCAAACTGAGACCCACTCTTCCACTTTCTACCACCACAATGTAGTTCCTTCTGACTTGTTGCTATCAAGACTGTGTCGTATAATGCTACTAATTAAGGGCGTTTCCTTTGAAATGGGAGTACATCTGTCTGACAGACGAAGAATCAGCATTCTGAACACCAATAAGCCATACATGAAAACGGATGTACACGCAAAGCTCAACTTCTGGAAAAATGCAAAAGTCCAGATGTAAAAGAACAGCCAAATATTTCTGCTGAAGTTTGTAGCCAGTGAAGCCAAAGAAGAAGAAGTAGGAGGAGGAAGAGAAGTAGATTTAACAGATTATTTCAGTGACCTCATAGGTCCCCATGTAGCTATCGTGGTGTAGCCGCTAGAAGCTCGCCTGTGGATCGAAAGGTTGAGGGTTTGAGTACCAACGAAAAAAAAAAAAAACCGGATTTTTTGTCTTTAGAAATGACCTTGGCTCCTAGGTTGACCCAGCCTTGAATGGGTACCAGATGCAATTCTTGGATGTAAAAGTGACCAGCGTGAGGCTGACCACACACGAGTGTCGATAGATCTATAAAATATAGGTCTAGCACTATATACACAATTGGCCTAAAGGCGTAGAAATGGGTCCTTTACTTGAGTGCCGTTCAACCCTACCAGGATCGCAAGACGAGGGATGAACATATAGGGATTCAAACTACTACCATTTAGGTGAGAATCTCCCAGAATAATCTGAATTTTCTTCTATATCGCCATTTTTAGTACTGTTGTGTGTATGCGCATTTTCCACACACGTGACCATTCATGTCCTTAAAGTCATTTACTCACACAATGTTCTCACATCTGTCTCATTTGCCCTAGAGCTGTTAACAAAGTTACGTAATTGGAGGCACTAATTTTCAAACCGCCCTCATATGTTAATATATTGCTTCAGTCGATCAAATGGATCAAATGGATTGTCTGTTTAGGTGTGTGGGTTAAAGTAACGTTTTCCACTACAAACAAATACTTCACGTCCTTGCGCCAGATGTGTTTGCCGCTGACAGCAAGGAGTTTGAGACAACGTGTTGCTAGCCGCTCACTATGCGCAATAAAGAAGGCTGAGAGTATCGAAGGCAACACACCGTGACACCTCTCTAACCTAGACCAGCGAGGTGGAAAAGTCACCAAGCATAAATGAAAGGTCAAGACATCACGAGCGAGGTCATGAAATGCTTGTTTGTGGCGAAAAACGTTTGTTTTGTCGGTATGTGACACGCACTTCTGTTATCCTAAGAACCACAACTCAGTTCGACGACAAATTTCTCCATACAACTGCTTTGCTCACACACCATACCACCCCATTGGAACGCCTCTTGTGTGTGTCTCACCATTTCATGTCTCTTGAAATGAACACGATCGTTTATTAACGATCTTCATCATTTGTAATGTGGTCTCTGTGTGATATACGAACAATCTGTGAAAAGGATGTCATTTCCGCATTATATTCTTTACTAATTCGGATGTTAAGTTCCACTAGCATCAACAGGTATAAGAGAGAAAAGAAGGCGATACATTGGACACATCCTCAGAAGAAACCAGAAGAGAATCACCAGCCGGGCATTAGAATGGAAAATAAATGGATTAAGGAGGCGAGGACGTCCACAAGAAATCCTAAAAACAAACGTTGATGAGAGAGGCCAAAGCTGCTGAACTGAATTCCATCCATGATATTGAACTGATTCCACAGAATAGAACTAAATGGACTATGTGACGTATTATGCACCACAGGATAACAAATTCAGAATGTTAAGCTGCACGTTTCGCAGCTGTACATAAAGATACCATAGCCATCTTTGTTTAGCAGGGATGGGACATGTTGCCTTTCAGGCAGCATTTCTGTCCTGACAGTGTCCAATTATCCCTAGGTTGTCATCTCGTTTCCTTGCCGTTATAGTTATCCCAGTAAGGATAAGGTAGGTCTGCTTGTGCAGTCGCCAGACAGCAACAGGCCTGAAGCTAGGGGAATCTCGTGAGAGTTTCAATTCATGGCACAGGAACTATAATTTGTCTAATGTGTCCTCCTGTCTTTCTACTTCTTTCTAGAAGTGCCAATCAATACATGTATGTTTGTTCATGATATATAATGTTGCTAGAATCCCACAGTTTCCTCATATGTTTATCTCGCTTGTCTGCTTAATGCTTAGTTAGTTTTTCCGTTTGAGCCTAAGACTGCACATAGGTTAGAGGTCATAGCTCTACATGTCTGGCAGTTCCTTGCCACCTGCTTTAGGTCTTGAATGTTCATTAGAACCATGGTTAAGCCCTCCATGATGAAGGTTCTACACAGTCTCTCCTGGTCGTCCCCGTTTTCTTTTCCCTTCCGGTGTCCATCTGAGGACTTGGGGAAGACTTGACTTATCCATTCTGAGTGCACGGCCGATGTAGTTCCAGTAGCGTTTTCTCATAATTTCCTAGCTTGGTCTCTTGTCTTATTTGCGTATCGCATCTGAAATCTGTCCAGTTGAGATTTAGGATTCTTCTAAGAAATGTGTTAACAAATTGTCTAATTAAAAAAAATTTAAAGCTGCCATTGCTTTCCAACACACTCATAAGCTGGCCCTGGAAACACAGAAGAGTTAGAGATCTTAAGTTTTGTGTGTTTGCTGAAAGATCAACCTCGCAACCCCTCCCCCACCCCTCCCCAGCCCTAACAATGCTGGCTGCAGCACCAGGCGGCGTGATTATACCTAGGACACCGCTCCATACTCGTTGTAAAAAATACACATAAAACATTGAAAATAAACATTTAATAAGGCATGTGCGCTTTTATTTAAACATGTTTATCCCCAACAAAGGGGAAGTCAGTGAAATAACTATCCTTCATTTGTTACATTGTTATTTTAAATCCTTACCCGTACAAGGCTGCAGGTTGGAATAGCTGTTTAAAGTGTCCCCGTTATGACTTCATTAGAAGTTGAAGTTAATATCTGGAATTTAAATTTGCCATGATTGTCCACCATCGGAATTAGATTTTGTAATATCTTGGTGCCAACCTTTCAAGTTACAGACCAGAGACAGAAGAATAAGAAAAGAAAAAAAAAAAACAGTTAGACTGTAGGGAGAAAGGAAAATAAATTAGTTTTGCCCCACAGGGGGAAGTAATGCTGATAATTATTATAATCTGGTCAATTCAAGAGTTATTTCCCTAAAAAATGGAACCAGAAGTTTTAGCACAACAATTGTATTCTGTAACATGTAATTTGCGATCAGATAAGACTGAGCACCGCAAAACAAGATGGGAGTAGTCGTGGCGTAGCGGCTAGACTCTCGCGTGCGGATCGGAAGGGTTGTGGTTACGCTCTTTGGCAGAGCTAGACTTTTTCAAAAATGACCTTGACTCCCAGGTCGACCAAGCCTTGAGTGGGTGCAGTCCCGTAAAGTAAAAGCGGCCGTGTGATGCTGACCACTTCACCCATCTTGTGCCGATTGGTCTATAAAATATAGGTCTAGCCCTATATGTCCTATACGCCCAAATGGGTGGAAAAGGGACCTTTACTTTACCGTAAAACAAGCGAGTCAACGTGGTGCGACGGCTAGACGCACCCCTGCGGATCTAAAGGTCGTGGGTTCTGATTCTGATGGAGCCGGACTTTTTTCAGAAATGACCTTGGCTCACAAGTTTATAAGTGTTTTTGCTGTCTGGAGGATTGTCGCTGTAGGTGGTTGTTCTTGTGTTGCTCCTTTCTTTGCCAATCTGTCAGCTCTGTCATTACCTGGTGTGCCGGAGTGACCTGGAATCCACTGCATCACTATTCTGATGTTGTATGAGGAAATAAGCTGATCAGCATCCATGATTATCTTGGCTATGTCAGTTCTGCAGCGTTCACTGCCCTCCAGAGCTTGAAGGGCAGACATTGAATCTGTGAAGATGACAATATTTTGGACCTTTGAAGGGTAAACATCCATTACAGTCTTTAGGTGGGTGGGGATTTGTACTCAATTCGTTCCTAAATCTATTGGGACTGAGATATGTTATGAATTCACTTACAGGTAAGTGATTTTTAAAGGTAGCGAGACCTTGCTCTATCGGCCGAACTACCGCCTGTTCGCGGAAGGAATTCTTCCTTCATACAAATTGTAAAAATACTTAGGCGAGTCCCAAATTCAAACCTTTATTTTTGGCCCAATCTCCAGAGCATTCAGACGGGTTTCGCCCTTGTCTTGAAAATCTTTAGGACTACCTTTAAAAGTATCCAGGGAACTTCCACTGAGCATGGATAAGTACTTTGTAGTATTCTGCCTTGCTGCTGAGTGTAAGACTGATGGGTCTATGGAGACAATATCCAGACGATTTAAACTACAGGAACGCGCAAATTCAGAGCGTTCACCTGCAGGCCGATGGAGGTTATCTTCTTGTATTCTCTCAATGGTTGGCCCAGACAGACTGGACATCATGTATCCCTTTTTATAAATATGAACTGATCATGTTCTTTGCATCCATATACAGTTAACTGGGGAGAGAAACGGTACGCCCGAGCGGACGCAGATCGCAGTTCCAGGTTAGGTGTCGCGTTTGAAGTTACCGAATATGTCGTTAAGTTCCGCCCGAGTCACTGCAAACACAGAATGGCGGCTGTCAGAAAAAGGAATTTTATGTTGTGTTTCTACTGCTATAATGCTCTTCCTACTTATGTATTCATGTATCCGTGGTATGCTAGTGTCAGTTTAGGTACCCTATTATGGAAAAGGATTGATTTTTCGCACTCTCTTTGCTGGATAGGCAGTCTAGCGCTGCCACTAGTGCAGAAGTAATCGCAGATTAACTCACTATCACTCCTTGTTGATAAGAAGCCTGGAAATGGATACAGCCCGGCTGGGTCTGTACTAGACCAACTATCATCTAAGCATTTGACTGATATTGTACTGTGAAGTGAGAGTAAACATGGTACAGTGTTTAGTGGTTAGCTAATCCATGTATCACTTTACTTACAGGATGTGTGTTGACCTCTCTGCAGGAGTGCCAGAATCATGTACCAATTTTTGGCAATTGTATGGCACAGCAGTGCTCAACAACACCTACCTCGAGACAGTACAGCAGTTTTGAAACCAGTCTTTGTGGTGAAGCAACCAAAGTATCCACGATCTGCTCTTCTGCCAGACCCAACCAGAAGGTGCAGATGGCTATAGCTATTATTGACAATAGGTATAAGTAAGGGACCTGTCCCTTTTGTGGAAATTGACTGCTCAAGTACATTCTGCACATTTGATGATTTATAGCAACTGGAACATTGTACTACAGAACTGACGCATAACTCACTGTCCAGCGCTGCTCCTTGTGAAGTCCGGCCTATGAACTGTGGAGAGGATTAAGTCTATCTCAGATAGGTTAAAGAGCTACTGCGGAACTGCAGCCACCCAAGACACCACTGCCCACTTTTACTTTTATCACAACACAGTCTTGCAGTGATAAGCGGTGTAGTGTTGTGGGCAGCCCAGGAGTCTTTCTGGAAAAGTTCAGTTCTGAATGCAGTGGTTTCCTTGATTTGTATTTACCTGTGTTGCACTTATTAAATGAAGTATTATTATTATGGATTCAGATTTGTCAGTGTCAAATCTTGTCCGGTTAATTTAGATTAGATTGTGTGTGTGATTGTGTTTTGGTTTGGTCAGATTCATTACTGTGTTAGATTTTGACTATGATAGGTTTGCTATTTTGTCTGGGGACTTCTAAATGGATAGGAGGTCAGGCCAAGCTGTGCCTAGGTATATTTATTATTGCATTAGGAAGCATAATTTAAGTCGCCCCACCCCTGAAGTGATGTTGAATGATCATTGGAGCTACGGAGTACCATCTAGACCAATGCGAGCCAACATCTAACATAAAGTAACTTCAGAATGTCTTTGATTACTAGGGAAACCCCTAATAAAGACATGCGACAGGCGAGTCATGTGACACACAGTACCCAGTATTATAGGAACACATCCTAACGGGTTATTTTGTGATTCTTCAGTTCATAATGACGTGGGCACTTTACGTTGTGGTTTGCAGCTAGGTTGTGATATATTCGCCTTTCAGTCCGTCATTGTAGCAGAGCAATAATTAGTCGCCTCTTACGACGTTCTCATTAGGAGGCACGGGGTAATTCTTTTGAACCCAAAATGAGTTTCTGAAATCCACATTTCGAGGTCAAAGCTAACTATTTGGACTAAAATGGGATTTATCTTGTGTCCCAAGACATCATCAGGATAATCTAAGACGGCTATATTTTAAGCGACAAAAGCATTAACTCGTGTTATGCCAGTCAACATTTGATAAGTGTATTTGATAACTCGTCATATTGACTTTATGTTTTACCCAACTCTCCCTGTCCCATACCTTTGAAGCAAATAAATGTCCCCTTATTTAGCTGTTAAAATAACGCCCTTCTGTTGAACCTCTTCTTCTTTTTCTTCTTCTTCTTCTTCTTCTTCTTCTTCTTCTTCTTCTTCTTCTTCTTCTTCTTCTTCTTCTTCTTCTTCTTCTTCTTCTTCTTCTTCTTTCTTCTTCTCTTCTTCTTCTTCTTCTTCTTCTCCTTCTTCTCCTTCTTCTTCTTCTTCTTCTTCTTCTTCTTCCTTCTTCTTCTTCTTCTTCTTCTTCTTCTTCTTCTTCTTCTTCTTCTTCTTCTTCTTTCTTCTTCTTCTTCTTCTTTCTTCTTCTTCTTCTTCTTCTTCTTCTTCTTCTTTCTTCTTCTTCTTCGTTTCTTCTTCTTCTTTCTTCTTCTTCTTCTTTTCTTCTTCTTCTTCTTCTTCTTCTTCTTCTTCTTCTTCTTCTTCTTCTTCTTCTTCTTCTTCTTCTTCTTCTTCTTCTTCTTCTTCTTCTTTCTTCTTCTTCTTCTTCTTCTTCTTCTTCTTCTCTTCTTCTTCTTCTTTCTTCTTCTTCTTCTTCTTCTTCTTCTTCTTCTTCTTCTTCTTCTTCTTCTTCTTCTTCTTCTTCTTTCTTCTTCTTCTTTCTTCTTCTTCTTTTCTTCTTCTTCCTTCCTTCTTCTTCTTCTTTCTTCTTCTTCTTCTTCTTCTTCTTCTTTCTTCTTCTTCTTCTTCTTCTTCTTCTTCTTCTTCTTCTTCTTCTTCTTCTTCTTCTTTCTTCTTCTTCTTCTTCTTCTTCTTCTTCTTCTTCTTCTTCTTCTTCTTCTTCTTCTTCTACTTCTTCTTCTACTTCTTCTTCTTCTTCATTTTTTTCTTCTTCTTTCTTCTTTTTTTCTTCTTCTTCTTCTCTTCTTCTTCTTCTTTCTTCTTCTTCTTCTTCTTCTTCTTCTTCTTCTTTCTTCTTCTTTCTTCTTCTTCTTCTTCTTCTTCTTCTTCTTCTTCTTCTTCTTCTTCTTCTTCTTCTTCTTTTCTCAAATCAGTCGACAAGTTGGACTTTGGTTCTGTTTCAGAACTTGAATTTTGTGTGTACATCTATTTTACAGGTCTGGGTTAGTTGTGTGCAGACCGCACCTCCAATTTACACGTCTGGCTTATTTTTAGGCAAACGGTGCACCTCCATTTGACAGATCTATCTTATCTGTAGGTAGACGGCGCACCTCCACTTTACAGATCTGGCATTTTTGTGTGCAGACGATGCACCTCGATTTTACAGATCTGGCTTATTTGTGTGCAGACCGTGCGCCTCCATTTTAAAGATCTGGTTTATTTGTATACAGACTGTTGGTTCTTTGTATATCATGCAAATGCACTTCGACGTAGAAGAAAATACCCATTTTTTTCGCTTTTTACCTATGTTTGTTGGTGAGCAGGAATATATCATTCCGCTCCCACCCATTGGATCACCGGAAGCCAGATTGCCATACGAGAGACGAACTAACGAACGAACAATCTTTTTTCCAAAGAGTTAAGAATTGGGAACGCATGCCCGTCTAAGATTCTGCCCTTCCACTCCGCTTCTTGCATACAGTTATTCACTGGTACCTCAATTATAGTAAACTCTGTGAGGCTTTTAGTTTCGTGAAAAATGATTGTTCATTGAATAACCTGCATGTCCTTGGTGTATCAGTTAGAGATGCGAGACAGGAAAACCATGCAGGACCCACCCGTCTTTTATAGCTACCAGAACTGAACAGGAGTTGTTAGCCTAAAAACACTTGGAGACATACTCAAGAGAAGATCGGAGCACTTATGGTCATGTCCGTTGTGCAATAAAGATGATCTTTAAATGAACAATTAAACAAAATCTAAAGGAAAAAAATAAACAAAGCCACTAGAGTGAAAAGGATAAAGCTCCGGAAATTGGTGAGGGAAAATTTAGGGGGAAAAAAAAGATGTATCTTAAAAAATAAATGTCTTACGATTGGTTCGCAATGCAAGGGAAAGAACAATTTCAAATACTCTTTATTTGGGACTCACGAGTTAAGATGCCATTACCATAAGCAGACAGATTAAATTACGAACATAAACTACATAAAACAATAGCGTGCCACAAGCAAATAAACATTTCAGATTTGACCATTTGATTGGGGAAACCTGCCGGTAGTCTGACCCTTTTTTCCGCAGTGATTCAACTTCAACGCCGGCAGACAAGAAGATCAGTGCGCATGTCCCAGGCGCAGACACTGTGAACATTGGACCATTATCTGGGTGTCGTCTGTCATACCAGGCCGGTGATTCAGTCGGCGAACCCAAACCGACTTTTAGTTAAAAATATAATCGTTGAATGGCGTTAGTCTACTACAAATCTGTGAACAAATAATCTACCATGAACAGTGTGTGTGTCTTAAAAAACTATTTGAAGGTAAATATCATTGTGGGTACATATTTACGTGTTCCTTCGGACGATGGTGACTTCAAATTTTGAAATCAGGTACGTAAATTGTTTCAAAATGTGTCCTTTTGTTTTAACGTATTCAAACATGGCATCAGATTAAATAATAACCTGGCTTCAATATGCGACGCAATTTGTTTTGTGTGTTTTAAAGCCTCCACCCTTGCTGCCGTCGCGGGCCCTAATATAACCTAACGGTTGAACAGGGTTTCTAAGACTTGTGTCCGGGTGATTCTCATAAGAATAGTGACACTTTGTGTCACCCAATGTTTATCACTCGTTGTGCGGTCCTGATCGGGTTGAACGTCACTCACTCACTCCCTCTCTCTCTCTCTCTCTTACTCACTCACTCACTCCCTTACTCACTCGCTCGCTCACTCACTCACTCACTCCCTGCTCACTTCCTCCCTCCCTTACTCACTCGTTTACTCCCTCCTAAATCACTCACTCACTCACTCATTCGCTCGCTCACTCACTTACTCCCTCCCTTACTCACTCCCTCTCTTACTCACTCACTCACTTCTTCCCTTACTCACTCACTCACTCGCTCGCTCACTCACTTACTCCCTCCCTTACTCACTCACTCCCTCCTTTACTCACTCACTCACTCCTTCCCTTACTCACTCACTCCTTTCCTTATTCACTCACTCACTTGCTCGCTCACTCACTTACTCCCTTCCTTACTCACTCACCCCCTCCTTTACTCACTCACTCCTTCCCTTACTCACTCACTCACTCCTTTCCTTACTCACTCACTCACTCACTCACTCGCTCGCTCACTCACTTACTCCCTCCCTTACTCACTCACTCCCTCCTTTACTCACTCACTCACTCCTTCCCTTATCACTCACTCACTCCTTCACTCCTTTCCTTACTCACTCACTCACTCACTCACTCACTCACCCATGGCATCAATTTTCGAGTCCCTGCCCAGTTCGAGCTTAATCTACTTCGTAACTTTCGGTGGTCCTAACATAACCTTATCCTTGAACAGGGCTTACCAGGATTTGTCTGAGTAGGATTCAAATCCTTGAGTTGTTAGTCCTGTAGACCGCAATTTAGGATGGGACAAACTACAGTGGCATCAGTGATTACTCCTGACCTGCCCAGGACTTCGCAGCGAAGGGTGACGAACTCCTTGTGGTCCGGGTTCACCCCCGGGGGTAGGCAGAAAAGACACATTTCTCCCAGATTTACGGTATCTATCATGGAATCAAGGCCAAAGGGTTTCGATATTCATAGCACCGAGTAAAAGGGTTAATAACTCATGGATTTTGGATTTTAAAAAAACAAACTGTCATGGACTTCAGCGTATACTAAAAGTAAAAACTAAATGTAAAGTCAGGAGATGTGAACCAGCATCATTGCACACGGTTATAAACCATAAATGCTCTGCCTCCAGTACGGACAGCTAATAAGAAACTATCCGCCTGTGTCGTTGTCCGCACGCAACTGTGTAGCCACAGTGTTAACTCTGGTACCCATTACATAGAGACCGGGTGAAACCCGGAAACCGCCTGGTTTTGAACACAGGACGTGGGCTGCAGTGAGTCGCAGCTGGTTTTGAAAGCGAGTCTCCTGTCTACTGCGCTAACGCGGCCCAGGGTACACTAGCTAACAGTAATAAGAGTAACCGGTATGGATGGCATAATGCAGCTTGAACGAATTTTTCCGATTTTCACTGGAGACTGCTAATTAGGGGGAAAGGGGGGGGGGGAAGGGTAGGTGGGTGCTTTACTTAGAAAAATAAATCGTCACGTTTAACCAATATCACCGAAGGGGGAGCTTTAGGTTATAACTGTGACTAGGTTGTGTGCGCCAAATAAAATGGCTTATCATTTAACGCCACAGAGTCCTGATTTGCAGTGTTGAATCAATCAAGGGAGACAAACTCAAATACTGTCTCGACGGGCGTCGTAGTCGTCTACCGACGAGCCAGTGGGCGACCTGGTTTCCTATGTGATGTTATCTAATCTAGGAGTGCCCCTTTGAGTCGCAAGAGATGGGGGATGGGGGGGGGGGTGTTTAAACCTGAGGGGCTGGTACAAAGAAAACATTGGTTTTTTTGGTTGGACATTCCCCCCTTACACATCTTTTAGAGGGAGGCGGGAGAAAACGGATTTGGGGGGGGGGGGGAGAAGGGGAGGGGTTAGGGGGGAAGAGTTATGTTATGTTATCACAATCGACGTCACCGAACACTGGGCATTCACATGTGTCCTCAGACCTCCCATGCAGCAGCCACGCCAAAGTACTTCTACTAATTGTTCCCATTAGAGGTTGGATAAAATGTCTCCTATCTCGGCCTCCAAGACGTGCTTCACCATGCTTTACTCGACTGCCACGCAGTCATGTTAAAATAAAAGATTCGTCTTTATCCGTTAGCCCAGTCCATACAGTGTTGATGATATCTGTTCTGTTCATACTTCTTAACAGGGGTGAGGGGGGAGGGTGGGGGTAAAGTTTCACCTTAGCCTTGCCCAAGTGCAGAATTTACCTAAGTGTGTGTATGTCTGTCTGTCTGTCTGTCTGTCTGTCTGTCTGTCTGTCTGTCTGCGTGCGCGCGTGTGTGCGCGCGTGCGTGCGTGCGCGTGCGTGTGCGTGCGTGTGTGTGGTGTGTATGTGTGTGTGTTGTGTGTGTGTGTGTGTGTGTGCGCGCGCGCAACTTCAAGGGCCCCTGGGCAAACCATTTAGCACAGGGCTTTACGACAACTACCTAGAGGAATAATGACATGTAAATAAGTTCGGGGCTCAACGACAACTACCTAGAGGAATAATGACATGTAAATAAGTTCGGGGCTCAACGACAACTACCTAGAGGAATAATGACATGTAAATAAGTTCGGGGCTCAACGACAACTACCTAGAGGAATAATGACATGTAAATAAGTTCGGGGCTTAACGACAACCACCCACAAAAATAACATGTACAAACTCGATAATATCAACACATGTTTACAAGTCCTTATTCTATTAAATAAGCTGACACTGTGTAGCGGCTAGCCGCTCGCATGCGGATCGGGAAATCTAGGATTATGTGCTGGCGTAGCCAAACATTTTTCAAAAATTACTTGACTCCCATGTCGATCCAGCCTTAAAAAAGTAACAGTAAAATGTATGGGAAGGAAAGGCAGTCGACAGGACGTTAACCACATGACCCACAGAATGCAGAATGGTCTATAAAATATCTGTCTAGCCCTATATGCCCAATACACCTGAAGGCGTGGAAAGGGGTCCTTTACTTTACCTATGCTCTTGAAGTCGCCGAGCTCAGGTGTTGAATGTTGAATTAGGAATCGACATCAGGGCACTCAGGACATCACCATAAGCGCTCCGTCCCCATCTTCAGCAGCAAGCTATGAGTGCCAATTCCGATGACACCAATAACTGTCTGTATATTCATCTCGCATTTCCACTGAGTGTTGAGGGCCGGCCAGATCCTGTGGTAACTCCTCGCAGCGCCATTCTCCTCAGACCATAATTATCTACTTGTGCCTCCACACAGTTCACTCGCCCCCAAGGGCGCTCACAACATCTATCTTGCAGTACGTGAGTTCACCACCAAGTTGTACAGATCCGGCCAGTCTATCTACCTGCTCGTTTCCCAGCACACCGACATACTAAAGAAAGTATTAAAAAAAAAAAAAACCCTAACTAGACACGTGTTAAGACACCACTACAAACATACACATAGTATGTGCCGAATGCCCAAAACAATAAAATTAAGACTTCTGTTTCTGAAAAGATTGAGAGAAGCTTACCCGGATTTTATATTACAAAAAAGCCCAAAGAAGTCGGATGTGTCCGCGGATAGGCGCAGGATAATGAAACTTTGCTATAGAAAAAAAATTACGTCACTTCGACGAAAAATTCTTTTAAAAAAAAAAATTGTGCTTCTTAATATTCTACCCCAAATATGGGAAATCCACAGGTCATGGGACAGTCTAATATTTCAGGGGGTGGTAGATAGGCTGCCTGCAGTCGTGGTACCTAGGCTGCGTTCTTTCGTAGGACGTAGATGAATTGGGGTTAGGGTCAGTTCTAGATCGTTTGGGGTCGTGAAAGCATCAGAAAGCCAGAAAACCCTGTCTTACCACCCTCTAAAATGTTTCACTGTCCCGTGAAGCACCCCAAAAAAAAAAAACGTGGGGGATTGGGGGAAAAGCTGGGGAAAGGGGGGGGGGGGAAGAACCGGTAATTATTACGATGTTTCTAAAAAAAAAAAAAAAAAGCACTGGCACTAACTGCAGAGTATCTGTTAAGTAACGCTAAAACTGAAACAAAAAGATGCCCATAAAAGGTGCCAGAACGAGGTGGGGTGGGGGTGGGGGGGGGGGGTGGACCTGAACATAATAATATACTTCAAATAATATGCGGCGTCTGTGGCTTAGGCGTTGCGAGTTCGACTCGCGGATTGCTATCATGGTATGAGGCGTCGCAGGTCGACCCAGTCTAAAAATGGGTACCAGGTTGTAAGTCCTGGGGAAGTAAAGACGGCCGGCGTAATGCTGACCTCATTACCCACCTAGTGCCGATTGATCTGTAAAAATATGGGTGCTCTTTCCATATGAACGATGCGCCTAAAGACGTGAAAGGGATCTTTACTTTACCTGATTGGCACATTTCCGTATTTCCAGACGATAGTGTTATATTGCGCTATGAGGAGGCATGAGACTCACAGCCCATGGCGATGGCGAGTGTGACTAGCAAGACCCGCCCGTGTCAAGACAAGTCTTCTACAATGATAACATGGGACTTCAGTACTATTGTTTTCAACATTTGTGTTTAATCCGTTTCTTTTCAGACATTCAGCTCTCATCCTGTCAGCAATCATTTCTTCCTCCACTCTCATTCCCTTCCTGATATGCCCTTTCCACACAACACAACACGGTCCATGGCATTTTGTTCCTATGTCCACTTCAATACCTGTTTCATTCATGTCCCGCTTGCACACATCTTTATATCGTAGTAGAGGTCGGCCTCAACATCTTATTCCTGTTTTTAATTAACCATAAAGGATGTTCTTAAGGACTCTGCCATCCTCCATTCTCCAGGTGTGACCCAGCCACCTGAGCCTTCGTAGACTGAGCATGGAAAAGACTGTTGTAGTACCTGCTCTTTCCAGTACCTCAGTGTTTGTGGTTTTCTCTTGCCACGTAAGGCCCAGTATTTCTCTTAGGCATCGCATGTGAAAGCTATTTAGCCGTCTCTCTCTCTCTCTCTCTCTCTCTCTCTCTCTCTCTCTCTCTCTCTCTCTCTCTCTCTCTCTCTCTCTCTCTCTCTCTCTCTCTATTTAGTCCTGAGAACACAAGCCTGAAAGACAAGGGTTTTTGTTTTAATTGTGAGCTTTCTGTTCTCCCTTACTTGAAATAATATTTTCCATGTGGCTTCTTGACGCCATTTGGGAGAACATAGAGTAGACCCGGTGTCCCTAGCATATCGCTGGAGGATGTTATTTAGCTGTGTTTCTTTCAAATTCGGAGTGCATCTGCAGGAGAAGCAAGGAACTAACAGTGTGCATATCAATCCATTAAAAAAATCCACCACGTTTAACCTACTGCGAGATGTATCGGTTATAACTGCGGTCTGGTTTCTTTGTGCCAGGTATATTGCCTCACAATTGTTAGTTGCGCTAAAACTAGTATCTTGGACCGATACTCTAGTACCTAGTAAGGATTGTTTGGGAGGGGGCTGGTATGCATTATACACACCCATACACAAATGCAAAACATACATGGACAATTAAATACATATATATATAAATAACGTACACTTCCGCACACCCACTTAGGAATGCACATATACATATAAGTCAGATCTGTAAAGCGGATGTGCACGCAAAACTCAAATTGTAGATCAAGACCAAAGTCCAGGAGTGGATGAGCAACCAAAACTTTGCACCGGAATTTACAGCCGTTGACGCGAAGACGCAAAGAAAAAGAGGAAAACATAATATGAAATGTATGAACAAACATTTTAAACACACACACACCTAAACCCCCCCCCCCCACACACACACACACAGACACATACACACTCCCATACATGTTAAGGAGTGGACGAGCAACCAAGACTTTGCACCGGAATTTACAGCCGTTGACGCGAAGACGCAAAGAAAAAGAGGAAAACATAATATGAAATGTATGAACAAACATTTTAAACACACACAAACCTAACCCCCCCCCCCCCCCCCCGCCGACACACACACACACAGACACAAACACACTCCTGTACATGTTAAGGAGTGGACGAGCAACCAAGCCTTTACAGCCGCTGGACGCGAAGTGGCAAAGAAAAAGAGGAAGACATAATATTATGTGTATGAACAAATATTAAAAACAACCCCCCCCCCCCCCTCTCTCTCTCTGCCCCAACCACACACACACACACACACACACACACACACACACACACACACATACACACACACACTTCTAAACATGTTAAGGAGGTCGCTTAGCCCCTGAGCAATTACGTTAGACCGCAACCCTATAGTTGCCTAGTCTAAACATGTTATACAACTGAACGTGGTTTCTATGATTTGATCCGGTTTGAATCTCCTCCTTGGGGTCTTAATGCTACGATCAGCCAGCCATCCTGGAGAAGGATATTGACCACTGCCAACGCTGTACTCGTTTTCTTGGCGTAATGGAGAGAGCATGTGAAAGCCCATGGGAGAATACCATTTCAATTATTCAGTTGTGTCGTCAGTCGGAATTATTTCTACAAAAAGTTGCATTAGAATGACATGGTTTGGAAACAACGGCATTCTTCAGAGGAATTATTGTCAAGTATTGAATCTGAGAATACCGCCCTGGTGTAGTGGCTAGACGCTCGCTTTGCTGATCGAAAGGTCGTGGGTTCGGGTCCTGACGGAACCTGACCTTTTGTCCCCTCCAAAAATGACCTTGGTTCTCATGTTGATTCAACCTTGGGTGGGTACCCGGTAGAGTTCTGGGAGGGAAAAGGGGGGACGGCGTTATGCTGACCATATCACCCACCCATTGCTGTTGGTCAATAAAATATAGGTCTAGCCCTAAATACGCCTGAACTGAAAGGTGGGCTAAGTGTCAGTGGAAAAGTCTTGTGAAAGGACATAGACAGAAAGGCATGCAGACAAACAGACAAATATGTGAATTAAACCCATGATATTCATCATCATCATCATTATCGTAGTGTACCCACCAAGCGGCGTAGTCGATCCTGTCTATCCATACATAGATCTCGGTCGTAGGCACTCTGAATCAGTTCCACTGATAATATTCCACCTTACCATTGCTTTAGACTGTCAAACATCGTCTCCCATGGTCTGCCTCTGGCTCCTCTACCGCTGATCTTTCCAATCATCTGGATGTTTTCCAAAGCCTCTCATATCATCACACAACAGAACGACCTGGGAATCAATGCCTCTCATATCATCACACAACAGAACGATCTGGGAATCAATGCCTCTCATATCATCACATAACAGAACGATCTAGGAATCAATGCCTCTTATACCATCACATAACCGAACGACCTGGAAATCAATGCCTCTCATATCATCACATACCAGAACCACCTGGGAACCAAAGCCTCTCATATCATCACATAACAGAACGATCTGGGAACTAAAGCCTTTCATATCATCACATAACAGAACGATCTGGGAACAAAGACTTTCATATCATCACATAACAGAATGATCTGGGAACTAAAGACTTTCATATCATCACATAACACAACGACCTGGGAACCAAAGCCTCTCATATTATCACATAACAGAACGATCTTGGAACTAAAGCCTCTCATATCATCACATAACACAACGACCTGGGAACCAATGCCTCTTATATCATCACAATACAGAACGATATTGGAATCAATGCCTCTCATGTCATCACATAACAGAACAATCTGGGAACTAAAGCCTTTCATATCATCACCAAACGGAACCACCT
Source organism: Candidula unifasciata (assembly GCA_905116865.2). Classification (NCBI taxonomy): domain Eukaryota; kingdom Metazoa; phylum Mollusca; class Gastropoda; order Stylommatophora; family Geomitridae; genus Candidula; species Candidula unifasciata. The sequence goes on from CAJHNH020008497.1 coordinate 64,064, forward strand.
GGGAACCAATTCCTCTCATATCATCACATAATAGAACGACCTGGAAGCCCAGATCATTTTATGGGAAACAAATCGATGCAGATTTGAATGTACAACCTTCGGGCTAGAGACAAGCGTCCTGAGTTATTCAACAGGCGGGCCTGCCGGCCAAATCGGGGAAGCTGGTTAAAGGTGAAGACATTTTCTCCAGCAAAGCACATACCTACCTTCCATTGTAAAGTTCACCAGTTAATCTAAAGAGAACTAAAATATATAAGGTAATGAAAAGGTGGAAGTTGGCGCAAATCAAGTGGATTTTTTCTACTGGTGTGAATTTCCTCGTCGGTCGATCCAGCCTTAAATGGGCACCAGGTACAGTCCTGGGAAATAAAGTCGACCTGCTTGAAGCTGACCACATCACCCAGCGAGTGCTGATTGGTCTAAAAAATATAGGTCTCGCCCTATATGCCCAATAGGCATGAAGGCCTGGAAAGAGTCCTGTACTGACAAGAAAACCTGTTTACCAGTTAGAATCAATAAAGGCCTAAGATGATATACCCACAATTACCATTATTCACATTTGGAAGCTTCTGAACAATTTTGTGTGTGTGTGTGTGTGTGTGTGTGCGTGCGTGCGTGCGTGCGTGCGTGCGTGCGTGCGTGCGTGCGTGCGTGCGTGCGTGCGTGCGTGAGTGCGTGCGTGCGTGCGTGCGTGCGTGCGTGCGTGCGTGCGTGCGTGCGTGCGTGCGTGCGTGCGTGCGTGCGTGCGTGCGTGCGTGTGTGTGTGTGTGTGTGTGTGTGTGTGTGTGTGTGTGTGTGTGTGTGTGTGTGTGTGTGTGTGTGTGTGTGTGTGTGTGTGTGTGTGTGTGTGTGTGTGTGTGTGTGTGTGTGTGTGTGTGTGTGTGTGTGTGTGTGTGTGTGTGTGTGGTGTGTGTGTGTGTGTGTGTGTGTGTGTGTGTGTGGTGTGTGTGTGTGTGGTGTGTGTGTGTGTGTGTGTGTGTGTGTGTGTGTGTGTGTGTGTGTGTGTGTGTGTGTGTGTGTGTCAGGTGTGTGTGTGTGTGTGTGTGTGTGTTGTGTGTGTGTGTGTGTGTGTGTGTGTGTGTGTGTGTGTGTGTGTGTGTGTGTGTGTGTGTGTGTTGTGTGTGTGTGTGTGTGTGGGTTGTGTGTGTGTGTGTGTGTGTGTGTGTGTGTGTGTGTGTGTGTGTGTGTGTGTGTGTGTGTGTGTGTGTGTGTGTGTGTGTGTGTGTGTGTGTGTGTGTGTGTGTGTGTGTGTGTGTGTGTGTGTGTGTGTGTGTGTGTGTGTGTGTGTGTGTGTGTGTGTGTGTGTGTGTGTGTGTGTGTGTGTGTGTGTGTGTGTGTGTGTGTGTGTGTGTGTGTGTGTGTGTGTGTGTGTGTGTGTGTGTGTGTGTGGTGTGTGTGTGTGTGTGTGTGTGTTAAGAAGCCCGCATTGATGAAGAAAGTGTATTTTTTGAATCTAGAAACCATAAGTTGTAAACCCTTTGACTCGGTACTATGGATATCGCAACCCTTCGGCCTAAGTGATTATTTAATAAATACCGTATGTCTGGGAGTAATGTGGTTTTTCTGCTTACCCCCGGGCGTGAACCCAGACCACAAGAAGTTCGTCACCCAGCCACAGCGAAGTCAGCTTTAACCAACTACTCTGTAGCTTAGTTATCTTATAAGTAAACACATCACTGCTTTCGGCCCACATTGTACTACAGGTGACCTGGTAACCTTAGCGTGCTCCTATATTTGTACTGTTGAACAAGGTGTTGGAGATTATCCCCCTGATCGATTCGCAACTTGAACAGTAAGTGACTCTTTAGTCCAGTTGTTGTCACCCTTTCAGGCAATAATTCCCGAGGGAGAAATTGTGAGAAAATTATTTGATTTACTAATTGCAGTTAGAGTTGATGTTAATTATGTCTGGCTGTTTGTTTTGATTTAAACGTGGGTTTACAAGCCCGGCCACTGTGATAAATGTGCACTTTAAAATAGGGATTTCCCTATGTAGATCAAACACAGGTTGACCCCATTACATAAATGTAATGGCATATAGAGAAACAGAAAAATCTTCATCAGAGATGTCACCAACAAACGAAACAAGATAAGGACAGGGAACCCATTACCTTAGTGACTATTGCTTTAAAAGGTCGTTATAGATAGTAGATAATTTATTCGGGGCGTAACTTGTGGGTGTTATTTAACTCGCTCACATACAGTAAACTGTTCTAAATTTAATATGGTTGTTACGGCGAGTAAATATATAAAAACAAACTCCAACTCTATGTGGCAAAAAGAGGTAATTTTAACTCCTAAGAGGTACTTGGTAGTTTGACTAGAGCATGACGTGTGAGTTTTGAACATAACATATGTTCATGACTAATTTTTACCGGCACATGGCTGTGGATTGAGAGAGAGAGAGAGAGATAGAGAGAGACAGAGAGAGAGAGAGAGAGAGAGAGAGAGAGAGAGAGAGAGAGTAAAGGACCCTTTCCCACGCCTTCAGATGTACTGGTCACATAGGGCTAGACCTGTATTTGATAGACCGCTCGGTACTTTGTGAATGATGTGGTCAACATCACGCTGGCCGCCTTAACTTCCCTGGACCGTACCTGTTAGCAGTTTAATGCTAGATCGACCTGGGAGCTGAGGTCATTTATGTGTGTGTGTGAGTGTGTGTGTGTGTTTGCCCATTAACCTCTGGCCGACGCTCAACACGCAGTGAAAAGACGAGACGAATATACAATTAGACATTTAATGGTGTCTTCGCTTGCTGAAGATGTGGACGGAGCGCTTATGGGAGTTCCCTAATGCTTTGATGTCGATCCCTAATTCAACTTTCAACATTCAACATTTTGTCCATTAACTCATATGATTAATTATTTTTGTCATTTTAGTGCATTAATTATGTGTGGCGTAAAAAAAAAAAAACATATTTCATCAAAGTTGTCCGGTTGTTTTAATTGTTCATTCGTTCGGTAAGGCAGAGGTTCAGTTCTCAGCGGAACCCAAGGGTGCATTGAACAATTTTTTTTCTCGGATCGGAAGGTGGTGGGTTCGGATACTGGTGGAGCCGGACTTTCTTCGGGTTTCCCCAGTGGCACCAAGGCTGCTCCAGAAAAATGAAACTTTGGCTTTCCCCAATGGCACCAAGGCTGCTCCAGAAAAATGAAACTTTGGCTTTCCCCAGTGGCACCAAGGCTGCTCCAGAAAAATGACACTTTGGAAGAACCTATTTGTATGGCCAGGTTTTTACACAATTTTACCACGAATCTTTGGACCAATCAAAAATGTAAACAGCGGGGAATGGAGAGTGCGAAGCAACAACACAATTCATAATCTGTTTAAATCACCACCGATCACTGGCATCGTGAGAACTAATAGACTGAAATGGTTGGGGCATATTGAGAGAATGTCAGATGATAGAGGGAAAATAACTGTATACACCAGGGAGATGAATGGTCGTAGACCACGAAGCAGACCAAAAAGACAAGGGAGAGATAATGTTCAGACAAGCCTGCAAACACTTGGTGTCACCAACTGGAAAGAGAAGGCCAACCAGAGAGATGAGTGGAGGCGAGTGATATCTACAGCAATGAACCTTGAGGGCTCAGAATACTGAAGAAGAAGAAGAAGTTTTTACATTATCATGTGCACTGGTTGTAGCTGAGGGTAAAACTGCAAATAACTGCCTTTTCACAATTTTTTGCGGTGTAGGCGGGGGTGGGAGGGGGGGGGGGGGGTCTTTGAGCCTGGGGATTTATGGCTGCATGGCTAGTGCTGTAGCCATGACTGTGCAGATGAGAATCTTTATTTTGAAAAAATCCCCAGCCTTACCGAGGGCTCGAACCCGGGTCTCCCGCTTGAGAGCCCAGAGTTACCGCCGTTCGGTCAGCCGCTCCCCAGCCGAGGGTTAATTGACTGTTATGTACATTTTTAAGTTTTCAAAAAATAATTTCATTGTGAGGAGACTGTTTTTAGAATCGGAAGTCGTGGGTTCAGATCCTGATGGAACTAGACTTTTTTGTTTTCTTTCAAATATGATTTTAACTCCCATGTCGACCCAGCCTAAAATGGGTAACAGATACAGTCCTGAGAAGTCAAAGTGGCAGGTGTGATACAGAGCACATCACTCACCAAGTGTCGATTGGTCTATGAAATATAGGTCTAACCCTATGTGCCCAACACGGCTAAAGGTGCAAAAAAGGGTCCTTTTCTTCACTTTGAATACCTCGTTACATTACATTCCCTTACTATTGATGGATCCCCTTTTCGGCCAGTTGCGTAATATTACATTTGAACACTAATGACTTTTAAGAACATGGTACGATACGTCCACCATAGAAATTGATTTTAAAAACGGGTTAATCAAGCCAGAAAGGTTGAGGAACCCTGTGTTAGGGGTGGAAAGAAAGGGGATGGGGGCGGAATATTCTACCACTGTTTCTATATATCATCATTCGATTGTATTAACTGCGTTAACCAGATAACAGAACACCCTGCCCCCACCACTGATAATGGGAATAACCGCCTATTTCAGTTACTGATAACTCGGTCTTCCATACAACGCTGTCAATCTTGGTACAAAGTAAACGATGATATTTTTCTTTTACAGCGATTCTGTCGGATGTCTAAATTATATCTGGGTTGTCCTCGCGCAATATGTTTTGCCTTTCCTGTTTTTTAATCAGAGACACTTTAGGTCGGCGATGTAAGGACGGGAAGTCAGATGCATATGGTGCTTGAAATGTTGTTCGTTATTCAACCTATGCTTCTTTAATATAAATTTCTTTAACCTATGGTGCCATTTCAACGGTTTGAGATGAATTATGTCCGTATTTCATAGTTGTGGATTTCAAGCTGTACTATAGACATAGCCATTTAAGACACCTTTCTTTAGGGTGCCTAGTTGACCATGTTCCTAATGCAATTGTTTCCATAGCGAGGCGCACACACCAGTTGGAGGTGACAGGTTCGATTCCCGGCACGGTAACTATAGCTTTCTATTTTTATGTTGCCTAGTGTGTTCTTCTAACTTTCTACTTCTATAAGTGCCAATCAATGCATTATCTGTTTGAAATGTGTTAAAATGTTACTTACGAGCAGCCTCATTTCAGCACATACGCACACACAGTACAGCATACAGGGCAACCGAGCGTGCCCTAGTTGCGAAACCAATCATCTATCAACCTGCTTGCCGAGCGGAAAGAAGCAGACAATGGACACAAGAAAAGAAAGAAATTAGGGTAAAAATTTTGACTGGTGAAATGTGGACACAAGAAAAAAAAGAAATTAGGGTAAAAATTTTGACTGGTGAAATGCAGCTGGTAGGGCTGTTTAAGAACGTCAGTCTCTGGATTTCAAAGTTCAAATTTTCGGTAATATAATGCATTTTTTTTCCTATTGGGGGCAAAAGAATAATCCTAACACCAGAGCTAATTTAATTCTTCTGGTGTCCAACAACACACCATACGTTTGTACGTAACTCAACAACACACCATACGTTTGTACGTAACTCAACAACACACCATACGTTTGTACGTAACTCAACAACACACCATACGTTTGTACGTAACTCAACAACACACCATACGTTTGTACGTAACTCAACAACACACCATACGTTTGTACGTAACCTAACAACACACCATACGTTTGTACGTTACTCAACAACACACCATACGTTTGTACGTAACTCAACAACACACCATACGTTTGTACGTAGCTCAACAACACACCATACGTTTGTACGTAACTCAACAACACACCATACGTTTGTACGTAACTCAACAACACACCATACGTTTGTACGTAACTCAACAACACACCATACGTTTGTACGTAACTCAACAACACACCATACGTTTGTACGTAACTCAACAAAACACCATACGTTTGTACGTAACTCAACAACACACCATACGTTTGTACGTAACTCAACAACACACTATACGTTTATAAGTAACCTAACTACACACCATACGTTTGTACGTAACTCAACAACAAACTATACGTTTATACGTAACCTAACAACACACCATACGTTTGTACGTAACTCAACAACACACTATACGTTTATGCGTAACCTAACAACACACTATACGTTTGTACGTAACTCAACAACACACTATACGTTTATGCGTAACCTAACAACACACCATACGTTTGTACGTAACTCAACAACACACTATACGTTTGTACGTAACTCAACAACACACCATACGTTTGTACGTAACTCAACAACACACCATACGTTTGTATGTAACTCAACAACACTCTATACTTTTGTACGTAACCTAACAACACACCATACATTTGTATGTAACCCCAAAGATAATATAATGTCCCTGTTGATTTCTATCAAAGATAGTCATTATATTACCCTCTTGTATCTGAATTATGAACGTCGCTCGTGTGAGTCCCGGGGCTTATTCTGGGGCTAAAAGAATTGATCCGATCATCTGTCCTGCAAACAGACACACCGTGAACAGTCACTAATTAGCGGAAAGTTTTAGTTGTTCGTCCACTTCTGGACTATCGTCTAGTTTCACAGTTTGAGTTTTGCGTGCACATCCGTTTTACAGATCTGGCTAATTAGTAATGCAGATTGCTGTTTCCTCGTCGCTCATGCAAATACATGCTCGGCGTCTGTGGCTTTGGCGTGGTGAACGCCGATTCGTGGTACCGGCTTCGCTCCCAACTGAGAGCGATTAGGCAGCAGACCGCCTTATGTTCATTTGGACAGTGGTATCGAAAGCTGACCGTTTAGTGTTAGACAATTTACCGAGCGTAAACATGCTGGCGTTAGTTCTGAAACATCCTGTAAAGGGTACACAACTATTGTCCGCTTCAGAAGTCGTGCTCACTTTCAAAAATCTGTAACTCAGTAACCATTTGGTGCAAGCTGTTGAAATTTCCCGTGAAATCTGTTAATAATCATGTCGTTTTAAGAGTTTAAAAAAATATATTGAAATCTGTTAATAATCATGTCGTTTTAAGAGTTTTAAAAAATGTAAACAAGCATTCATGTACTTCTATTTTAGTTCACCCCATCTCGCCGACTCTGAGATTTCGCGGGAAGTTCCCGGCACAGTCCAATATAAGAAATGGGGGAGTGGTTAGGTTTAGTGTTAGTCGGTGTTCGTGTCACCCCATAACACCCGAATAGTATTGGACTTTCCCGGAAACTTTTCACGAAGTCTCGGAGTCCCTGAGATGGGGTGTTCTAGTTTTCACTTTGCCTTATCTGTGGTATATGAAAAAAACAGACAGCGATTCAAAGCAAACAGTCAGCATTCTTACAGTAAATTGAGTAACGTGAACGTTTGAAATCATCACATTGCAAGAGTTTCATAGGCGTTTCACTCTGATGTGGTCATCTCCAGTTTTACATGTCGTGAGCTATATGAACACCGTTTTTCATTGTATGCGGGATAGGCTATCATTTAGTCAAACAAAGATCACAGAAATCCGCCACTGTAAGAAAACCGCCTGTCTGTGTAATTGTACATTATAAAATCATTTGGACATGGGAAATCTAAAGCCATTTCACGTGCCTTATTAATATCCTTCCCCAAACAGAGGAAATCCACAGGTCACAGGACAGTCTAATATTTCAGGGGTGGTAGATAGGCTGCATGCAGTCGTGAGACCTAAGCTGCATGCAGCCGTGGGACCTAGGCTGCACTCTTTTGAGGGACGTAGGTGGCTTGAGGTTAGGGCCAGTTCTAGATGTTTTTGGGTCGTTAAAAGCACCAGAAAGCCGTGAAACCCAGTCTTACCACTCTCTAAAATGTTGGACTTCCTATGACGTCATGTGGGGGTGGGAAATAAATAAAGCGCCGAAATCCGTGTTGATCCGTACAGGGGGTTCCAGATATTTGTTAAAGTCTTAAGACACGACTTTGGGAACGCATCATACCAACAGTCCGCAATAGAAACCCTAAGTCCTTAAGCTCAAGACACAACCCCCACCCCCCCCCCCACCTTTTTCCCGCCCCCATTTTACACCCTCCGCCCTCTACCGCCTTACAAAGTAGTCAAGACAGGAAGGTACCAGAGACGATTAAGACAGTTAACCGATAACTCTCGTTATTTTCATTCTCAAGTTTCAAAGCACTTCCGGCCGAGTCTCCTAAGATTTGTTAAATTTGACTTTAGTTTTTTCTTCCTTTTTTTTTTTTTTTTTTTTTATTTTTTTTTTTTTTTTTTTTTTTTTTTTTTTTTTTTTTTTTTTTTTTTTTTTTTTTTAAATTCTTTTCTCTTCTTTCTTTCGGGGGGTGTTACCCCTTTATTTCCATCTTGTATGTATTGCGAGTATATTGTTTTTAGGTGTGTTGCTGTAAAAACAAAAATGCAACACTTAAAAGTGTAAGAGGGGCAGAAAAGTAAAGACAAAACACGGGAGGGGAGATGAAAAGTCAAGGGGGGACACCATTCATTTGTTTACTTAAAGTTGTTTTCTTGTTGTTTTCTGATTGGTCGAAATGTTCATAGTAAAAGATGTCACAGATGAAATGATGAAGTTTCCGGCGGATAGCGTCTGTTGCCGCCATCTTGCTGGAAAGTTGGAACGTTGTTTTTTTTTTTTGAAATTGTATTAGTGTAAGTTCGAAGTTAAAAATTTTCTAGTTGATGTTGGTAATCCATGTCAGATGTTGTTGTTGATTGAAGTTCAGTTGATTTTTTTCTTCCTTGTCCGGCTCAAATTATTCTTGGCTAGAGAGCAGATATTTAGGTGCGTATGACACTGTAATATGGAATCTTGTAATCTTGAAATCTTGTAATCTTAGTTTCAGCGTCATAGCAAAGTATGGAATCAAGCAGTTAGTCTCTCAGTGTATTTTTAATGCCCTTACCCCCCCCCCCCCCCCAACCCCACCCTTTTTGACGTTTGCAAGGAGAACTTTGGGACTGCCAGATTACAATAGAGTATAAAATAACTATTATCATTGTACGCCACTTACTAGAAATCCATCGTCCATCTGTGGGATGCAATTTTTCTTTATTTTTAAGCGCCACCCTGGGGCCCTAATATAACCTAACGGTTCAAAGAGGTTTCAGGGACCTCTCCACGGGTGATCCTCATCCGTATGGTGGCACTTTGTGTCTCCGGGTGTTTGTCGCTCTGTGTAATGTCCTGGTGGGGGTAAAACATACTGTACACCACCAAGAGCCCTGAAAAGGACTCCTCCAGTGTTGATGCGATCAAGGGAGACAGACCCAGACACTGTCCCGACCTGTGACGAAGTAGATCTTAGATCTCTGCATGTCTGTTTTATAAAGATTGTCAGCATTCTGCACCTTCCTCTTCTCCTCCCCCACCCTTTTTTTTTTACGCCGACAAATCACTGTGCAATCGCGGATTAGCCCCAATAACACAGGACAACACTTGAACACATGTACTATACACGAGCATGGTTAGTCAACGATAAGAAACGATCAGGGGCATATATTATTTGGCTGTTTCTTTTGTTATCTATCAGAGCAGTAGTTTCACATAGGCGCCAGAAGCTGGGTGTTCTTCTTTTTCTTTGCGTTCGGTTTCAGATCAGACCATCAGGTGGGTCGCCTCTATGAACACGCATGTCAGTAGCAGGTCCTTCATGGTTCCCCATAGCTTGCTCTGCACACTTTGCTCTTGATACCAGGTGCCTTTTCGAAGTTGTAGGTAGAGTGGGCAGGTCTGCAGAATGTGCTTAGGTGTTTGTGGTCCTGTTTGTTCGGCACACTGTGGGGACTGTACACTCTTTATTTTGTGCATGTGGTAGTTGAGCCTACAATATCCTGTTCATAGACAGACAATTGTTGTATATTGCTTTCTGTGCAGTCTGCTGATGTGGTCTTATGAATGTTTACTTTTTTTTTTTTTTTTTTTTCACAATTCCTTGTATTTTCCCTAGATAAGTGTTCTGATTTCTGGTAACGACAATGGCTGGGTGTGTTGTTTCTCCTCTCTTCCATTTTTAGCAAGTCTGTCTGCTAACTCATTCCCTGGTATGCCGCAGTCAACCGGAATCAACTAGAGAATGGTCTGATTGTTTTCTGCAAGTCTGTTTAGCTGGCTGTGTTCTCTGCAAGTCTGTTTAGCTGGCTGTGTTCTCTGCGAGTCTGTTTAGCTGGCTGTGTTCTCTGCGAGTCTGTTTAGCTGGCTGTGTTCTCTGCGAGTCTGTTTAGCTGGCGGTATTCTATGCGAGTCTGTTTAGCTGGCTGTGTTCTCTGCGAGTCTGTTTAGCTGGCGGTGTTCTCTGCGAGTCTGTTTAGCTGGCGGTGTTCTCTGCGAGTCTGTTTAGCTGGCGGTGTTCTCTGCGAATCTGTTTAGCTGGCGGTGTTCTCTGGGAGTCTGTTTAGCTGGCGGTGTTCTCTGCAAATCTGTTTAGCTGGCGGTGTTCTCTGCGAGTCTGTTTAGCTGGCGGTATTCTCTGCGAGTCTGTTTAGCTAGCTGGCGGTGTTCTCTGCGAATCTGTTTAGCTGGCGGGTCAGTTCACTCTCCATGTTGTCTCGTGATTAACTGCTTACCACAGAACACCTTTAAAACATGCAGTGGATTAAACTCTTCTCTAACCTCTTGAATAGACCTGATCCTGAACATCCCCCAGATATTCAGCCAGCCTCTCAGGACCTCTACAACCACCAAGCAAACAAGAAATCCTTAAAGCTATCCACACTTCAAAGAACAACAAAGCACCAGGCAAAGACGAACTGCCAGCAGAATTTCTCAAAGTAGATCCTAACACAACTGCTAACATTCTAGAACCATTGTTCAAGGATATTTGGAAAAAAAAAGTATTGCCTGATGACTGGACTGAAGGAACAATAGTCTAATTCCCCAAAAAGGAGATTTAACAGACTGCAATAATTGGAGGGGAATTACTCTACTCTCAGTACCAAGCAAAATATTTTGTAAAATCATCATAATGCGGCTTGAAAAAGGAGTAGATAAATGCCTACGAGTGGAACAAGCAGGATTCAGAAAGGGCAAAGGAACAATTGAGCACTCTTCGCCATACGGAACATTTTAGAACAATGCGATGAATGACAGAGTAGTATATATATTAATTTTGTGGACTTTGAGAAAGCTTTTGACAGCGTTCATAGAGACAGTCTGTGGAAAATTTTACGTATGAGAAATTATGGAATTCCAGAAAAGATAGTCAACATAATTGCTCTCTTCTATAAAGACTTTTCCTGCAGTATAAAAAATTACAATACATCTTTCCCAGTAAAGACAGGTTTAAGACAGGGATGTGTTATGTCATCTCTCCTCTTCAACCTTGTGATTGATTGGATACTAAAAAACACAGTAGACAAGACACTGAAAGGCATACGGTGGACTCCATTCACCATGCTTGAGGACCTTGATTTTGCAGATAATATAGCACTGCTATCACATAAACATGAACATATACAAGAGAAAAGTAACAGACTACACAGCACAGCAGAAATAGTTGGACTGAGAATAAATACAAATAAAACTAAGATAATGACAAACAGTCCAAACCAACAACCAGTGACCATAAATAACCAATCACTTGAAAATATAGAACATTTCACATATCTTGGCAGTGTGGTGTCCCTACTGGGAGGAACAGAGGGAGACATACAGTCACGCCTGAACAAAGCTAGAGCTGCTTTTGGAAGGATGAGGCAAATCTGGAAATCCAACAGTTACTGCAGAGGAACAAAACTCTGACTCTACAAGAGCATCATTTTGCCAGTTCTTCTTTATGGAGCAGAATGCTGGAGAATGACCAAAAAGGATGTACACAAGCTGTCCACCTTCCACCACACATGTTGTCTACTTAGAATTATCAAAATTTTCTGGCCAGATACAATCTCAAACACTAAACTACTTCAAGTCACAAACCAAAAAACTTTAGACAATATGATAACCAAGAGAAGATGGAAATGGCTTGGTCACGTAATGAGAATGAATCCTGATATACCTGCCAAAACAGCTCTCACATGGACACAAGAGGGAAAGAGAAAAAAGGGGCGCCCAAAAACAAAATGAAGACGAACCATGGAAAGTTACCTGAGTGTGGCATCTTTGACATGGAAAACTGCACTGAAGATTGCACAGGACAGGAAAGCATGGAAAGTCCTCTCTGAAGTCTCATGTGCCACTAGGCATAACGAGAACTGATGACTGATGTGTTGTCTCGTGATTCCCCCAGAGTCGCCTAGAGGATTGACATGCAAGCTGGGGGCTGAGATCACTTACTGCTATAACTGCCTGTATTTACAATTTGTGTGGTGTAGCCATGGGGATTTCGAGCCTGAGGGCTTAAGGTACAATGGCTAGTGCTGTCACCACAGACTGTGCATGTTAGAAGTTTATTTCTGCGTCAGAAAAAAAAGTCCCCAAACTTAGGTCTCGAATCCGGGGACCCCGCTTGACAGCTCAACATTCTAACGTTCCCCAGCTGTTTCTAAGGTCCACTGAGCGCCCACACAAGCAATAATTGGGGCCAGCTCTTTATTAAGGGCGACCTATTTGAGACACAAACCAGCCACTTTACGTAACTTCAGATAGAATAAACATCCATAACAGCCTGACCTGCTCCACTCTGTCCTGACTTAGAATAACAGTAAGCCAGGGCTCAATGTATCAAGTCTCTCCCATCAAGCCCTCAAATGGACACCGGAAGGGAAAACGGAGCAGACCAAGAGAGACTACGTAGACACATCATCCTGGAAGGCGCAACTATGGGCCTAATGAATATACAAGACCTAAATCAGGTGGCAACAAACTGCCAGACATGGGAAACTATGACCTTCGTCCTATGCGCCGCCTTAGGCCCAAGAGGAAAGACTAACTAAGCCAGTGCTCTTGCTCGTATGAGAGTTTTGTGTGTGTTATCAGGGAAGCAAAATCTGATCCCTGGCTAGAATTAACGAAACAGGGCTGGCATCAAAAAGATTGGGGGGGGGGGGGGGGGTGCCAAGCTGTTAAACTAGTTACCGAAACCTGGGGTCTCATGTGTTGAGTTGTTTCAAAAACCGACAACACATCACTCGTGGCATTCCCATAAGCGCTCTGTCCCCATATTCAGCAGCCAGTGAAGAGTTCCGATACTAATGGTGCCATTAGCATTCTGATTAAACGTTTGTCTTGCCTTTTCTCTGAGCCTCGAGCATCTGCCAAAATCTCTTGTCACTCCCCGCTGCATCAAGCCCACAAGGCACTTATCACGTCTGCCTTATCATGCATCAGTATTCCACCAAGTTGTGCAGAGCCAGTAAGTCTGTCCGCCTGTTCATTTCCCAACACACCGGTTTGCCGGTGAAAATTTTTTCAGACAGCACTCCTTTATGTGTTTCTTAAGCCTCCCTTGCCTCACTCCGATCCCGTCAACTGGGGGATCTGGGGAGGGGGTAGGGGGCTCTCAGCATGAACCTTTTTTTTTTTTCGAAAATACTTGCTAACAAATTGTATTTTAGGTATATCATTGCATTTACTTGCAATTAAACATAATAATTAATATTAGTAATAGAAATGTGCTGAATCTTTCAAAATGTTTAGGAGGGTGTTGTTTATGGTTGACCCAATCTTTTCTTACTGAATTGGGGAAATAGGGGAAGAAGAAAAAAAAAAGGGGGGGGGTGGGTTAGACGTTGAGGTGGTCAGAGCTCTGATCCCGTTCTTACCTAGGTGGTGACGAAGACGAATTCAGGGTGTGGGGTTATTGTTTGTTGCGCCCCAGACACCCCTCCTCCAAACCCTATTTTGAAACAGGGAAAAAAAAATTGTAAGAGGGCTAATGGACAGTAGCAGCCCAACGTTAACTTGATGATGATGGCACCCCTGCAGCACCGTGACCTATTTATTATACTTGAACAGTGTGTTTATCGCACAACCAAACAAGCAGGGTTGTATTGACACGTATCGGTGTGTGTAACTTACAAGATCCGCATGCAGTTTTACAGTCTCAAGATTCTTCTTCTTCTTCTCCTTCCTTGTATTCTCAAAATAAAGAGCAGTACGGGTCTGTGTGCTCAATTCTTGACTCTGCGAGTAAATTTCGCTCGTTCGGTGGTTCTCAAAGGTGGGCCTCAAGGCCTGAATGAACAATCCGGAAATTAAGGGTGATTGAAGTCAGCTATGTGAGCGATTTGGTGGCACACTGCTTTGCGTGGATTTTGACAATGATATGAGTGACAAACCGTCTATAAAGCAATAAATAAAAGTAGGATGTCGAAAGGCGTAGATATCACAGAGTGGCTTTAAACCATAGCACAACGTTTCAGACGCCGTTTTAAGAGAGTAGCAGCAGCAGCGACAGGAATGGAAGAAGAAGAAGAAGAAGAAGAAGAAGAAGAAGAAGAAGAAGAAGAAGAAGAAGAAGAAGAAGAAGAAGAAGAAGAAGAAGAAGAAGAAGAAGAAGAAGAAGAAGAAGAAGAAGAAGAAGAAGAAGAAGAAGAAGAAGAAGAAGAAGAAGAAGAAGAAGAAGAAGAAGAAGAAGAAGAAGAAGAAGAAGAAGAAGAAGAAGAAGAAGAAGAAGAAAAAGAAGAAGTGCTCAGCCCCACCACAGTTTATTTGCAAGAATGCTAAGTTGTCCCCTCAACCATGTATACACGTGATGTTTTTATTATTTGTGTTTGCATTTCCTTCCCCCCCCCTCCCCCCAATAGATTATTTTTATTTACTTTTTAGACTTAATACTGATGATAATAACTGCGTACTTTAACAAGGCGTAAGCCCATTGAAGCATAATCCCCGAAAATCTATAAGCGACTGAGTATTTCTTCCTGGCAGCTCGCCTGTAAACATCCAACGGATGTCGATATCGGTTTGCTACCAGTTACAACCGATATGTGTGGAATATAACTTTTTTTCTCCTTTTTTTCGGGGTTGCAGTCTGTTAGATTAACACAACAAGTATATATTTAAAACAGGTAAGAAACCCCATTCTTTCTCTTCTTAAAGTCCATACCGTTAGTCGTTGGTAGTCATGTCTGTCTACAACCTACGGTCTCGTGAACTTTCAGTCAACTCTGACAGCTATGATCCTCCGTGCCATGATGTCGAACTGTTTAGCATATTTTCTCTGTCTCCTTCTGCCTCTCCTCCCCACCAACTTTCCTACCGTCACGATGTACTCCACTTTTCTGCTTCTCGTTACATGAAAAAAGAATGTAGATTGTCTTTTTCTGATGTAGACAATCAATTCTCTCCGTGAACCAGTTTCTTTCAAGACATTTCCATTACTCTTTTTATCTATCCAGGGTAGTCTCACCATTTAACTGCATAAATCTTGTATTTATTACCTCTAAGAAGCAGCAGATGATATTTTAGCTGAAAATATTATTTTACATGGAATTTAACAAAATGACTACTTATTATATGTGTTTTAGTTTTTGTGTTCGGTTAGCTGTCAGGCTGATAGCGAAGCAGTTTCTTCTGTTTCCGTGAGCCGCAGGTGTACAAAAGCCGAGGAACACTGCTCTAAATAATATAAAAGGGAGCTCCCGAGCCGTGTTGTTAAACCACACGATTTGAAGGTAGTGAGGCATTTTACGGACTGCATAGTTCGGCTCTCAAGAGCAAGGAGATACAGTGGTACCTCAGTATACGCCCTTATTTTATTCCAGATGCTTGAATTGGAACTAAACAGGATGTATACCAAACAGTTCGTATATCAAACAGGACATATACAAAACAAGACATAAACGAAACGGATGTTTCACAATAAAAAAAAGGGAGAATGATTAATCCATTTCCAGGAATCAAAAAATCATATTTGCATTCTATTGGCATATTGTCTTATTGTTTATTAAACATTGATGGGTGGAAGATGTTGAGGCCGACCTCTACTACGATATAAAGATGTGCGCAAGCGGGACATGAATGAAACAGGTATTGAGTTGGATTCGTGGGAACAAAATGCCATTGACCGTGTTGTGTGAAGGGGGCACATCAGAAAGGGAATGAGAATGAAGGAAGATATGACTGCAGAAAGGATGAGAACTGAGCGTCTGAAAAGAAACCGACTAAACCCAATTGTTGACAGCAATTGTGGGAAACGTCGTTTCTTAAAGCGGGCATGTCTTGCTAGTCACACTCGCCATCGCCATGGGCTGTGAGTCTCGCGCCTCCTCATAGACCAGTATAACACCATCGTCTGGAAAGACGGAAAGGTGCCAATCATCATGAAACATTGATAGGGTTGTATACAATAACTAAAAGTAATATCATCATCATCAACAAGTGCCTTGTCAGGCGCTCATGCGTCACCACAGATCTCGGTCTTTGGTGTTCTGGATCAATTCCACTGATGATATTTCTCCATGCCACTGTCTTAAGCCATCCAGTTCTCTTGGTCTGCCTCTGCCACTCTACCAGTGATTTTTTCAGTCGTCACGATATTTTCAAGTACTCATTTTCTTATTACATGATCAAAGAACTTTATACTTTGTAAATTAATATACATAAATACAAACGTAATTAGAGGAAATAAGTGAACATGTAACCTCACCTTACCTTGCTAAGAAGAGTCGAGAGCCTACTAGGGCGGTGCTGACAAGGAGGGAAGAGATATATTTGTTTAAAAGGAGAGTGATTTTTTAATAAAACTTTAGGAATATAAAATAAATTTTTTTTCAAATGTTGCCTTGCCTCACTTTTATCTAGCATGCGAGTTGTGTTTCAAACAAAGATCTTATACCAAGCAAAACACTGAGATTGTAAACAGAACGTATACCAATTCAGTGGCAACAGGTCACGCGCCATTTTCCGAATCTATATTTCACAACACCACGTTGGTAACAGTAGACAAACATTATAAATTAAATCCCCAGCTCACAGTGTCGCGTCATGCACTCAACTCAGTAGCTGAGCGTGTGGAAGCAGCGATATTTTTTCGATTCCTACGCCCCTTGTAACTGTTTTCTTTTTCTCGGGGGGGGGGGGGGGTGGAGGGTACCGCCAATGAACGTAGAAATACAAAAACATCCCAGTTTGGATAGCCAAGAATCGACGCGCCTTCGGCGCTTCCCCCTTTTTACTTGTACACAACAACAAAACCTCCAACAAACATTACATACGCCGAGCGAAGGCCAAACCAAGCCATATCATAACACCTCCGCAACATAGGAGAGGTCCAGCGACCTAAGGAGGCATGAATAGTAGGGGAAGTTGCTCTAATCTTGGACCTTGAAACGTGAACAGGTCCCTATATCCGTTCAGTCTACAGATGGCGGAAAATGCAACAATCACCTTCTGTCAAAAGCAATAAATTTTCCACAACTAATACCAGGGTCTGTGCGTCTCCTCCATTTTGACCGGAAGCCGCAGAAACTAAGACAGCCAGGGCAGACCATGACCAAACCGTCTGAAAACTGTTAACCTTTTTGCAAATTTGCAAATTAGCCGCATGGTGGGGAAAATTGCTCCAGGAAAATATTGACCGAAACGAAAAGTAGAATTAGGCAGCTCCCCAAAATTGCCTCAATTGATAATAGGCGCCTTCCTGTTCGGATAAGGGAGATTGCTGTCTGAACAGTTGAGATTAAAATCTCGAGTTTTAAACATTCCAACCCGCCAATCTACGGTCTGTGAGTGGCCTAACCAGCACATGCAGCATATCAGTACCCCAATAAGCCGGGCTGAAATCTGCAAATGCTAGGATCTGTAACAGAGAATAATTCCGCGCCTCCCAAGTTCTATCACTTGATGGATGTTCCTAGTGTTACGAAATAACGAATGTATAAAATGCATACAATGTTAGGTCAACGGCAAGCAGGTCATTATTTGCAATAATCTGCTGATGTATGATTGATAGTAGCCGTGTGACGGAACCACGGTAAATCATTGTGTTGATTAATTGATTAACTGACCTTTTGGGTAATAGGATCCTCACGATGAATGCCTGACTGGGTCTAAAACCATTAGTTGCCAGGAGACACAAAGGACCCACTTGCAGCAATCAGCAAGGTGCGCTGGAGTATGAAAGTAAGGTATTTGAACACCCCCCCCCCCCCTTTTTTTCCCCCAGATTTAAGGGGGCTAAATTCCCTCCCATTTGGAAGCTGCGGAGATGTGGTTTTGTCAACGAATGATGAGAATACCCTGGACAGATAATACAAGGAATGAGAATGTCTTGAAAGAAACTGACTGACGTAGAGAACTGATTGCCCGCACAAGAAAGAGACAATCCACGTTCTTTGGTCATATGATGAAAAGAAGACAACTGGAAAACATCGTGTCAGTAGGAAAGCTGGAAATGGGGTGGGGGGGTGGGGGCAGAGAGAGAGAGAGAGAGAGAGAGAGAGAGAGAGAGAGAGAGAGAGAGACCGCTAGAAAAGATGCTGGACAGTTTGACTTAATGATACGGAGGATGATCGATGTCAGAGTTGATTGAAAGTACATG
Organism: Candidula unifasciata; assembly: GCA_905116865.2. Lineage (NCBI taxonomy): Eukaryota > Metazoa > Mollusca > Gastropoda > Stylommatophora > Geomitridae > Candidula > Candidula unifasciata. Next base: position 82,420 of record CAJHNH020008497.1, read on the forward strand.
AGACAGAAGGCTGTGGAGAGACGTGACTACCAGCGCCACACGGCATGTTCTTTAAGAAGAAGACATCCGCCGATCCCCCAGAAATAATTTTAACATGGCTCACCACGCTCACAACCCGATCCACCCCCATCTTCCCCTCTTTCACCAAAGTTGTACAATTGGGTTAAGTACCGACCCCATCCAGGGCAAGATTAACCATTAGGCACACTAAGCGCATGTTAATAGCATCACAAAGGTAGGGAGGGGTACATGACACAAATTTACAATAGCATTGGAGCTGATCGTTTACGTTCTGAGTTAAAGTATATTACAAAATCCCACCAAAACAAGAATGCAAAGTCGGATTCCTGATCTCTGTTTCGCATAGAAGCAGATGTCTTAGATTAGTTTGAGGAGCTGATAAAAGATTCTGCAGTTAAACAAAAAGTAGGAGAAAACTTCAAATATAAATAAAATGGAAGTAAAAAAATATGTACACATTTTCCACCTTACTGTAAGTTTTGCTGAATTTCGATTTCTTCTTCTTCTTCCTTCTTTGCGTTCTCTGGCTGTAAACTCTGGCGGAAAGTTCTCGTTGTTGGTCCACTTCTGCAATGGAGTCCTGTTTACGAACCTGAGTGTTACGTGTGCATCCGTTTAACAGCTCTGACTCATTTGTGTGTAGACTGTTGTTTTCCTGCTTCTCAGGTAGATGCACTCCGACTTCGAAGGAAGCTCCTAATTAGTCGACTCTTACGATATGCTTTTGGGTTGGTAGTGGGTCTATTCTTGTTTTCCTTTTAATAGAGCCCCGGAACCCACACGGGAAGATTTTGATTTAAAAAAATTTATTATATGGTTTATTATTGTTTATATTTTGAATTACGTGTATGGGGCACCAGGTGGTCTTAATTAACACCAGAGACTGCTAGACACTTGCGGAGGCCGGGTGTGGTGGGGTGGGGGTGGGGGGTGGTGGGGGGGGGGGGCAGCGACTACGAACAAAGTCTCCATGTTAATCTGTGTATGTCAAGGGAAAATGTACATTTCATTCCTGTAAAAGGTTGTGGTGGAGGCCCGAGAACCTAGCTTGCCCAAGAGCCCATTTTGCTGTTGAAGACGGTTTAGGAGGGGATGGGGGAATGGGGGGGGGGGGGGGGGGGGGGGGGGGGGGGGGGGGGGGGGGGGGCATTTATAAGTACTTAGGTCATTAAAGATCTAAATCCGACCCTGCCCCCTACCAGTTAGTGCGTGTGTGTGTAAGCGTGTGTGTGTGTGTGTGTGTGTGTGTTCACATATGTTCTATTAAGTGTTTTTGATTATACTTTTCATGTTATTTCTAATAAATGGCTATGTTTTTTTTTTTTTTTGGGCCGTTGAGCACATTACAGCACTTCTTCTGTCTTCTTCACATATTTGTTTGTTTGTTGTGTCACACCAAGTTCGTCCTTTTGCTACAAGAGGGTCGATCTGAAGAATACAGAGGTGACAGTTGTTCTTTTTAATAGCGTCAGTGATGATATCTTGGCTCTAGGTGTGTCTTTCTTTCTTTCTTTCTTTCTTTCTTTCTTTCTTTCTTTCTTTCTTTCTTTCTTTCTTTCTTTCTTTCTTTCTTTCTTTCTTTCTTTTTTTCTTTCTTTCTTTCTTTCTTTCTTTCTTTCTTTCTTTCTTTCTTTCTTTCTTTCTTTCTTTCTTTCTTTCTTTCTTTCTTTCTTTCTTTCTTTCTTTCTTTCTTTCTTTCTTTTTCTTTCTTTCTTTCTTTTTCTTTCTTTCTTTCTTTTTCTTTCTTTCTTTCTTTCTTTCTTTCTTTCTTTCTTTCTTTCTTTCTTTCTTTCTTTCTTTCTTTCTTTCTTTCTTTCTTTCTTTTTCTTTCTTTCTTTCTTTCTTTCTTTCTTTCTTTCTTTCTTTCTTTCTTTCTTTCTTTCTTTCTTTCTTTCTTTTTCTTGCTGTCCTTTCTCTTTACCGTTTTCTCTGTTTCTCTCTCTCTGACCTCTTTGAAACACCTTGAAACAACTCGTTATGTTTTTAATATACTGTCTATATTTTCATCTTTGAGAAATACGAATAACAGTTTGTAAAAAAAGTAAAGGAACTTTTTTCACGCCTTTTAGGCGTATAGGGCATATAGGGCTAGATGTAATGGGGGATATTTTCACCCTGATTGGGAAGGTTTGGGGGAAAGCCCCAAGCTAACAATAATACCGAGAGAAGCCAGATACTGTACTTGGATTAACCGAGGTTTTCAAGATAGGGGACGACCACGAGTTATCAGGTGGAACTCAAAGAGAACGACCACGGGTCGCCACGTGGAACCCAAGAACAACCACGTGTTGCCACGGGGAACGAACACTGGGTATAAGGTCAGACCCCAGTCTGGTCAAGTTAGTATGTATTGACAGTCAGAGCAAGAGGACGTGAGAGTGTTCATGAGAATGAGAACGTGAAACTGATTGTTGCGAGAGGAAGACTAGACGACAACATCCATCGAAGCCAAGTCCAGACAAACCAAGTTGTGTGAAGCTTGATCCAATGACCAGATCCATCTATGCGGCGATGTGGAACTGAAGACGCCAAACTCTGGTCGATGAATGTGTGAGAAGTCAGCGTGTTGGCATCTGAACGATATGTTGCGTGTAAGCTGTGGATTAGGACACGGACGGGACATTCTATGTAAGTGATGAGATGTCAATAAACTGTATCGCACTTTGAAGTCGGTGTCGGCTTGTCCCAGTTATGTCATCTTAAGAATGTGTGTTCAAATCATTCACTAGTCACATGATCCCCTAGAAGACGGCCTATTGCACTAGACCTTTATTTTATAGACCAACGGCACAAGATGGGTTATGTGGTCAGAATCACGCCGCCCGCCTCTACATCCCGGGACTGCACTTGGTACCCACTCAAGGCTGGGTCGACCTGGGAAGCAAGGTCATTTGTGAAGAAAAGTCCGGCTCCTCCAGGGAGCTAACCAACGACCTTCCGATCCGTGGCGCGCGTCTAGCCGCTCTGCCACGGCGACTCCCGAATAACAATTTGAGTAATATGTATTTTCTGAATGGCCACAGATTCCACCCCCCCCCCCCCCCCAACTGTTGTACACAAGCAGTCTTAGCATCTCTTCTTCTTGTTATTGTCCATTGTAACCATCTAATGATAACTTGTCGTCTACTGCGATCTATAATATACGTCTATGCTTTTGCTCGAAGTCATGTTTTTGGGTTCTTTATTATTTTATTTTGTTAATTATTTACTTATTCTAGCGTTTATGACTGCCACCTGGCTTATAGTGCTGTTTGCTACTGTTCTGTTTTACCATCTTCTCTATTTCATTTTTGTTTCTGTCGAATGTGTCTCTGATAAACACTCATCCGTGTAACTTGTCTGTTGTAGCTGTTGTTTGATGTTTCGTCCCGTGTCTCCTCTCTGGCGTCTCGTCTGTAAGGCTCCGTGTGACTGAATCTTCTTCCAAGTCGCCCGGCTCTCTAGCGTAGTTGGCTAAACCGGATTGCGCGGTGACCGGGTGACGAACTCCTTGTGGTCCGGGTTCACTCCCGGGGGTAGGCAGAAAAGCCACATTTCTCCCAGATTGACGGTATTTAAAATGGAATCAAGGCCGAAAGGTTGCGATATCCATAATACCGAGCCTAAGAGTTAACAACTCATGGCTTCTGGATACTAAAACAAACAAACAAACTTCTTTTAAGTCTCAGCGACTGAAAGTTGCTCAAATGACTGACTTACAGAAGTTCAACCCCACCAGGACCGCACGACAAGCACAAACACCAGTTAACACAAAGTATCACCGTTCGGATGAGAATCACCCGGGCGTAAGTCACAACAGAAACTCTTTTCAAACCCTAGGTTATATTTAGGGCCGCCGATAACAGTCTGGGTGGAGCTTTAAATCACCCCCCCCCCCCTCAACCACCACCACGTTAGGACGAGGATAATTTACTGCTCAGATGGTTTCTAACCACTTTCTATACTAGTTCTGGCATGTAAAGAATGCTGTTGTCTTACTCAAGAACCGCTTCTGGTAAGCTCTAATATGTTCAAGTTTACTATCTATATTCCCACTGTAACAAAACAATGCAGGAAATTCATTGAGAAACAGAAGATCAGATGGTTTTGTCATCTAGTAAGAATGTAGCCAAAACAACTACCAACGCAAGCGCCACACATGAAAAAATCGGAAGTTACCACATCAAGAGGCCGCTCTAGGAGAAAATGGATAGATGATATTAAAGAGCTTCTACGTCGACACGGAATGCCAATAGCCATTGCTGCCCATCAATGGATGGCAAACGGTTTCTTCCCACAACGCTTAACTGTATAAATGGAAATTGATGAATATGATTCCCACTGTGGAATTCCCTATTTACATCTCAATTAGATCCCCTAATTCTACAAGTGAAATGCATAAACTAGGTTGACAGCCGGCCTTTTACAGTTTTCTTGGACATCCTGGAAAAGGCAAACTATTGGCTGTAGTAAATAGAGCATGTCGTTAAAAACACACGGTGTATTCTTTGTCTTCTGTTAGCTGCCAAGTTCCCAGTAACTAGATTATTCAATGTGCGTAATTTTTCTTCTGTTAACAAATTGTTGCTTCTGGAACCGGCACTATTTAACCATAACATTTCGAATTATAGCGCATTTAATTAAAACGACTTAAGCCACTTCAGCGCTCCCATCTTAGGAAAATATAAAATGGCTGATGCTCCTACCAAAAACCCAGATTCACGTGCCATGGCACTACAGATATCAGGATATCATTCAATTTGTAAAAGTTGTCCCATGACCAAATCATCCAGTAGCTAAAGCCTACTACCTTTAAATCAACAGTTTACCTTTAAATCAACAGTTTACCTTTAAATCAACAGTTTACCTTTAAATCAACAGTTTACCTTTAAATCAACAGTTTACCTTTAAATCAACAGTTTACCTTTAAATCAACAGTTTACCTTTAAATTAACAGTTTACCTTTAAATCAACAGTTTACATTTAAATCAACAGTTTACGTGGCGAGAGGAAAAACAAGAAAGATATGGATGGAGAAAACAGAGGCAATGCTACAGAAACGCATTATGACATTTGCACGTTTTATAAAACATTTTTACGTGGACTAGATTAAAATTGGTTTCTCCAAGATACAACTTACAAAGTCAACACAAATCGGTCTGTTTCCAAATCGCATGCAGATGCCCTCATACCTTTGTATGCCACGATTGTAAGACTGCCGTCATAACCCGAACCCAAGAGATTTTTGTCATTTTTTAAAACAGAAATAATATAATTATTAAAACAACCAACATGTGGGAAAATAGGTATAATTTAAAAATATTTGAGTATGCATAAAATATATGTATAAAGTATGCATTGGCCTCACATAACCCGATGCACGTGTGTGTGTGTGTATGTATGTTTGTGTGTGTGTGTGTGTGTGTGTGTGTGTTTATTTAAAGTAATGACGTGTTCCTCAATTAAAATCTTTGTAAGTTGAACTGGATGTCTGGCATTTACCCTGCTGGTCTGTCATTCAGAAAAAAAAAAAAAAAAAAAAAAAAAAAAATATATATATATATATATATATATATATATATATATATATATATATATATATATATATATATATATATATATATATATGTGTGTAACCCCAGAGTGTCAAGACTTCAAGAAGAAGCCCAGAGGCGGAGGGACGTTGGGGGGGGGGGGGGGTTGTGTGGAAGGAAGTAAGGTCACGTAGGTCGAATCAGAATTATCTCGAAAGTTGCCCCGGTGACCAAATGCTCGATGAAGCTGGATGTGTCGGCCGAAAAGCGCAGATGTTACAGTTTTTCTGTAAACAGGCACAACGCAATTACGTCACTTGGAGGAATGAAGAGAAGAGGCATAATCAGAATTTAACCAGGGTCAGAGGCAGAGAGTGTTGATCCTTTACAGCCAGTTTTCATTGCGGAGATGGCCCCTGATAGACTGAAATCAAATCATTTTGCCACTTACATACATCTGCAGCTACGCTTGCATTATATATCATCTTGGCCGGATTCTTATCTTAGATTAATGTGTCCATCTACTCATTCTTCCATTTCCGGTGTTTCAAAATCTTTCAGCGCGAATTTCATTCGCCTGCGCTTCGGTTTCCCAGTTTTTCTTGATGTATGCATTAATGCCAAAACCATCTACATACCGGCCACACCTTTGTCATCTTTCTGTCAGCTCTAACGTCCAAAAAAATGCTGTCTGTGATTTCAAGAAACCAGTTCATTTGCAAACATTTCCTAGCGGGTCATCTTTCCCCAGCATTGGATGCGGATTCAAGCTTTGTCTTTATGAGCCCAGACAAACAATTTTGATTTGCATGTTGGAAGTAAATAGAGTAATATATTCAGTCTGTTTTGATTGGTTGGTGTCTGAGCTTTGGATCTGGGCTGATATAAATTTCATTATTATTTATTGCTTGCCTGCTTGGTGGTCGCAGCCAGCTGTCAGGTCATTTTATCCTTTCTGCCAGAGATAAGATCTTTCGTTGTGTCTTTCTGTATATTTGTCTCACACTCATTTTTTATTTTTTTTTATTTTTTTTTATTTTATCAGTCTGTCTTTTACCGTGGGAACAGAAAGAGATTCCATTCATTGAAAGACAAATTCAATGGGGTGGTAAAGGAGAGGAAAGGTGGGGGGGGGGGGGGGAGGGGGTGCGTAGAGGTTCAACATTGAGAGGACTGTTATTAGGTTGCAGCTAGTACTATTAGCATGTCGAATTTTCGTTTGCTGCTGAAAAAGGGGACGGAGCACCTGTGGGAATGTACCGAGTACAGTTGTGTCAATTCTTGATTCAATAATTTATTAATTCTTTCATTAATTTTTCTTAACATAATTATCTTTTCTTTTTGTGCAGTTTTGCTGAGAGAGAGAGAGAGAGAGAGAGAGAGAGAGAGAGAGAGAGAGAGAGAGAGAGAGAGAGAGAGAGAGAGAGAGAGAGAGAGAGAGAGAGAGAGAACATAAAATGGCATGCATTGGCAGGGTAGCATTTAGACTTGACGTGGTCCTAAGCTATGTAAAGCGTGGAGGTTCCTATCGTTTTAAATCACACCAGCTATCTCACCAAGATAGAATGAATAAAATATGATAATATGCCTAAAATTTCAACATTTCTGGGGGGAAAAAAGGGGGGGAGAGGGAGTGAGTGAGAGAGAGAGAGAGAGAGAGAGAGAGAGAGAGAGAGAGAGAGAGAGAGAGAGAGAGAGAGAGAGAGAGAGAGATTAAAGTATATTATAAGAAATTGGCAGCTAAAATACCTCTACATTAAAAGAAAATAGAATTTATGAGAAAAATCAACTGAGGCCCTTCACGTTTGTAAAGCCCTAAACGGTCGCTGTGTTAGTTTATGAACAAACCCAGCAATGTACATTGGTGTCCCCAACGCAGCAAACTAAAGGTGTTAAACACTGCATTTCATCGATACGATTTTCTATGGGATAGTTGCACAAGTGATTGCACGGTGCAAACAAGGAACAATGACAGCAATTACTCGATGGTGTCGTCAGTTAAGAGCCATATGAATTGACTCTGATTGTGATGGCAGCTAGCGCAGTGCTTTCGCTTTTAACCAGCGTTTCTCAACATTTTAAAACTTGCGGCACACCACAAAAGAGGCAATTGTTGTTTCGCGACCTACCTGACAGCTAATTAAACACGAAACAAAACCAAATCTAAACAGCAATTTATTTGTCAGTCCTTGCCAAGCAGCAAATATTATGGAAATCCAAAAACATTTCATGCAAATCTAAGATTCGCTTGTTCAGAGCACTAGCTTTTAGTGAATTTACATTTGGCTGTGAAACGTGGACCTTAACAGCTGAACTTGAAAGAAAGATACAAGCATTGGAAATGTGATGTTTTTGAAAAATTCTTGGCACATTATACAGAGACCACATTAGAAACGAAGAGGTTCGCCATAAATTTATACAGCTCATTGGCAACTATGAACCTCTTTTAACTACAGTGAAAAAGGCCAAAAATGTGATGATATGGACACGTAATAAGATCTAACGGCCTCTCAAATACAATACTGCAGGGCTCAGTAGAGAGAAAGAGGAGAAGAGGCAGACAAAGAAAGACCTGGTTACCGAACCTGACTGATTGGACAGACCTTAGGCATGAAACCATGAAGTCCATCGCAACTGACTGCCAAAGGTTGAGAGAGCTGAACAGACAGTCTACAGAAACTGGAGATGCAACGACACGCAGTGTTACACGATGATGATGACGATGATGATGATGATGATATCACGAAATGATAATTTGTAGCTAAAGGGATATTTGATACTGTCGATAAGTAAAGAATTCTTACATGTGTGTCGCGGGCAAAGTGTCACTCGCTATGCAGCGATGGAGTGACGGAATCATGCAGCCGCTACCTGAGTAGACGACATATTTTTGACGGCCAACTCAAACATTCCCGTGCACGACTGTGAGCTGCAATCAACTGGTTGGAGAATATTGCTCTTAACGAGACATTTTAAGCTTTTATTCCGCATAAATTTTATTGTTCTTCGCCACATTGTTATCTCTTTATCATCTGACATTTTTTCAGAATGCCCTAGCCATTTCAGTCTGTCAGCCTTCATGATGCCAGTGATCGGTAATGATTTAAACAGATATTGAATTTCCTCATTGCTTCTCATTCTCCATTTCCCGCTGCTTGCATCTTTGATTTGTCCTACAATTCCCCGTAAAACTGTTTAAAAATTTGTGATAAGGTTTTTCTCTTTTAGTTGTACTCCAAGCTTCAGAGCCACATAAAACATCTGCAACGTAAAAATTATAGCTTTGCCGAACATTCGCTTCGTATTCGCTTCGGGGCCGAACATTCGCTTCGGGGCCGAATAGTGGACCTAGTTCCTATTCGGTATTCGGTCGAATACTTGCGGCCGGGTCGAATACGAATAGTGGTAACTTTACACCCGCTCCTGCAAACACGGCTGCTACTTCAGGCACTGCAAATTACTTGTTATAATTTTTAAGACTACTTTCCTTCCTAGTTATTAGGTACCACAGACTTACTGAAGGATGCAAAACATAAAATGCTTTTAAATGTTTACTATTCTGTACTACAATTTGTGAAGTATAAGTTTAGATCTATTTCATACACTATACACTATTCGTATTCGTGTTCTGCCGAATAGTTGGTCCTGTTATTCGTATTCGGCCGAAAAATGATAATCACTATTCGGTATAGCTATAGAAAAAATACCATTATACATCTGACAGCACGCAAAATATTACGGGGTTAGTTATCAACATCCTGTAAAGGATATACGAAACAAGTAACGACCGATTGATAGGTTTGTCCCTTACTACTCAAAGATTTGCCATAAAAAAAAAAAGTCTTAACCTGGACAGCAGGCCAACAAAGCATACCTCACATATCCGGTTCAACGTCACATACGTTATAATTAGGACCCCATAACGGCCAGGTGTAAGCTACAGTTTTATGCCAGCCAGGAGGAATGCAGCTGAATTTATAAACACAGAAATAATGAATGTTCAGAGACGGTGACTAAAGAAGGTCGGCTTCATTACTCTCAATATCTGCTCACTTCTATTGTTTACATTGTAACGTCAGAAATACAGGCACGCCTGAAAATACATCACCTGTCTGTCTGTCTATCTTCTTCTTCTTCTTTCGTTCGCCTGAAATAAGTTGTCTATATCAGCAGTTTTTTCTCTTGTATAAATTTCACTGTCGTTGTTAGTTCATTCAGTGGTCCATAGAGTTTACGTTCCACTGTTGTTCTTTCTGGCCAAAAGGTTTGCCTTAATGTGTCAAAATCGGTGCAGTCCTGGAGTGCATGCTCTGCTGTCTGGGGCACATTTCCACAGGTGCACACAGCTGATACACCTATCTTGAATTTTGTGTACATGTGGTTACGTAATCGGTTGTGCCCTGTTCTGAGGCGGAGGATAATGACTTGTTCTGGCCATAATAAAATAGTCGTCTTGTGCTGGGGCTGGTGGTTTCCTAATCAATTTAATGATTCTTTTCTTTTTTGTGGTATGTGACTGGTACATCCGGCTGCTCTTTTGTCGCACCTTCCCCTGCCAGTTGATCAGCTTTCACATTTCCAGGCACTCCACAATGAGACGGTATCCATTGCATTACGACTCTTCGCTGAACGCTGAGTTGTGTCAGCAGTGTTTGCAATTCTGGTAGTTTCCTAGACTGGAGTGCTTCAAGTACTGATTTAGCATCTATCAGCATTACCACATACTGTGAGCCAAGGTTGGTATTTAGCAGTTTCTCTGAAGCTATCTTGATAGCCTGGGTTTCTGTATCGTAGTTATGGCAGTACTTTCCGGTTGGTACGCTGGACTTATCACTAGTACCATCTGGGAATTCGATGTACACTCCAGCGCCACAATTTCTAACTGCACTTTCTGCGGACCCATCTGTATAGACTCTGACCCATTGTTCTTGTGGCTATTCTTCATCAATACAACTGAGGGTGGCCATTCTGCGTTGTACACTATCTTGCTCTTTCTTGTCAAATATCCCTTTCACATTATTTGTCTGGATTTGTACCGTTAGTTTACATTTTTCTCTCCATGGGGTTTGTTCGGAATACTTATAAGTGGGCTACCAATTTCTGGAAGGTCAGGAGTTTGTCTACATATTCTTTTTGCTTGGTGTATAAAGCTGCTTCTTTTTAACCGTCCCAAGGCTAGGTTCTTAAATCTATTTTCCATCGGGTGATCTGGCATACTGAGGAACTTTTCAGTATGTATTTGCAACTTTGTATCTCTGCGTTCTCTCAGTGCCTGTGTTTTCCCAGCTTTCTCCATTTCTAATATGGGGGTTGATTTCATCCCTCCTGTGATGACTCTGAGCGCTTGATTTTGCACTTTGTCTAACTCCTTTAATGTGGTACTAGATGCTGAACACCATGCAGTTGACCCATATTCCAAGTGTGGAAGTATGCTCTGCTTGTATACTTTATTGAGTATTTTCCCATCGGCTCCCCATGTGGTTCCACTTAGTTTTCTTAGTATTGCTGTCTTCCTCCTGGCTTTGGTTGCTGCCTTGTTGATATGTTTTCTCCATGTCAACCTGTCATCAAATATGACTTGGGGTCCTAATGGAGCAATGATGCGCAATACAAGACTCTTAATGTCTATTAGCCTCTCTTGCTCAAGCCTATCTCACCTTCACGTGGTGGACCCTGTTCTTCCCAGCAATCCAGTTGAAGGTTGTGGTCTCAATCCCCAGAGGGAAACTGGATGGGACAACAAACGAGGTAAAGGCGAAAGACGAATGGATGAGCCTACTCTCCTCGAGTATGATCAGTCTACCCTAGCAAAACAAGGTGCTGAAGTCGGAGGCAACCAGCCAAGAGGCGCATCACAGCAATCAGGATGCCACGCATACACGCCATGGAAATATGTCTGTCTGTCTGTCTGTCTGTCTGTCTGTCTGTCTGTATGTGTGTATGTAAGTATGTGTGTATGTGTGTATATGTGTATGTTTATTATGGTCTTAAACTAGGATTAGGCCCTAGTTATACCCTTGCCTAAACGGTGTGTACTCCTAAAAGGAGAGCAATAACTACCCTCTTTTAAAAATGTTTTTATGGTCGGCGGGCCTGATAAGCTTATATGTTGTATGCAGATTGGTGTTTCGTAGCGTCTACTTAGTCACTCCCTTATTAGGTGCAATTTTTCGTTATTTTGAAGCCCCACCCTGGCTCTTGCCAGGTGCCGCAGTATATATGGCTTAATGGCTGAACGCGGTTTCCGGGACCTCTCCACGGGTGATTCTCATCCACATAGCGGCACTTTGTGTCCTCGGGTGTTTATCGCTTGTACGATGTCCAAGTTGGGTAAAATGTACTACTACTACTACTACTACTACTACTACTACTACTACTACTACTACTACTACTACTACTACTACTACTACTACTACTACTACTACTACTACTACTACTACAACAACAACTACTACTACTACTACTACTACTACTACTACTACTACTACTACTACTACTACTACTACTACTACTACTACTACTACTACTACTACTACTACTACTACTACTACTACTACTACTACTACTACTACTGTGGTAGTCATATCTATCCACCTGTCTCGTGTACTTTGAGTAAACTCTCACACAGGTATCCTCAATTCTGTGATGTCAAACATCTTCTCTCTCGATCTCCCCCTGCCTCTACTCTCCACCAACTTCTCCACTGTACTTTCATAGCCAATAAAATTCAGTGACTGTAGACACCCTCGCGGAGGCTGGTCTCTGCCATTTTCCCGAAAACTGCGAGCTGCATCGCCGTTTGTAGGCAGCTTTAAGTATGCGGAAACCATGAGATATTAACCCTTTGGCTCGGTACTATGGATATCGCAACCCTTCGGCCATGATTCCATGATAGGTACCGTAAATCTGGGAGAAATTTGGCTTTTATGGCTACCCCCGGGCGTGAACCCGGATCACAAGTTCGTTACCCGGTCACCGCAAGGTCAGGTTTAACCAACTACGCTAGCGAGCCGGGCGAAGGCAGCTAGTTAAAAAGTTAGTTGCGTTATCATTAAATGACGTTGCAGAACCAACCATAACATTTGTTATGTGTGTAGCTGTTGTGGTTTTTCTAGGCAAATTGTATGTTCAGTAGTTTGTCATTGCTTACTGAAAGGTCAGATCTTGGTACCACCGTCGGAACCGATGCAAGACACAAATTTGCAGCTGGGATGGAATCCGGCATTACGAATCGCGTTTGCAACGCCGACATGTAGCTAGGTAGTTAGGTAAATAGTTACGTAGATTGGTATGCATGTGCATATGTAGTTAGGTAAATAGTTACGTAGATTGGTATGCATGTGCATATGTAGTTAGGTAAATAGTTACGTAGATTGGTATGCATGTGCATATGTAGTTAGGTAAATAGTTACGTAGATTGGTTTGCATGTGCATAGGTAGTTAGGTAAATAGTTACGTAGATTGGTATGCATGTGCATATGTAGTTAGGTAAATAGTTACGTAGATTGGTATGCATGTGCATATGTAGTTAGGTAAATAGTTACGTAGATTGGTATGCATGTGCATATGTAGTTAGGTAAATAGTTACGTAGATTGGTATGCATGTGCATAGGTAGTTAGGTAAATAGTTACGTAGATTGGTATGCATGTGCATAGGTAGTTAGGTAAATAGTTACGTAGATTGGTATGCATGTGCATAGGTAGTTAGGTAAATAGTTACGTAGATTGGTATGCATGTGCATATGTAGTTAGGCAAATAGTTACGTAGATTGGTATGCATGTGCATAGGTAGCTAGGTAAATAGTTACGTAGATTGGTATGCATGTGCATATGTAGTTAGGTAAATAGTTACGTAGATTGGTATGCATGTGCATATGTAGTTAGGTAAATAGTTACGTAGATTGGTATGCATGTGCATAGGTAGTTAGGTAAATAGTTACGTAGATTGGTATGCATGTGCATATGTAGTTAGGTAAATAGTTACGTAGATTGGTATGCATGTGCATAGGTAGCTAGGTAAATAGTTACGTAGATTGGTATGCATGTGCATATGTAGTTAGGTAAATAGTTACGTAGATTGGTATGCATGTGCAAAGGTAGTTAGGTAAATAGTTACGTAGGTTGGTATGCATGTGCATATGTAGTTAGGTAAATAGTTACGTAGATTGGTATGCATGTGCATAGGTAGTTAGGTAAATAGTTACGTAGATTGGTATGCATGTGCATATATAGTTAGGTAAATAGTTACGTAGATTGGTATGTATGTGCATATGTTGTTAGGTAAATAGTTACGTAGATTGGTATGCATGTGCATAGGTAGTTAGGTAAATAGTTACGTAGATTGGTATGCATGTGCATATGTAGTTAGGTAAATAGTTACGTAGATTGGTATGCATGTGCATATGTAGTTAGGTAAATAGTTACGTAGATTGGTATGCATGTGCATATGTAGTTAGGTAAATAGTTACGTAGATTGGTATGCATGTGCATATGTAGTTACGAAAATAGTTACGTAGATTGATACGCATGTACATATGTATTACAGTAGGGTGGGTCTAGTTACATATGTACCAAAATTAGACTACCTTCAGAAAGATAGTTACAGGAAAGCCGCACACACACGAATCTTCTCTGTGTTGAGGATTAATGATCTGCTGTGACTGCTGCTTTTGTTGTTACAGCAGCTGTTGATTTTCATAATGACATGTTTTGTATGTTTTCAGCTCGTGTAATTAATGTTTTTGTGTGTGAGCCTGGTCTGTGATAAATGTCTGGTATCCTTCCGCCTTTACTAGCATCAGTCCTTGCTGATTGCCGATTCGTTTCATGTTGACAGTCTTTCTCCTTAAGCGACATTCTATCTGCTTTAGCTTCTATGCTCATTTGCGACTGTAATTCGTTCGTTTATACGTTTATTTATATATAAGTGTTTGTATATGTGTATGTGTGTGTGCGTGTGTGTGTGTGTGTGTGTGAAGTGTATATTCACTTCCATAACTGAAAAGATAATGAAAAAAAATCACAAAGCCATCAGCCTGGACACACAACACAAAATAAGCCAATGCACCTGGAACAAATAAACTACACCATAAATATAACCGAATGTTGCTGGCAGCTTCAGTGCTAGCAGCAGGTCGAATGGGGTGAATATGTTTTCTTCCTCAAATGGAGAGCTGGAACAGGAACTTAATTATTCTTCTAGCCATTACAATCATCATTACAATCATCATTACAATCATCATTACAATCATCATTACAATCATCATTACAATCATCATTACAATCATCATTACAATCATCATTACAATCATCATTACAATCATCATTACAATCATCATTACAATCATCATTACAATCATCATCATTATCGTCACTATCATCATCACCATCATCATCATCACCATCATTATTACCATCATCATCACTATCATCATCACCATCATCATCACTATCATCATCACTGTCATCATCACCATCATCATCAACATCATCATCACCATCATCATCATCCCCATCATCATCATCATTATCATCATCGTCATCACCATCATCATAATCATCATCATAATCATCATCACCATCATCATCATCATCACCATCATCATCAGTATCATCATCATCATCTTCACCATCATCATCACCATCATTATCATCATCATCATCACCATCATCATCATCATCATCACCAGCATCATCACCATCATCATCATCATTATCATCATCTTCACCATCATCATCACCATCACCATCGTCATCACCATTATCATCACCATCATCATCACCATCATCATCACCATCACCATCATCATCACCATCACCTACACCATCATCATCATTATCATCACCGTCATCATCACAATCGTCACTATCATTATCATCATCATCCTCTACGTTATCTTCATCATCACCACCATTATCATCCCCATCAACACGATCATCATCATCATCGCCGTCATCATCATCATCACCATCATTATCAAAATCATCATCACCATCATTATCAAAATCATCATCACCAGCACCGTCATCGTCATTACTATCATCATCATTATCGTCACTATCGTCATCATTATCATCATCCTAATCATTATCATCGTTACCATCATCATCATCATCACTATAGTTGTCTTGTTGCGCTAGTTGAATATTACATAGGGCTGCAACCTGTGACAATGGTGGCATGATTGATAGAGTGCAAACTGTTCAAGAAACACAAAGCAGACCGTTGGTCTTCGTCTTTAAGGGAAGAAAGCTTAGAATGATTGTCTAAACTAATCTATTAGTATCTTTTCACTATATCCTCTGTATCTCGCCTCTGACACATAAAGCATGTTTCTTTGTTTGTTTTAGTATCCAGAAGCCATGAGTTGTTAACCTTTAGGCTCGGTATTATGGATATCCCAATTTTTCGTCCTTGATTCCATTGTAAAAACCGTAAATCTGGGAGAAATATGGCTTTTCTGCCTACCCCCGGGAGTGAACCCGGACCAAAGGAGTTCGTCACCTGGTCACCGCGCAATCCGGTTTAGCCAACTACACTAGAGAGCCGGGCACACATAAGGCATTTATATGTGGTCTCAGTTGATACCTTTCTACTGCTTCTCTGCCCATGGTATCCCATGTCTGTTTACACTGCTTCTTTTCCCTTTCTACTGTAGCTCCCCAGGTTTTCTGATGTCAGGGCTATTCAGCTGACGGCCTGCGGACCAAATCTGGCCCACAGAGGTCTATCAAGTGGCCGCGAATCATTGCCAGTTGTATTAATGATTTTTCTATGCCTGGGCTCGGGTCTTTAGCCCGCGACAATCCAGAATTTCTCAATGTTGGCCCTTGAGTAAATTTAGTTAAATAGCACTGACTTGTGTGGTCAAGGTCTCATTTTCTTTTCTGCCGTCCACCAGAGAGCTGTCCAAATCTTTAGTGTCATGAGAATGATTCTACAATCATGCCGAACCATCTGCAGCTTGATATGGTCTGCCAGTGATTAACGTTGTGTTGTCCTTCTCAGTTCTTCCACTGTGAACTCTAAAGTATTCGCAGGATTCTCATTGGACATTTATTGTGAAAAATTTTTGTTTAATATTATTCCTGGTCATTTTCTTGCACTCACTGTTATATAATAGTATTCATAAAAGGGAAGATTACGACGAATTATTGTCCGATGTTGTCTTTTAAAATCTAAATTTACCTGAAAGAATCTGTTCATTTTATCATAGGTTTAGGTTTAGGGTTAAACAACGGATCAGCATCATGGCACAAGGGTAGTAACACATAAATTCTCTGTTCTATTTCTGAGACAAGTCTGAGTCCGAAGCCTCTCAGTGCAGTGCACAAACTCCGTAGCACCGGCGAGGTTCGTGAAATTTTTTGGGTAGATTTTTAACTCAAAATTTTACCCGGGCAGCGTCGTTTACTACTATTTTCGATTTCCAACCGCCAAAGGATTTTTTACGCGCGTAACAATACTCACGGGCGTCCGATCTGACTACCTAGAGACCAAGGAAAGTTACTAGAAGTCCACGTAAAAGAATCCCAGCCTTCACCGGGGGCTGAACCCGTGACCCCTAGCCCTCGAGATGGACGCCATGCCTCGAGACAACGCAGACCCCTATATTATTTATCAATTCACTTGAGATGTTATGTTCTTCTATGACTAGAAGGAAACATTGCTACTCTGTTGACCACTCTCTGACCACCATAACTGTATAAATCATTTCATTGTAGCTACTATTTTAGTAAAGGATAGGGCTTGCCCCGCCCAGAGCTTTTGTTGTTGTTATCTCTCATATAAGTTGTCCCCTCGTGGAATGCAATTTTTCGTTATTTTAAAGCTCCATTCTGGCTCTTGCCGGGGGCCCTAACGGTTGAAGGGGTTTTCCGGGACATCTCCACGGGTGATCTTCATCCGCAAGGTGGCACTTTGTGTCACCGGGTGTTTATCGTTCTGTGTGATGTCCTGGTTGGGTAAAATTTACTTACTTACTGTTGTTGTCTAAACGTGGGGTAAAATTTACTTACTTACTTACTGTTGTTGTCTAAACGTGGCGTAACATTTACTTACATACTGTTGTTGTCTAAACGTGGGGTAAAATTTACTTACTGTTGTTGTCTAAACGTGGGGTAAAATTTACTTACTGTTGTTGTCTAAACGTGGGGTAAAATTTACTTACTTACTTACTGTTGTTGTCTAAACGTAGGGTAAAATTTAATTACATACTGTTGTCTAAACGTGGGGTAAAATTTACTTACTGTTGTTGTCTAAACGTGGGGTAAAATTTACTTATTTACTTACTGTTGTTGTCTAAACGTGGCGTAACATTTACTTACATACTGTTGTTGTCTAAACGTGGGGTAAAATTTATTTACTTACTTACTGTTGTTGTCTAAACGTGGCGTAACATTTACTTACATACTGTTGTTGTCTAAACGTGGGGTAAAATTTACTTACTGTCGTTGTCTAAACGTGGGGTAAAATTTACTTACTGTTGTTGTCTAAACGTGGGGTAAAATTTACTTACTTACTTACTGTTGTTGTCTAAACGTAGGGTAAAATTTACTTACTTACTGTTGTTGCCTAAACGTGGGGTAAACTTTACTTACTTACTTCAAGTTGTTGTCTAAACGTGGGGTAAAATTTACTTATTTACTTACTGTTGTTGTCTAAATGTGAGGTAAAATGTACTTACTTGCTTCTGTTGTCAAAAATAAGTCGGCGTCTGTGGCTTAGCTGTTATAAAGGCGATTCGTAATACCTGGTGCTGAGCTCGATACCGGGTGCCAAGTTCGATACCGTGTGCCGAGTTCGATACCGGTTTCGACAGTGGTATCGAGAGGTGACCATTCAGTCGCAATGGCAAACTTAAATTCTTAAATTAGTTGCGTATCCTTTACAGGACGTTGCAGAACCAACCCCAGCACTTAATGGCAAACTTCTAGATGTAAATCCACCTCGAATGCTAGTGCTGGTTCTGCAACGTACTGCAAAGGACACGCAGCTAACTTAACTAAATTTTAAAATGGGCAGTTGCGCACCACAAATGTCCAAAACAGGTGCCGACACACACACACAATTTTTATTACATTAGCTCTAAATAAGTAATGATCCTTAAGAAAAAAAGGTGCCAGTGCTACGAACCGCCAGGAAAAAAAATACCCTCACCGGACCCATCCATGGTTTTTTTAAATTTCCTGCTAAAATGTATTATTGTTGTTACTTACCTACTCATTGTGTTAATAAACATCGGTCAGACAATAAGGTGCCATCAGCTCAACGAAGGTTGGCTGCAGCGAATCTCCAACACTGCCTTTTGTCCTGGTTGTGCAGTCTCTAAGATTGCTAGTCATCAGTCTCTAGATTGTAGCCTCCCATATGTATCGATGTTTACCATTTCCCCTCGCCTGCTCGTCTGCCCGCCTAACCTTTTTCTTTTAGTGCGGTTTTTATAATGGTATTAAATTGCTTAATGTGTCCTAAATATTGTACTAATTACTTATTGTTATTCCAATTACATGTCCGATGTGTTTTTTTTCCCTCCAATACTCATGTACTTATTAACAACATTTTCTTGCGAATTAACAACACACCTTGTTAAGTAACAGCACTAACCTTAAAAAAAAAAAAAAAAAGGCAAAAACTAGAAATTTTCTCATTTTGTTCTATTCACAGAACTGCCTTCACGTTGGGAGGTGTTACATTAAGCATGTCATCCAACACCACCTGACCATTCTACTGATAATCCGTAAAATAGGATTCTGCCATGAAGCTCGAAGGAATTGATTACAACTTCAACAATCCAGAAGAACAAAGAACAAATGTAACAGCCGGCTACCACCCAAAGAACATCAGCATCTTAACCGCGTTGAACGACGACATGTTTCGACGTCTGGCTCCAACTGTTGTAGTTCTGGTTGCTGTTATGGTGGTGGGTGTTGCCGGGAATATTCTCATCTGCTACATATTCACTAGGAAGTTGCGGAGAAACAGCCAGAACTTCCTGCTGCTTTGTCTGGGGATATTCGATTTACTGAGCAGCTGTGTGGGAGTTCCGTCAGAGATATTTGACGTGCGACACTACTATCTGTACGAATCCGTTGAAATGTGCAAGGCTATGAGGTAGGTTGTGATCTGTTATAGATACAATACATCACTCAGTTTTGCACCACACTGGTTTTAGATTCATGATTGTACCACACACACACAGAAACACACACATACATGCACATATACATTCACGAACACATAAATTTTCTCTTTAAGCCTAGTGACATATGAAGCTTCAGAGAGGACTTTCCATGCTTTCCTGTCCTGTGCAATCTTCACTGCAGTTTTCCATGTCAAAGATGCCACACTCAGGTCACTTTCCCTCGTTCGTCTCCATGTTGTTTTTGGGCGCCCCTGTTTTCTCTTTCCCTCTTGTATCCATGTAAGAGCTGTTTTAGCAGGTATATCAAGATTCATTCTCGTAACGTGGCCAAGCCATTTCCATCTTCTCTTGGTTATCACACTGTCTAGAGTTTCTTGGTTTGTGACAAGAACGAACACATATACGAACAAGTAAATATAAATGGGATACGCCGTGAGGTAGCGGCTAGACGCTTGCCTGCGAATGTGAAAGTCCTGGGTTCAAATCCAAACGGAGTCAACCTTTTGTCCCCGCAAAACTGATTTTGGCTCCCAAATCGACCTAACCTTAAGTGTGTGCAGGTAGCGTCCTAAGAAGTAAAGGCGGTCGGGTGACGTTGAATACATCACCACCAAGATCTAGCCGTTAATACACAATATGCATGATTGCACGTTAAAAGGTCTTTAACATATACATTTAGAGAAAAAATAAAGTTTTAACCAGACACCCTTTAACATATACATTTAGAGAAAAAATAAAGTTTTAACCAGACACCCTTTAACATATACATTTAGAGAAAAAAAAATAAAGTTTTAACTAGACACCCTTTAACATATACATTTAGAGAAAAAAAAATAAAGTTTTAACCAGACACCCTTTAACATATACATTTAGAGAAAAAAAAATAAAGTTTTAACCAGACACCCTTTAACATATACATTTAGAGAAAAAAAAAATAAAGTTTTAACCAGACACCCTTTAACATTTACATTTAGAGAAAAAAAAATAAAGTTTTAACCAGACACCCTTTAACATATACATTTAGAGAAAAAAAAAATAAAGTTTTAACCAGACACCCTTTAACATATACATTTAGAGAAAAAAAAATAAAGTTTTAACCAGACACCCATTAACATATACATTTAGAGAAAAAAAATAAAGTTTTAACCAGACACCCTTTAACATATACATTTAGAGAAAAAAAATAAAGTTTTAACCAGACACCCTTTAACATATACATTTAGAGAAAAAAAATAAAGTTTTAACCAGACACCCTTTAACATATACATTTAGAGAAAAAAAAAAATAAAGTTTTAACCAGACACCCATTAACATATACATTTAGAGGAAAAAAAAATAAAGTTTTAACCAGACACCCATTAACATATACATTTAGAGAAAAAAAATAAAGTTTTAACCAGACACCCTTTAACATATACATTTAGAGAAAAAAAATAAAGTTTTAACCAGACACCCTTTAACATATACATTTAGAGAAAAAAAAAAATAAAGTTTTAACCAGACACCCATTAACATATACATTTAGAGGAAAAAAAAATAAAGTTTTAACCAGACACCCTTTAACATATACATTTAGAGAAAAAAAAAAATAAAGTTTTAACCAGACACCCATTAACATATACATTTAGAGGAAAAAAAAATAAAGTTTTAACCAGACACCCTTTAACATATACATTTAGAGGAAAAAAAAATAAAGTTTTAACCAGACACCCTTTAACATATACATTTAGAGAAAAAAAAAAATAAAGTTTTAACCAGACACCCATTAACATATACATTTAGAGGAAAAAAAAATAAAGTTTTAACCAGACACCCATTAACATGCCTTTCGTTGTAATGGTGAAGCAAACTAAGACACTTTTACGGTAGCTTTATTAATATCCTACCCCAAACAGGGGAAGTTCCAGGTCGCAGGACAGTCTTATATTTCAGGGGGTGGTAGATAGTCTGCATGCAGTCGTGAGACCTGGGCATTTGTGGGCTGTTGTGGTTTTTCTATGCAAATCTACGTTCAGTAGTTTGCCACTGCTTTCTGGACGGTCTGCTTCTCGATCGAAGTGACCGCAAGGTATAAGGCCCGCAGCTGGAATCGAACCCCGGCGTTGCAAAGAGCGGTCGCAAAGAGCGGTCGCAACGCCTAAGCCACGTACGCCGTACGTAACAGGGGTTGGCATTTTAGGTTTTGATATGTTTTAAAACAAACTAATGGTATCGCAGATCTGCAAAGACAGACTTTACAGTATAATTACTATAATTGTTTAAAAACACACTTAAAATCTATTTACCTTGACAATCGTACACGGTTAGTACATAAGCTATGTAATATTGAATAACCAAACATAACTTATATATATATATCTATATATATATATATATATATATATATATATATATATATATATATATATATATATATATATATATTTATATTTATATTTATATTTATATATATATATATATATATATATATATATATATATATATATATATATATATATATATATACTAGCTGTACCCGGCCACGCGTTGCTGTGGCATAGTTTGGCTAAATGGAAATGATAGAAAATAGAAATCGCACGTGTCTAATACAATCATTGTCTGCTCAGATATAGAGATAGTCTTTGATCCCCACCTCACCCCATCCCCACCCCGCAACTAAATCCACCTACTACCCTCTCCCTCATCAAAGGTTTTTGGAAAAGAAAGGCAATGGAAATCGCACCTGTCTAATATAGTTAATGTCGCAATCATTCTCTGCACATTTATATAGAAATAGTCTGGTTTTCCAACTTTAGAACACGCACCATATAATTGTCTTTAAATTAGTGGTCGTTTAAATGGTGCTATTAGCACAGTAACAAAAGTGGTTATTTGGTTATCACATGCTAAAGCTGTTTGTATTTTTATAGGAGACGTAAGTAAAGCTACTACTGTACTTGTAAATAACAAAGTAAGTCGTACAAAAATTAGAATAGTGAAGGTAGCGTTAATAAAATATAAACAATTTAAGTAAGTAATGAGAACTTAAAAATCATGTGTAAAGCTCTTCAAGTTCTCCTAAATTTCAGTCATTACCCTCTCCCCTCCCCTCTTCCACCGACTACTGCTCTCTTCCTCTTCGAAGGATTGAAAAATCATCACCTGGCGATATTCTTTTTGTTGTAACTGACATTGACATCCCTGTCCATCCGGACTAAATTGGGAGCAGGAATTGTAATAGGTAGTGAATGGGGCTAATGTAATATTTACCGCATCATCCTTCAAGTACCAGTACAAATACTACCACGACCACCACCACAGTACCTAAAATAATGTCACTGCTATCTGTTTTACCACCGGAGTAGACAGGGAGTCGTGAGCCAGAAGATTTGGCGCCGCATGGCTAGTGCTGTCGCCACGGACTGGTCAGGTTAGGATGTATGATTTCGCTCCCCGACAGAAGAATGCCATAACCTTACCGGCGGTCTTCACATGAGAGCACTACGGTGTAACCGCCCAACCACAACTACTACTGCTGCTGCTACTTTGAGTGGGTAAAGCAGTTACTGTGACTTAAAGCTCTCTCAGTAATCAGTTTGCCCCCCCCCCCCCCCCCCCCCCCAAATTCACCGACTACTCTTTCCCTCATCGAAGTAGTTGAGAGGGGGGGGGGGGGAAACCAAGTGAAAAGCAATTAAAACAGGAAAAATACACCAGAATTAGGAAATGAACACTATGGTAAACAGCACAGCTTAAAATTCCAACGCAGATAAAATAATTAAATCTAAATGAAAATAAATGGAAAGCTATGAAATCCTCAAATGTTTTTGTAAAATAAATGGGAAAGCTATGAAATTTCAGCGTAACCATGCAATCGAAAAGTTTAAAATGAAATCATAAGTATGTGAAATGGTCAAATTTAATTATCAACTGGTTTACCCACAAACCTGTTCTTTTTTTATTTTTTTTTTTTATTTTTTTTTTTTTTTTTTTTTTAAATATATATCATTAAGGGCCATATGGCTAGCGCTTACGCCACGACAGTGCAGGTGAGGATTTTATTTTGCCCTAAGTAAAAAAAAAAAAAAAAAACTACTGCGGATTCGTACCCTGGTCTCCCTCTCAAGAGCCGAGTGTTATAACCATTCGACCAAGCAACCACTCCATTGGCTTATCTAAAAGAGAACATAACTATTTTAGATGTGTGTCTCTACTGCAGTGTCCCGATTATTAAAAACAACTCAAAACAGCAGGCAATTGTTTTCTCATAGACATATATTCCAAATATATTAATGAAACGGCACAAAAAAAGAAATCGCACGTGTCTAACACGGTTAATGTCGCAGTCAATGTCTGCGCAGACGTCGAGATAGTCCCTGATGCCCCCCCCCCCTCCTTTTCCCTACCAATCCATCGGCTACTTTTCAACTCATCGAAGGATGTTTGGAAAAAAAAAACAGAAAATAGAAATCGTGTCTAATATAGTTATTGTGGCAATCACTGCCTGCACAGATATAGATATAGTCTTGTTTGCTGTACCATGACCTACTCTATGTATTAGAGGAGGTTTTGGCTGCACGGCGCATGCGCAATTACTAACGTGGCTATAATTAGAAATCACTAACATTATAAATATTAGTTTCGAATATTATGGCTTAAATTGTGGTCACCTATCTCTAACAGTGGCAGGTTTAATTTAAAACCATAATGGTTCAACATCCGGTATCAAAACAAACATATCCTGAAAATTTCAGCTAAATCGGTTCTGTAGTTTCCGAGTCTATAGGGGGCAAACAAACACACAAACATTGATTTAAATATATATATATATATATATATATATATATATATATATATATATATATATATATATATATATATATATATACGTTATGTTTGGTTTTTCATATATATATATATATATATATATATATATATATATATATATATATATATATATATATATATATATATATATATATATATATATATATATATATATATATACATTACTGAAATAGAAAATTATTTACATATCTCCAAGTTATCTCTCAGTTAGAACCCTGATGACTTGAACAGGGGTTGTTGTTTTAACTACTACTGCTTGACTCGTATATATATATATATTGAATAGAATAATCGGCACTTGACCGTCGACCTTATGGCGCCAGCCTACCTGGTACCGAAATAGCAGCATGTACAGCGCGTGCACGGCCACGTTAGACGGCAAAATACTTCTTGTTTTTTTTTTTTTTTTTTATGTAATAAACAAGCATAAAATATATTGATTGCCACTCGTAGAAAAAAAAATATGGACACACTACACAATATAAAAATCGAAAGCTATAGTTGCTGTGCCGGGAACCGAACCTGCCACCTCCAAGTGGCGTGCGCAGTGGGTCTCTCTTTCTCTCTCTCTCTCTCTGTCTCTCTCTCTCTCTGTCTCTCTCTCAGTCTCTCTCTCTCTCTCTCTCTCTCTCTCTCTCTCTCTCTCTCTCTGTCTGTCTCGTTGTCAAATGGAGCCTTTCAACTCACACGGGGAATGATGATGATGGCTTTGGTGATGGTGATGGTAATGTAACGAGCATTGTTATCATGATGATATTGATCATAACAGTGATGATGATGGAGATGATAATGCTGTTATTAATTATGATGATGATAATCATGAGATAATGATGATGATGACGACGATGAAGTTTATGCTGATGATAATTATAACAGTAGTGATGATGTTGTTTATGATGAAGCGTACGTGAATGATGATAATTATGTGTGTGATGATGATGAAGTTTATGATGATACTAATTATAACAGTGATGATGATAATGATGATGATTATGTGCATGATGATGGTGATATTGATGATAATAATGACGACGACGACGATAAATTAAACACTTAATCCTTCAACTGATCATGTATTCACCCACTCTACAGGTTCCTGACCACGTTCCCCTCACTGGCTTCCATTCTGGTGCTGCTGGTGATCGCCGTGGACAGGTACAGGAAAATCTGCAAGCCGCTGCACCACCAGATCCATCTCTCCCACGCCAGGATCGCCCTCATCATTATCGTGGTCATCGCCTTCACATTGTCCGTTCCCGCTCTGTACATCTACGGCCACAGGTCATTCCCGACCCCGGTACCAGGAGTATATGGCTACGACTGTTCGGTAGATGATGCGTTTAAAGATCAACCTTACCCTCTAGTTTACGAAGGAATATTTCTGGCGGCATTTTCAGTATGCACCATTGTTCTTGCCTCTATCTATATCAGAATATGGTTGGAGACAAAGAGGCATATAAAATACCTAGAAACGCATGCTACATTCGGGACAGGATTGCTCGATGAGGCGACGACAACAACATCTTCTTTAAATTTCGAAGATTCCTCGTTAGAAAATATCCTTGAAGATATTTCACAAACAAGAAGTAAGAAGGCATCACATAAATCATTGCAAAAGAAACGAAGCTCTAGTCACTCACACCGAAAAGTCAGCTCAAGTCCAACGTTTTTACGTGATTCTGACAGTACATCCAGATTTCAAGGACCCGCAGTTATCAAACTGACAAAGAAACCCAGTGAGCAAAGAATCAAAAATGATCTGGCAACATCTGAAACGTGCAACTGTCGGTGGCAGATTGGAAGCGGAACTGATGATTGTGACCTAGATAATGGCGCATCTGAAGCTTTATATGAACTTCAAACCTATAAAACGGGGAACGAAGTTTCTATAAAGTTTTTTAATTCTCAAGTCTTGCCTGGTGAAGAAATAAACGAATCAGTAAATCCTACCAAAGAACTTGAAAGTAGCATAAAGCAACTACCAAAAACTCCTGTTCAGAAGGACTTTGATAACCATGTACAGTCAAAAGTTTCAACTCACTCAGTTTATTCTGAAGGTGGTCGTGGTATACCTTCCAACAAGAGTGTCATCTTTAACCAGGAGATCAGTGTTAGCAACGACTTCTCCCAGCAACGCTCTAGAATGAGCAGTCCAGATTTCTCGAAGACAGTAAATGTCAAAGAAAGGATTAAATATGATGCTTCAGACAATATACTGCCTAGAGCTTCGTCTGAAAATATCAAAGATTCTAGTCAGCCAAAGTGTGGCAAAAAACAGGTCAACAGCACTTCGTCGTCTGGTCAAACCGGAATTATGTTGCAAGGAAAGCGAGACTTTGTTCGATATTCAAAAGTTCCTACTAGGCCAAGTGAAAACAACCAAGATGACTTGTTGCCAGGAAACACGTCACAAAACGGTGTCCAGCTAAGACAAAACTCATCTGTAATTTTGTCAGAATTTGGTTTTGAGTCATCAGCCAACGCGATCGCCACACAATCCGCAGATGTATATAGAGCTCCTCCTACTCGAACACTTCACCACAGCAAATCAAGCCAATCCCTGCTGATAGCCAAACGAGTAAGGAAAGCTCTGCGAGCCACAAGGACAACAATTATTGCTTTTACGATCACCATTGGGTTTATTCTCAGCTACCTTCCGCATTTGATTCTCATCATCCTGCGCTCTGTGAAGACCGACTTTGAGCACCACTTTGACGATGTGTCTCTGATTTTCTACAATATTTTCATACGTTCTTACTTTGCTAATAACGTCATCAACATTTTCGTGTACGGAACAATGAATCTAGAATTCAGGACTCAGATTCTCAATGTATGGAGCAAGATAAAGTGTTCCAAGAAGCTGAAGTAATGTGTGTGTGTGTGTGTGTTTTTCCTTTTGAAAAGGACTCACTGATTCAACTAGATTATACTAGCTCACTTAAGATACATCTAAGGGCTCTGACTCCCAGAGTTTTGTCAGTCTAATGATTCTAATTATTTAACTCTTTCAATACCAGGTATCACTTTAACAAGTGTCCAGGCGTGATTTGTTCTCATGTGTAAGTGTTAGCAAGTAACGATTACACTGGAGAAGGTTTCGTGTGGCATTTTCATCTTCGTCGCTTCACTGTAGAGAGTGTGCGTGCACAGCCAGCATCATAGTGCTAGACACTAGTGGCTTTCACCTATTACAGTTTCTGCATATCTATGAGTGGTGTGAAGGGGGAGGGGGTGGCGAGGTGGGGTTTTATATACAAATGATAAAAATACAATGGGCAGATAAAACAAGAGTTATAAACATGTCTTGTCACAACATGGAATATAAGAAGAACTGGTCGATCAGACAATGTGTTGAGGACTTCGGAGATATGGTTTTACGGAAAAATCTTCTCAATTCATTGGACAGCCAAAAAAGAGCAGCCCAAATGTTTTGAAAAAAGCGAAAGCTCCAACACAAATTATCATAAGCATTAGAAAAAGACTGTCATCATTGGGTTGGGGGGGGGGGGGAGGGTAGTGGTGGTGGGGTCATGTTATGAGTAGAAAGAAACTGGAACATGCTATGACTTTTGGAAACATCTGTGGGAAAAGATACAGAGGAAGACAACACGAAACGATTCGCAACAGCTTCTTGTTGTGGCTTGGGGGGGAATCAGCACAGGAACTGATATTTGTGCAGGGACTGAAATTGTGTGGGTAGAGGATCGCCCAGTCCAATGGACAAGGTACTTGAAGATGATAAGGGTGATGATGATGATGATAGTGATGATGATAGTGAGGATGATAAATAGGTCACTTGTCTACATTTGTTGTGTGTTCCTTGGATCCTGCTTACTGCCTGAGACCACAGGATAACTGTGGTCTAAATTGAACATTTCCGGAAGAGGTGATTAATTAATTATGGTTCTTGAAAGCCCCCACGCCCCTCTTCTCTCTCCCCCTCTCTCTCCTCCCCCCTCTCTCTCTCTCTCTCTCTCTCTCTCTCTCTCTCTCTCTCTGCGTGTGTCTCTCTCACAGACACACACACATGTATAAATGTATGAATGTATGGATATAAATGGGTATGTATGAGTGTGTGTAAGGAATGATATATATGTGTCTTTATTTGTATGTGAATGTTTGTTGGCACAAGTATATATATATATATATATATATATATATATATATATATATATATATATATATATATATATATATATATATATATATATATATATATTCATTCATTCATTCATTCACTCACTCACTGTCTTGCCTCTTGTCATGCCTTTATGTGTCACATAGGGCTTGCAGTCTCTTCCTCCACTTTTTTCTATCCTGTAAAATTAGTTTAATATTATGGATAGAATCTAGTCCAGCAGCTTTGGCCTCTCTCATCAACGCTCGTTGTAGGGATTCTTGTGGGCATCCTCTCCCTCCTAATCCCGTTGTTTCATACTTCAGTGCCTGTTTGGCGATTCTTTGCTGGTTTCTTCTCAAGATGTGTCCAACCACGACCAGCTCGGGCTAACGATGTGTTGACGCAGCCGTTCTCAAACTGGGTGCCCAGGCACCCCGGGGTGCCGTGAACGTATGCCTGGGGTGCCGCAGTAATAATCAAGAAAAGTCGGTGTAAAATTGTGAAATTATTAACGAAGGCATGTAGATACTTAAAAGTTAACATTTAAGTTGTCTTCCCTCCTCCATGTCGAAAATAGTTTATTTCTTGTTTGAGAACCACTGCGTTAACGCATCATTCGCCCGACTTGGTGACGTCAGCAGCATGGCCCGTCAGCTGGAATCGGTCATGGTCAAATATGGCGGCCATTTTATCTGTCATCTGGTAATACTAGTGCAGATATTTCTCTTATTTATTCACCCCTCTCTTATTTAACCACTTTTATTTTCATCATTTTCCTCACGCATATGTTTTTGAATTCATTTTAACTTTTGTTCCATGTCTTTACGGGGTTTTCCAACTTTCATGTGTATGTATGGTAAGCAGAAATGTGTGTATATGTGTAAGTATGAATGTGTATATATTATTTAATTGAATTTATGTATGTTAAGGAGTATGTGTATGAGTGTACGCACAAATGTGAGTGTAAAAATGTATGTGTTTTACGTTTGCTTGAATGTATGGTAATATTGTATGCATATGTATGCACGTGTAGGTCCACGTATATGAGTGTGTAAAAATACGTGTGTGCGGTATTTATAATGCATCAGCAGTATGTGTGTATGTATGTGTATGAACGTAGGTGTATGTACAAGTGTGTGTATTATGTGTATGTATGATTCTGTGTGCGCACGCGCTCATGTGTGTGAATGAATATGTGCATGTATGGACTTTTATGTGTATGTATATTTATGGAAGTGTGTGCATAGGTATGTGTGAGTATGTATATATGCATGTGTGAGTGTGTTTATGTATAATACTTGTAGGTTATGTATGCAGTTGCTATGTACAAAATGATAATTTGGAAAGACAGAATAAAATGCGGGTCTTGGTGCCCATTTTGTGTCCCTTTCTTTCTTTCTTTCTTTCTTTCTTTCTTTCTTTCTTTCTTTCTTTCTTTCTTTCTTTCTTTCTTTCTTTCTTTCTTTCTTTCTTTCTTTCTTTCTTTCTTTCTTTCTTTCTTTCTTTCTTTCTTTCTTTCTTTCTTTCTTTCTTTCTTTCTTTCTTTCTTTGTTTCTTTCTTTCTTTCTTTCTTTCTTTCTTTCTTTCTTTCTTTCTTTCTATCTTTCTTTCTTTCTTTCTTTCTCTCTCTCTCTCTTTCTTTCTTTCTTTCTTTCTTTCTTTCTTTCTTTCTTTCTTTCTTTCTTTCTTTTCTTTCTTTCTTTTTTTTTTTATTATCTTGCCCCATTTGTACAATGTCTCATACTAATGTTCGCCCATCTCTGAATATTGTCCTCCCACGTGTATCGGTCGGAGCCAGACTTTTCTTCAAAAACGACCTTGGCTCCCAGTGTGGCCCAGCCTTGAGTGGGTACCGGGTGCAATCCCGCAAAGTAGAGGCGGCCGGCGTAATGCTGACCACATTACCCATCTTCTGCTTTTAGTCTATAAAATATAGGTCTATTCCTGTATGCCCTATACGCCTAAAGGCGTGGAATAGGGTCCTTTACTTTTACTTTACTTGTATCGGTATCCATCTCTCATATCTTGCTTAAACTGTTCCCTCCAGAAGGAAGTGCTACAGGCGGTCGAGGAACTTTAACTGTCTGTTTTGCGTGAAGAGCCTGTGGTTCAGTACCTGCAAGCGGGTTACAGTAAGAAGTCCGAGAGCGTGTATCTCTTCCGTGACATCTTATGGCTGTGAGTCACGGACTCACTCAATCTTTGAAGAAAAACAATCGGAGCTTTTGAATTGAAATGCTTCAAGCAAAATTCTTCGATTGCCGTGGTCCAAGAAGAAGAAAAACACCAACATCCTGCACGATTTGAACATCGAGAATTAAATCATTAACAGTCCAGTCTTGATTGAAACATGGGGAATTGGCTCATAAAAAGCATCCTGTCTTGATTTGAACATCGAGAATTGGTTCATAAACAGATCCTATTTTGATTTTAACATCGAGAATTGGCTCATTAAATGATTCTGTCTTGATTTGAACATCAAGAATTGGCTCATTAAATGATTCTGTCTTGATTTGAACATCGAGAATTGGCTCATTAAATGATTCTGTCTTGATTTGAACATCGAGAATTGGCTCATTAAATGATTCTGTCTTGATTTGAACATCGAGAATTGGCTCATTAAATTATTCTGTCTTGATTTGAACATCGAGAATTGGCTCATTAAATGATTCTGTCTTGATTTGAACATCAAGAATTCGCTCATTAAATGATTCTGTCTTGATTTGAACATCGAGAATTAGCTCATAAACAGATCATGTCTTGATTTGAACATCGAGAATTGGCTTATCAAAAAATCCTGTCTTGATCTGAACATCGAGAATTGGCTCATTAACAGATCCTGTCTTTATTTGAATATAGAAAATTGGCTCATTAAAAGATCATGTCTTGATTTGAACATCGAGAACTGGCCCATAAACAGCATCATGTCTTGATTTGAATATAGAAAATTGGCTCATTAAAAGATCCTGTCTTAATTTGAACATCGAGAACTGGCCCATAAACAGCATCATGTCTTGATTTGAACATCGAGATTCGGCTTATTAACAGATCCTGTCTCGAAAGCTGAAGAATTTTAGCCATGTTAAAATCCATATTGACCAGGAGAAAACAACGGTTACAAGTACAGTTTCCAGAATACAACGCAGATGCCGGCCTTCAGAAATGTGGATACAAGACACTGAAGATGCTTTGACCATGGAAAATTGGAAAATTGGCTAGAGAAAGAGAGACTTTTCTGTGTGACGGGAAGAGAGCGACGTTCTACGAAGCAGGTTTGTCACACAGAATGTCCTCCGATGGCAGTATGGCTCATATTTGTTTTGTCTCGAGGGCCACACACAACTAGAGAGAAAATTTGATAAATTAATATTATTGTTATTATTATTATATTATTTGCAAAGGGTCGCATATTTGACATGCCAGCTGTAAAGGATCCACTGACTGATTCTAATTCGTTCGTTAGCTGATAAGTCCGTGTGGCTTCATTCTTTTTCTTTTCTCGTGTCACTGATACCAGGCTCTAGCTCAGTGTTGTGGTTTGTCTAGTGCTTCTCCAGTGCCTTGGA
Organism: Candidula unifasciata; assembly: GCA_905116865.2. NCBI lineage: Eukaryota > Metazoa > Mollusca > Gastropoda > Stylommatophora > Geomitridae > Candidula > Candidula unifasciata. The sequence continues at coordinate 114,611 of CAJHNH020008497.1, forward strand.
TGATGGATTTGTTTATCTTTTTTTTTTTTTTTTTTGCAGGTTTCAGCTACATCATTTATCCATCTTTTCTTGGTCTTTCCATCGACTTCCTCCCAAATGTTCTGCTGTTTAAAAAAAAAAAAAAGCCCATGCAGTTTGGTCTGGGCTGCAGTCCTACTAGATGGCTGAACTATTTCATTCGTTGCCTGTCAGTATAATTCAGACAAGGTCTTATTCCAACTCTTTCCCCTTCCCCCTTCCTTTCCTTTTCCCTCTAGTGCTGAACCTTAATGACCTAGGAGACAAGAGACGGCGCATTTCACAAATCGTTATTTTCTGTTCTAGTGCCCATATTTATTGTTGTGGTTTCTTAATTGCAGTTAATTTATGTGATCGAGGCGGTCAGAAAAGCAAAAAGCAAAACATTATATCTCCCTCTCCACTGCAAGCGGTGAACTGGGAAGTTGAAGAAGAAGAAGGAAGTCATTGCTCAGCATGCAGAATAGTTACCAGTTAACCCAATGGAGAGTTATTCTCCTGACATATTTTGTGTGTGCATTGTTTGCCATTCTTCTACCATTTGCACCTTTATTGTTCACAGATTAAACTTATAGCTGTCAAGACATTTACATTTTGTTGCTTCCATTAATGGTTGTGTCACTGGAATGTCCTATTGTCACTTTTTCTCCTGGCTACTAAAATTATTCTGTACCATATTTTTTTAAATCTAAAAATATATACCTTTTATCAACGTACAGATGGAGAATCTATACACTCCTTTGGGCGGTGAGCTACTTTATGATAAAGCGGACATTGTAAAGGCTTCAAAAGGACCATGCAACGGTACAGACTGAGTCAATACACTGAAAGACTAATTCAACGGAAAGGGGCCGGGGGGGGGGGGGGGGTGTAGATGTCTGGAAACTATTCAGTTTTGAGGGAAAACATAGGCGGACTTTTAATCTGATTCTAACTAGTACTATTGTTGACTTTTCGTTTTCTACTGAAGAAAGGAGCAGAGCACGCGTGGAAATGTCTCGAGTGTCAATTCTAAAATGGGAAACAACAACTACAAATTAAGACGTTTGCTGCGGGAGACGGAGTATCTATGGGTATACCCGGTGTGTCATCCATGTCCAGTCTATTTTGTAAAGAAAGAAGTCGAGCACGTTCAACATGCTGCTTTTAGCATTATGTTACGAACATCCAACACTTGAAAATCATCAAAGTTGAATGACTCGGTTCAAGATACAACCCAACGACGGTGGCCGTGTTGACCACTGAAGGCATGAAATAACAGACAGTGTGATGAAAGACCAGCGGATACGGAGGCCTAAGCAGTACATACCACCTGAATGCAGTGTTCCAAATGTCAAAAAACCTGGCATTCCAGATCCACTTGTCTCGGTGAACAGGATATGTGTGTAGGTACTGCTCAAAACCTCACCTTTTTAGATAATGCCTATTGGTTCAGAAGGATGAAGACTTATGAAAGTCCAATTCAAATAGGAAGTGTGCCAACTGCTCCGGTCCGCATGGGGCCAGATATCTGGGCTGCCCTTACCTATTACAGGTTAGGGAGACGATGAAAACGGCCATCAATGAAAACTTACCGTATAGAGAAGCGCAAAGGAGACTCGAAGCACCAAAGAGCAGTTCATTCCTCGATACAGCATATCTTCAAAGCCATATTAGGAACCTGCAAAATGAAACGAAAACCCTCAATGTAAAAACAAATTAGGAGCATGGGACATATAACGTGCACTCGAACTCAAAAACCAAGACCAGATAAGACAGGCAAAGCGGTTGTACCAAAGAAAACAATGAAAGAGCTGGTGAAAAGATCCAAACAGACTGTAGATAAATGGGGCAAGGAGCAGCGACGACTAGCAGCGTACAGATTATTTCAAGCGGCGATTATCCAGAAGTTTGAAAGAATACACCTGGTCCAGAAGAAAACATTCCAAGCAAACAACAGATTAACGGCTTAGTTCCCCTCTTCCTTTATTTATATAAACCTGTGGATTCCAGTGCAAAGACAGTCTAGTTATATTGTTTTTCAGGTTTTCTCAGCGTGTTTCCTATCCAAAGCCAGCGTTTTTCTTCACCTCTAGGTCCACTGGAACTAGTTTCTTTCCTGCTCTACATTAGTGATTCTGTCCCACCATTTAATTCCCTCTATTCTGCGCTGGCACCAATTAATGAATGTTTGTAATATATTAGTAATTGCCTTAGTTGTTCTCTATGTTTCCTCTCCATACCACAGTACTGATTTCCATAGTGTCATGAAAGCTCCTCTTGCCGTTTGTATTCGTATTTTAATATTCCACTCAGTTTCTCCGCCTTTACCTACATGCATCAAGTACTCAACACGATAACCACTCGATTCCTCATCGCAATTGTTTTAAAATCCGATTATATGAAAATTTTAACCTATGAGCACTGAGCTGGTAGGCGAAATTGAACTTACCTGGCTACTTTCAGACATGTTAATTAATACAGCAAAGTGATTATTCCTCGCCTGTCGGATATGGCCTGTAGCACATAAAGATCTGTCTGTACCCAAACCAGACGTTTCAATCGAAACTGCAATTATCATAGCTAACGTAGGGGTACATCAACAACAAACTATTGCAGCAAATGGAATTACAACTACCGCAAACAAGGTCGCTAATTAAACTTCATTTTGTAACCACTGATTACACCAGTGTTACGAGTTTAAACAATGATTTTTCTCTCATTGTTACACTCCGTCTGTTTACCGTATTAACTAACTGTATTTACAGCTTCTAGAAAATGGGGGTCATTAGACTGGGAATCAAAGACCCTATGGCTAGTGCAGTTACCATAAACTGCACAGGTTTGAATTTTCACTTTTGCTACGATAGAAAATAAAATACAATCGCCACCCCTTGCAGGAGTCTCAACAAGTATGTGCTGAAGACCATTTATGGACAAGTACTGATATAAGACACAAAGACTAGAGGATATAACATGTGTAAGGTTTATGAGAACGACGTGTGTACAATCAGAGGTATGCGAGTAAGAGAACGCCGTGTGTACAATCAGAAATATGCGGGTAAGAAACGACGCGTGTACAGTCAGTCAGAAGTATGCGGATTAGAAAACGACGTGTGTATAATCAAGAGTGTAAAGCGGACCGTTAGTGTGTATAAACACATTTGCTGTGGGTGATGGAGCATCCATAAAAATGTCTGGTTTTCTACAATGTGGATTTTCAAATCAGTAACCAGAACCCCCACCCCCACCAACCCCGTGGTGTAGCGACTAGACGCTCACTTGCGGATCAGAAGTTCGTGGGTTCGGGTCTTGACTAAGACGGATTTGATTTAAAAAATGACCTTGACATCCAGGTCAACTTAGCCTTGAGTGTGTACCAGGTAAAGTCTTGAAAAGTAAAAGCGGCCGGCGTGATGCTCACCACATTACTCACAACAGTGAGTAAATGAGTGTGCTCAGGAAGATAGAGAAGGGTTGCATCCGAAGACAGTGGCAGAAGTCTCCAAAGCGGTCGGGGCTTATACGCATCAGTTTCATTTGTGTGCCAGTGCACGCCTTTCTTCTTCTTTCTATGGGTGCTAATCCATACAGTGTATATTTGTTTATTACATTTAATATTTACCGGCCTCAATGCCCCCCCCCCTCCCTCGGTTTGTGTATATGAATGACGTATACACAATAGAAGTTACCAGTCAAATACCGCTCTTAAATGTTTGTGTATTCTAGAGAAAGCATTACGGTCTAATGTGTTGTAAATCGTTGATGTGTGTTATTCGATCTATGCTTCTTTAATATGAATTTATGTAACCTATGGTACCATTTCAATTGTTTGAGATGAATTCTGTCAATACTTCATAGTTGTGGATTTCAAGCTATACGAGGGCCAGTGAAGTCACCTTTTCAGGGGTGCCTAGTTGACCATGTTCTTAGTGCACTTGTTTGCAAAGCGATGTTTATGTTGCCTAGTGTGTTCTTCGATCTTTCTACTTTTGTTCTGTGAGTTCCAATCAATTCATTGTCTGTTTGTTTATTACATTTACAAAAAAGGAAATGTGCAAGTATAAAGCTACTGTGGGGGGGGGGGGGGGGGGGGGGGGGGGAGAGGAGCCATAGATCATGCTGGTATTCTGAATGCTCTATGAGAAGTATGATGTTTGAGCGAGGCAAATCATGTCTGTGAATTTGCAACGATGACCGGACAGCAATAGCATTCTGTTAAAAGGATGTGGCCAGACAAGAGAACTGTGCAGGAAGCCAAAGAATAAGAAGTGATTTGCTAACGAGGGGACCAGCGCACTTTTGACCGAATGGTTCGATGAGCAATGCAGAAAATCTGTCGACTAACTAACTAACTAACTAACTAATATTGCTTACCAAGTGCCGATTGGTCAATAAAAAGAGTGCTAGACCCATATATCCGATACGTCCGAGGGCGTGGAAATTGGTCCTTTACTTCTTTCAGAACCCGACCTTCCGCCCCTCTTCATTAAACCGCCCTAAAAGGGGTGAATTCGGAGTCTGTTTTCTGCCAGAATGAATGCGTTTTCCCTTCGATTTTCCCCTCCAGACCTCTGATGTTTCGTCATGAATAATTACAATAGGACAGAGTTTCTTTAATTTAAAAAACTTGCCAGGCGGACGTTTTCTAGGTGACGCTGGCATTTTGCACGGCTAGTGATCAGTGCCAGGAAGACCAGATTTTTCTTGCATTGTTAAAACTGGCGGATTCTGATGCAATTAACAAATGAACTGAAGAATTTAGATATGTCGAACGTGTCCAAATATCGCAGCTCGGCTGTAACCAGACAATGAAAGCCTAACTACAAAATTCAGAAAATAAGAAGAATAAGGAGGTGGTGACTGAGGTGGGGAATCAGAGGAGGCCTAAGCTATTTGATAGGATACATAGGCAGCTTTGGAGCTTTGCGTTTATTTTCTAAGTTGAAGTATATTAGAAAATTTCATCAAAACAACAATGCAAAAAGGCATGTGGATGCCTTATCTCTAGTAAGTAGACAAGCAGATGTGACACTTAAGAATGACTGGAGGATCTGATCTTGCATTGCAAGTTTAAAAAAAAAAGGATCAAACTTTTCAAATGTAAAAAAAGTTGAAATATACAAAAATAAGCATTGTTTTCCATCCTAATGTAAGTGTTGTTTTTTTTAATTTGATACATATTGTTGTATTTTATAGTTAACAATTTTTGTTATTTTGAGTATAACACACATATTTATATGTGTATGTGTGTATATATATATATATATATATATATATATATATATATATATATATATATATATATATATGGGGGCACCAGGGCCGTCAACACATGGGCCCGCTGGGCCCTTGCCCGGAAACCCCACGCGCGTACGGGCAGTGTGATAATCTAGTACGAAAGGTGACCACCTACATATCACTTCTGTAAACGTTTTTTGCAATATCAGTCTGTAATCACAAGTAGGAAATAGTTCGGAGGTTTTTGTTTTTTTCCCCTTCAAAATTATGCTCCATGCAATTAAAATTACAGGGCGGGAGATTTAGATCAATTATTTGAGGACCTGGATGACGAAATCTGCAAGATAGATCGAGAAGCTGATTGTGATAGGCGATTTTAATTGTAAAATAGTATCACATGAACAGCCCGAACTCCTCTCGGTGTTAAGTTCTTCCACATTCTGTACACCTTTATGTAAATGACCCGTATTTAAACATGGACTTTTCCTCCATAAGAATATAGTCCTTCTTTGATAAATAAAGGTCCGGATGTGGCTAAAGGAACTTTAGTCCAATCTTGGATCTAATGGGAGTGAGTTATGCTTTGAATTCACTCACAGGTAAATGATTTCTAAGAGTAGTGAAGCCTTTCCCATAGGACGAACTACCAACTGTTTCGCGGAAGGGATCCTTAACGCTTCTGACTTGAGAGATGTTTGAATGGTTGGCGTCATTCTAGACCCCAACTTCCAGAGCGTACAGACTGCCAAACACCTTTTTTTCCTTGGGGGGGGGGGGGGGGGGGGGTTCAACTCTATCAGTATCTATTTTGAAAGTCTCCGTTTCACCCGGGAATTTCAATAGAGCATGGGTAAGTCGTACTTAACAAAATTTAATTAACTTAGTTGCTTATTTTTCCCTGTTGCTGGCAGCTAGAACAATGTTAAAATAACAAATAAAATTATGTTTCTTTAATTTAATAACATGGCAGGCGGACGATTTTAGACGACGCTGGCATTTTGCCCTGCTAGGAAGCAGTGCCAGATTTTTCTTGCATTGCTAAAACTGGCAGAGGCTGATGCAATTAACAAATGAACTGAAGAAACTGAAGAATTTGGATCTGTCGAGCGTGTCAAAATATCGCAGCTCGGCTGTAACCAGACAATGAAATCCCAACTACAAAATACAGAAAATAAAGAAGGATAAGGAGGTAGGGACTCATAAGCTATTTGAAAGGATAAACTGTCAGGAAACGGCGAAAGTATTGCGACAATCGTTGGGACAGGGCCGGATTACCATCAAGCACACAAAGCTCGAAAGATACTTTCATGAAGTTACAGATTCGAGAATTATACAATTATACCGAATCTGAGTTTAGATACAGATCATAGGTTGGGATACTTAACAGAAAGCTAGAGTGAGGTAAATAAGCGAACATTTCAGCAAAAATTACAGAAAAATTATGAACGGCTTTTACATAAAAACTTGGGGTAAATGCAGAATTGATGATTTTCAGGGGCACCACTAAAAAATAGCACAATAAATGTGTAACTAAAAGGAAAGGTTACACAGAGTGTAAGCTCTGGTCTGATAGTCTAGTAGTCTGGTAGTCTTAGTTTCAGCTTCATAGCAAACGGGTCACCCCATCTTTGCTCCGCTCCTGTGCCAGGGAAAAACACACAGAATGTTTATCACAGTCTCTTGTTGAAAGATTGACAGACTGCTGTCTCAGCATATCTAGCATACACTCGCATTAAAACATACGGTAGCCCTCCAAAGTGCTAACACAAACAGTCCGACATTAGAAATGCAGTTCATCATTGATAGAACATTTTAATAGAACCTAACAAAATGTTAGCAAGGTATAGCAATTACTTTGAATCATAACATAAAAATAATAACAATTCGGAACTAACGGCAGAGGAACCATAACCTGGTATATTATTAGATGAATTAGAATATATCAAGGTGACAAGCATTGATGATCTACCTGCTGAATCCATTGAGACAACGGGAGAAACATGGTTGAAGAGAATATTTCAGGTGGCATAGGAAAATCAAGAAATACCATCAGATTAGCAAACTGCTGTCATCGTCACGCTATAGAAAAATAAAGGAAGTAATATGGACTGCACTAATTACAGAGGAATATCGTTCTCATTCAAACTGGCAAAATGCATGCTAAGATCATTGAATGAAGGCTAAGACTAATGATAGAGTACCAACTTTCAGAAGTACAGGTGGGCTTCCAACGCACTAGAAGTTACACAGATGCCATCTATATATTGAGACAGCTATCAGGGTTAGGAACATAACTTGATAAGACCAGTTTGTTGACAGTCATAGACCGGGGGAGGGGGGGGGGATTCAAGTATTTGGGAGCAATTTTCACCCCGACACTTCACTGAGATACAAGGTGGAGGAGGAGAAGGAGGTGGAGAAGGAGGATGAGGAAAAGAAGAAGAAGAAGAAGAAGAAGAAGAAGAAGAAGAAGAAGAAGAAGAAGAAGAAGAAGAAGAAGAAGAAGAAGAAGAAGAAGAAGAAGAAGAAGAAGAAGAAGAAGAAGAAGAAGAAGAAGAAGAAGAAGAAGAAGAAGAAAAAGAAGAAGAAGAAGAAGAAGAAAAAATGTTTGTTGTAGTGGTCCCTATACACTGTTTGCTCAGGGGTTCACAATGCTGTTACGACGGCTCGGTGGGGAGCGGGGGGGGGGGGGGGGTGAAATTGTTTAAGTTTTGTTTAGATAGGGGGCGGGGATGGGGTAGGCAAAAATCTTGTAAATGCTTATGGGGGGGGGGGGGGGGGGGGGGGGGTTCTTAATCCAGTCTGCTTAGGGAATACCTTGTTTGTTTGTGCTTGTTTTGTTTGTTTTAGTATCCAGAAGCCATGAGTTGTTAACCCTTAGGTTCGGTATTATGGATATCGCAACCTTTCGGCCTTCCATTGTAAATACCGTAAATCTGGGAGAAATGTGGCTTTTCTGCCTACCCCCGGGAGTGAACCCGGACCACAAGGAGTTCGTCACTTGGTCACCGGGCAATCCGGTTTAGCCAACTACGCTAGAAAGCCGGGCGAGTACCTTGTTAAATGTTCCCTGGTAGGGTATTAATCCTTTTTGGCAGCGGAACCAAATTTGTTTTATATGATCGACAACGTGTTTCTCAGACAGGGACTTGAATGACCCAATTTGATATGAAGTAGCACTATATTACGCAGAATAACAAAACAGCAGAAATGCAGTAGAATACCAATAGAAATTCAAGAAATACTATTATTGCGAGTTGGCGTCTGCGGCTACGGCGTTGCGTTCGCGCTTTGTAATACCGTTGTGCCGGGTTGGATCCCAGCTGCGAGCCTTGCGCCTTGTGTTGGTTTCGACAGTTCTATCGAGAAGCCGACTGTCCAGGTGCAATGGCAAACTATTGGATGTAAACTTGCCTAGAAAAAACCACAACAGACAAAAAATGCAATGGTTGGTTCTGTAACGTCCTGTAAAGGATACGCAACAAACTTATTATCGTGAAGAATGATCATATAAATGTCGTAAGTACAATTAACAACTTATAAATGCTGATTTAACACAATCGATAGATAAAGAAGTTGTTTTTTTTTTTTTTTTTTTAAGCAAGGTAGGATACATAATTCAGAAAATCGAATTCAGTAAAACTTCGTTTCATGAATTCTAACAGGATCAAAAATATTGGCTCTTCTTTGAATCGATCCCCAAAATGGCGGCTTTAATATGATGGCGTTCGAAAGAGAGCTAAATTGGCCAATTTCTTGCCATAAAATATCCAAAAATATCCGAAAGCGGGTCAGTTCTATTAAAAATGTATGTGCCGGCTCCGGATAACGAAACAAATGCTCTAACAGGGTCTCGGCGATACGGTGCTTGCCGACCTGCTTCTGCGAGTGTGCTTCACCGCCGAGGGTATCCCCTGCGCCGCTACGCGCGGCGCGGATGGGGACTAAACTATAAGGCTGGGACTCACGAGTGGCAGCTACCGCATCTCCTGCAACTTCCTCCAATTACTGTACTCGTGAGTCCCAGGCACCTAGATACGCTCGGCGATGAGTTTAATCGCGTTTGATGCATGCCGACAAGTCTGACATCTACCGCTGCTAAATCCTCCAATCGGAAGAACACAGTATTGCTAATCGTTTTCATCGCCTGTAATGTCTCGAAATTGGTCAACGGTCGCTAATATCGTCTGCTAGTATCGTCGTCTGCAGAAACGCTCGAAATCTTTGTCAACGGTCGGTATTTATCGTCTGCTACTAGTACCGTGTGCAATGTTGATAGTGATTGTCAAGTAATCCTAGTTTTGCCGCGATTTTATTTGTCCCTTGGCAGACAGTCCGTATTTTAGATATACGGGAACACCGTCGTTCGGATATTTTTGGATATTTTATGGCCAGAAAGTGGCCTGTCGTCATTTTGGGGAATGAATCAAAGGAGTGCCAAAATATTAGTGCTAACAGTGAACTCATAATAATACTAATAATAAAATACATCTCTGCTGTCACTACAATTGTGTGCTGTTAACCGAATGTTATTCTCACGCGTGTTAACTAGGTTTTACTAGTTATTGCACATTAAATAATTTTAATATCTAGGAACTATATTCTCGGAGGACGGTACACTGGGAAATAGAAACAAGCTGCCAACGAGTCAGTGCTCTTATATATCAAGTGACGCCGTTATTAATACATCTAAACATAAATATGACCGCCAAGAAACAGATTACAACAGTATATTCATACCACCACTGTGTTACCAGTGCCAGACTTCATTATCAACGGCTAACCTATGTAAAATTAACACCTGTGAAGTGAGATACCCAAGAAAAGCCACGAGCTTAGCCATCAAAAACAAAGTTAGAAATATTTCCAGACAGACTGCGGGAACAAAACTATGGGCTAAATTATTGAGAAACAGAAGATCGAATAGTTTGTAATCTCGTTAGAATTCAACCAGAACAACTAACAAACACAGGCGCTGGACGTGAACATGATTTGATGTGAAATCAAGAGGTCGTTCTAGGGGAAATGGATTGATGACATTAAGGAGCTTCTGCATCAATACGGAATGACAATAGCTATTGCTACCTACCACACAATGGACCGCTAAATGCCCTATCCCACTGCGTTAAACAGCAAAAGTGGAAATTGATGATGATGACTAATTAAAAGTATGATGAAATGCTTGGTAGATAGTTAATGAATGACTCACTGTGGTCTCTACATGAAAGGTCCAATGTGAAACGTCACGCCCATCAGGGCCGCCAGCCAAACACCGCATCGGCTGATTGCCAACTGTCCTGACTCACGTGTTGTTATTCTCAAGGTGTCTCCAAAATCGTGTGATAAGGGTGCCGGAAGCTAAGGGCGCATGCATCTTGAGTCACCCCTGTCCCAATTTTTGTTAGAATTAGCTGAGCGCAAACCCCTCCCCCCCCCCCCCCCCCCCCCAACCCCCGCCTTCTATAATAGAAAGAGGGTATGCCGTATCTTCTGATCCCCTAGGAAAATATGCAAGGGGATAACTGATTCCGCCCCCGCCCCCCTCTTTTTTTTCCTCCAAACTATGTGAGTACGTTCTACCACTCTTGTTAAGCCTCATTTTATCTATTTTACAATGTTTCAAGGTTATTATTATATTTATTTGTGATTTAGGACATCCTGATAATAATAATAATTATAAAAAAATCATCATAATAATAAATTGCGTACTTATATAAGGCTTCAGTCTTATTTTTGGGCTTTCCCCCGAACTTCTACCCCATGTTATATCGGCCAAACAAATACCCTAACAGGACCTCAGTCGTGTGTAAAAGCGAACTTCCCGTAATGAACACATCGCGGCAAAACTAGGATTTCTTGACAATTTCAAGAGACGCAACACTGCAGACGATAGTCATCGTGTAGCAAGTCATTTGCAGAACGCCGCTCTCATTACAGTCTGCCTGGAAGAAACTTGATCTCTTGCCAGTTCTCCCACCTCATGTACTTTCATACGCAAGGAGTCACATATATCATGTGTCCATGTTCGTGTCGGTCGTCCCCTGTGGTCCTTCCTGGTACCATGCCTTCTGCTATAATTTTTTCCAATCCGTCGTGGCGCTTGATATGACCAAAATATTTCAGCTTCCGAGACAGGACGCTGTTTATTAGCCAATCTTCCTTGATGTTAAGATCTTTCAAGGTGTCGGTATTTCTCCTCTTCTTTGACCAAGATATTCTGAGAATCTTTCTGTAGCATTTCAGCTCAAAAGCTCCTATTCGGATGCGGTAGCTGCTGCTCGTCTGAGTCCCAGCCATCTAGTTTAGCCCCCTCCCCCTCCCCCTATCCGTACCGCGCATAGCGGTGCCTGGGGATACTGTCAGCAGTGGGGCATAGTCGCAGAAATAGGTCTGCAATTAACATATCGCTGAGACCGTGTTAGAGCATTTGTTTCGTTGTTCGGAGCGGATCCTAGTTTTGCCGCGATTTGTTTCTCGGCAGGAAGTGCGCATTTTGCATAGGACTGAGGCCCGGTTAGGGTATTTGTTTGGCCGCCATAATATGGGGTAGAAGTTCGGATGAGAACCCTTTCGCTCTCTTCTTCTCATGATCATTATTATTATTATTATTATTATTATTATTATTATTATTATTATTGTTATATTTATTTTATAAACACTACTCCTCTTCTTTTCATAAAGACCACAAGCACCAAGGAAGCAAACAACCGGAATATCAGGTGTGACTACACACCACAAACAATAGGAAACCAAATAAGACAGCCAAGGAACATTCCTTCATATAGCAGGCCTCCTGGCAGCTGAAAAAGGATCAAGTCTGGAATTTTTGTTGGATAACTGAAATTGGAATTTTATATATTATCTTCATTTAACATATATTTTCCCCCTGAAACTTAACACTGTTGTATAATCTACTTCTCATTTGAAACAATTGTTGACGAACAATATTATTCCTCTTCTAATTAATCTCGCTCGACAAGTATCCAGTGCATGCATGAAAAGGGCGTTATCCGAATCAGAAAATAAATCTAGAGAGACATTTTGCCGACAAGGTCATGATCATAATCATGCCACGGATTCTTCTTAGTACAAAACGGTTACGAGCCACCACCGGTTTCTATTAGGGAAACTGTAAGATATTCATCATCATCAGAATAAACTCGACCTTTACAGAACCTCGTTCTCTTCACGGCACACCTAAAAGTCTCTTAATCTAGCCAATTATGCAGCACATGTGCGTTCATGTCGGCTCTGTGGCTAAGTCGATGCGAACGCTTCGCTTCGTAATGCCGGGATGCCGGATTCGATCCCAGCGTTGGTTTCGACAGAGGTATCAAGAAAGCCGACCGTCCAGGAAGCAATGGCAAACTACTGGACGTAAATTTGTCAAGAGCAACCACACAACAGCCAGGGGCTGTTAGAGTTGGTTCTGCAACGTCCTGTAAAGGATACGCAACTAACTTATGTGCGTTCATAGCCAATGCCTCTTCAATGTCATGGAACGTCCCAGCTCTCCGGGTGGCTGTGGCGCCCACTTCGGGAAACACTGGTTTAGAGTTTCCAGGGATATATATTGTGGTAGTCTCCCATGCTTTCCACATCTACATGGCTGAGGACCTCAACCTTCGGCGATCTTTTGGATTGCCCGGGTAAGTAAGTACTGTCCTCTACCAGTAAAGTAAAGTGGTTGTTTCTGTCCAGTGCCAAATTAAACATTCTAACCTGCAGTCAGTGGCTAGAGCGCTAGCCATGAGGTCCCATATCCTCAGGCTCATGACCTCCCTGTTTACACCGCCCTTAAAAGTTATAAATATAGGCAGTAGTGACGACATGTTGAAGGACCAAGAGTCATTTTGGCAGAGAAGATGCTGTGTGGTGAAAATGTTGAAATGACAGGGGGCAAACTTGTACGAACACCGGTACATCCGGTCTGTGACCGGCCTTGTTGACAAACATCCAGCAGACGTTAGGAGGCGACCGGCTCAAATTTCTAGGACTCCCGGGGACAGCCTGGCCAAGATGGATTTGATTCCACATCTTTAGGTTGGCAGTGACGCTTGTAGCCCGAGGAGATCATTTGAAATTGAAGCTGGTAAAATTTAAAACTATTGAAATTTTGATACACTAATGGTAGTAGTCAGTTGTTACGGCACCATTACTTAGTTTTTAACCCCCCCCCCCTTTTTTTCCCCCACGTTGTCCCATATTTTCACCCTGCCCTATCTAGATTTAGATTACTTTGTAACGGTCAGTGGCCATAGTATATAACATCGCATCTAAACGGGGCTTCTGGCGTTTGTACCTGTGGAATTCTAAACCGAATGTTGTCACTTTGCGTTGCCGGGTGTTAATCACTCAGCTTTTGGTTATAATTGTGACAGGTTTTTTGCGCCATTAAAAAAAAAGTTTAACATTGCTCACCCCTTCTGTTTTCCCAGTCAAGCATACTATGTCTTCGTACTTCTTAAATTTAATGAGAGCTTAGGTACTGGAACATGCTGAGCTCCCACCCCCTAGAAAATTTGAAAGGGACCCCCCCCCCCCCCCCCCCCCCCCCCAAGAATATGTTTATGCACTTCATTTGATTTCTAGTATAGTATAAATTATTATGTTAACTTGCCATTCACTACATAATACTAATTATTTTTGTGCACTCAAACAAGGCTTAAGACCATTGCGCCTCCTTTCTCTTTCTGAGGCAACCCACCTTTCCTCCAAGATTCTTGGTGGCAGAGCATCTGAATCAGAGTACAGTAGAAAATGAACAGTCCTAAACTGAAAGATTTCAATGTAAAGGAAAACGTTAAATAAGGATTAATTGCATGAGCAAACTTGATGATAACCCTGAAATACGCTTTACTGAGCCAAACAAATGTCAGGATGAAATGCAACTTTGTCAGGGTATTAAAACCACTGAACACATATTTATTACCTACATCAGGTCTATTCAGCTAAGTTTAATAGGAGCCAATTTATTTAGGGGTCACTTTATATAAGGGCCAGTCTATATAGGGGTCCATTTTTATAGGGGTCACTTTTTAAAGGGGCAAGTTTATATAGGGGCCAGTTTTTGTTTTATAGGGGTCAGTTTACATAAAGGTCATTTTATATAGGGTCAGTTTGTATAGGGATCACTTTTTAAAGGGGTCAGTTTATATAGGGATAAGTTTTATGGGGGTCAGTTTATATAGGGGCCAGTTCATATAGCGGCCAGTTCATATAGTGGCCAGTTTATATGGAGCCAGTAATATAGGTTCCAGTTTATATAGGGGCCCATTTATTTAGGGGCTAGTTTATTTAAGCGCCAGTTTATATAGGGGTCATTTTATATTGGGGCTCATTTATTTAGGGGCCAGTTTATATAGGGCCCATTTATTTAGGGGCTAGTTTATATAAGCGCCAGTTTATATAGGGGTCATTTTATATTGGGGCCCATTTATTTAGGGGTCAGTTTATATAGGGGCCCATTTATTTAGGGGTCAGTTTATATAGGGCCCATTTATTTAGGGGTCAGTTTATATAGGGGCCCTTTTATTTAGAAGCCAGTTTATATAGGGGCTAGTTTATTTAGGGGTCAGTTTATATAGGGGCCCATTTATTTAGGGCCCAGTTTATATAGTGGTCAGACTTAAAATTGAAGATTGTTGCGGGCCAGAGGCCCAAGCCCCCAGCATAGAAAGATCATAAATAAAATACAGTTGGCTATGATCTGTGGGCCACGGCCTCTGAGTTTAGGATGTGGCCCGAAGGCTGGCAGTTGAATAATGCTGACCTACATAATATGGGCTAAATCACTTTGGTTCAGAGTGGCTTAGACTGGTACTTCACCCAGATCTGACTAAACAAGAAGAGATTTATAGTATCAGTTCTTTTATTTAGAGGAGAGTATTCTCACCAGTGATCTAAAACCAGTGCACTCTGACCTTCTAGTATTGTATCTGTGTTTTATCATTGTCATGGATGGAATCCAGTCCAGAATCTTTGGACTCTGATCAACCTTCATTTTAGGTTTTCTTTTGGACATCATTTTTTTCAATCCATCGAAGACAACTTATCACAAACATCAGAAAGAGACATTCATCATCTTACCTTAAGAAGTACAGTAAAATATGGTAGTTAATGTGCAATAAATTGTTGTTTCCTCATTATTTAGAAACATATTAATCAGTCAAAAAATCCTTAGAATTCCTTGGACAGCCACACATACGAAAGCAACCCAAAACAGATGTTTTGAAAGAGGCGAGGGCTCGAAGACAACTTATCACAAACATCAGAAAGAGATATTCATCATTTTTTGTTCATACTATGAGAAGATGAAAACTGGAACATGTTGTGACCACTAGAAAGATAAATGGAAAGAGAGATAGAGGAGAAGACAATGCGAGAATAATTTTTACATCTTTTTATCATGACATGGAGAGGTGTCAACACACGAACTGACACACACCGTTGCAGATCCCTGTTTGTGGAGAGGCATGATTATCCATGTCAGTTGGCAAGGCACTTGATAATGGTGATGATTAGTCAGTCTGTAGTCATTTGTAAACATGTATGTACTACATTTTATTTCAGTTGTTCCTGTAATGCAAGTGAGCTGTCTAGCATCACCATCATCATCATGTGCCCTGCCAACTGGCATAGGCGCTCATGCGTCTCCACAGATCACGATCCCCGGTTGCCTGGAACAGCTCTCTTGATGATATCCCTCCATGCCATGGTTTCAGCCCATCCAGCATCATCTCTTTTGGTCTGCCTCTACCCCTTTTTCCACTGATCTTTCCAGTTGTCATGATGTTCTCCAATGTCTCTCTTCTCATGTGGCCAAAGAACAGTGTTTGTCTCTTTTTTATTGTTGTATATAGAGATCTACTTTCATTAGCTTCTTTTAAGCAATTGTTGTTAGTTACTCTGCCCGTCCAAGGTATTAGTAACATTCATCTCAGAAACCACATCTCTGTTGCTTCCAAATTTGTTTCTGATTTGTTCATTGACATTCCAAGATTTGCTGCCATACAGCAGAACAGGTTCTGTGTAACATTTTAGCACCCTCTTTACCATCACCAGCCCCCCCCCCCCCCCCCCCCCTTTTTTCCCCCAAATAAAGTAACAATGAACTTCTTATATTCCAGGTGGAGACAACTACATTCTGGGTGCCAAACATTTAACCAGAACAGAAAACCCATTGCTTTAAACAAATACTGGCCTCCTGAGAATGCAGAAACCAATGTTAAAGCTTGCAGTGACACTTACAGAGCACTGAAATCAATATCTCGGCCACTGTGTGCTCTGCAGTAAATCTTTCACATGAATTAGTGCAGTGAATTACAACCATCAAGGCACTATCACTTAACAGCTTTCAATTGTGATGGATGAACCGTATGGATTTCTGAATTCGGTAGCAAAGACCTTGTTATTCATCATTTCAAGAATATTGTGAAATATCAAAGAGCAAATACAATCCCCCTCTTGTGCATGAAGTTATGTTTAATTTAGCCTAGGTTTTTTCTTCAAAGGGATTCATTACAGTGATTCCAGTGGCCGGGCCTCAGTTCTGGATTTCATTTCATCTTTGAGATTGCTGTGTTTGATTAGTGCATAGACATTTTTAGAATAGTCACATTCATCTTGTGTAGCTGATTTTGAAGCTGCATTGCCTTTAGTTTTGAAACGTATAGGGTGCAATAAACCAGCGCTTTCTTGCAGAATAAACCAGAAAGGAAAAAACGGTATTGGAGGAACCTGAAATGTAGTCTGTTGCCATCAGTGAGATTGAATGACAATAAGAACCATTATCCCTGACTAGTATTGCATTTGCCAGATTGCTGTCCTTGATTTTCATTTAAATCAATTTAAAATCAACAAGAACCCTGGTCATTAATTCAAAGTATATAAGCTTTCCATTAGCTCCAATTTGTTTTTAGTAATAAGTTGTAACAAGTGGTAAGAGCCGTTCAGCTGAAGATCTCTGTAAATGATGTTCTCTGGGTTATCAAAACTCAATACATTGCTTATTTCTTTTCAAAGAGACAACATCATGAACTTGACAAGTATAAATTCACTAGAAAATTATAGAGTCAACAGAAAGCATGTTACTATTTACACTTGTGTTTACTGATATTTACCGCAGCTGGATAAATTCCAGCAGTACTTCAGAATATTTGTTCGCAAGTCTGAGTGTCTAAAGTATGTGCTTGCTGAGCTGAATCTCTGCTTGTGCTTTCTGCTGTTTGCCCAATCCCAGAGAATGTTTTGCCAGCTCATATGTACTCATATTTTGTAGGACTGTAACTGCAGTAGGCAGTACAAAGTCTTTTGCCAAAACTTACATCTCCCCATTTGCAAACACTGAGGCTCATTACCCATTCATTACTTACTAATATTTGGCAGCACAGAACAGCTCCACCAGTTATTACTTACTGATATTTGGCAGCACAGAACAGCTTTACCCGTCATTATTTACCAATGTTTGCCAGCACAGAACAGCTTTACCCATCATTATTTACCAATATTTGCCAGCACAGAACGGCTTTACCAGTCATTATTTACCAATATTTGGCAGCACAGAAAAGCTTTACCCGTCATTATTTACCAATATTTGCTAGCATAGAACAGCTTTACCAGTCATTATTTACCAGTATTTGGCAGCACAGAACAGCTCCACTGATCTTTACTTACTGATATTTGGCAGCACAGAACAGCTTCACCAGTTATTACTTACTGATATTTGGCAGCACAGAACACCTCCACGGGTCTTTACTTACTGATATTTGGCAGCACAGAACAACTTCACCAGTTATTACTTACTGATATTTGGCAGCACAGAACAGCTCCACGGGTCTTTACTTACTGATATTTGGCAGAACAGAATAGCTCCACGGGTCTTTACTTACTGATATTTGGCAGAACAGAACAGCTCCACCGATCTTTACTTACTGATATTTGGCAGCACAGAACAGCTTTTCCAGTCATTATTTACCAATATTTGGCAGCACAGAACAGCTCCACCAGTCATTATTTACCAATATTTGGCAGCACAGAACAGCTTTACCAGTCATTATTTACCAATATTTGCTAGCCCAGAACAGCTCTACCAGTCATTACTAACTGATAATTGCCAGCACACAGCATTGACCACAAGCCAGTACTAACTAATATTTGCCTAACACTGAACATTTCCAAACAACATTTGATACTGATTTTTGCAAGATTTATACAGTATTTTGTGGCTTGACACAAAATTGTAACAACCAGGTACCATAATTTACTGATACGGTCTAGATTGTCCACTATCACTTATTTACTTATTATTTCAAAAACTCAAACTACCTGCCAACATGCCACCCAAGGCTCTAAGGAAAAAAGCTGCCAGCAAAAAGAAAGAGCCTCAAATGGGCCCCGGGTCCACAATACGTGCATTAAATGATGTCCTCAAAAAGATGTTCATAATAACTGGAGAAGGGAAGATGAGAGAGCTCTCCATTGAATTCACTTCGGTTGGATTCAAGTATCTACCCCTAGAAGTTTTCAAGAATGAGGAAGTTTGTGAAATCGCTGCAAAGCTGATGATGTCCTACAACAAAGTGAAAAAGTTGCCAGGAAATGTTGATAATTTGCAGAAACTCAGACATTTAGAAATGAGAAGTAACGGAATGAAGAAACTTCCGAGTAGTCTCTTCAAGATTCCATCCTTGCAATATGTAAGTGTGTGTTTGAATATTCTTATATAATCCATATTTTGTTGTAGTTGTTAGTTTTACTGGTGTTGTCATTGTATCTTCTTTTTCACGTTCACCAGCTGTACACTGTGGTGGAAAGGTTGTTCTTCCACTTCTAAACTTTGGTTTTGGAACTTGAGTTTTGCGTGTACATCCATTTTACAGATCTGAATTTTTATTTTTTGGGTATGCAGACAGTTTGTTCCTCAACTTTCAGGCAGATGCATTTGAAAATTCCTCTTATTAGTTGAGAAGATAGAAGATACAATCTGTGTACAGCCACAGCCTTTCCCCCCGGAATATTATGAGATGAAGCTCCAATCTCTTCCACGTAGCCTGTCAGAACGAACCAAGGAACTTTATTTTCAAAATTCCAAATTGGGCACGCGGGCCCATTTTACATTCAGCCCTTCCAAACACACAGACAGACTGACAGACAGACAGATAGATAGATAGATAGATAGATAGATAGATAGATAGATAGATAGATAGATAGATAGATAGATAGATAGATAGATAGATAAGAACGAACGAACGAACGAACAAACTTTATTTTCAAAGGGTTAAGAATTGGGCACGCAGGCCCGTCTAACATTCTGCCCTTTCATACAATGTTTCATTTTTACCTCATTTCATAGTTAATAGTAATAATAATAATTGATAATAATAATAATTAATAAAAAGAGGAATGCACAATTAAAAATTTGAGAAATATAGAAAAGAAACAAAAGAACAAAAAAGAGAAGAAAAAAAAAAAAAAAAAAAAATAATTAAGTAAGTCTTACAGGTTGCATAATATAAACATCAAAACCAATTAAATATTAGTTACAAATATTGGAATGCATTCGACTGACATCTTCAGTTTTAACAATAATAAGCTTCAGTTTTCAACCTTCACATCTTCAGTTTTAACAATAATAAGCTTCAGTTTTCAACCACCACCAAGTTCCCCAACCCCCCCTCCCCACCCCCCGTTAACCGTTAATAAGAAATACATCAAAGCCTTAACATACTATAATCTTTTTAGGGGGGCATATAGTCTGTAGTGAAATAATAATCAAATAGATTCCGATTGTATCTAAAGGGGCTATTGATATTTTTTATTTCCGGTGGAAGATTATTCCACAGCTGAGCTGCAGAGTACGCTAAGCTTGTTTTATATAGGTCTATTCTAGGTTTAGAGATATGCAATATGTTAAGGCGTTTGCTATGTCTTCCATTGTATTTAAATAATGGCCAAAGGTAACATGGAACATTTTTAGATATGATTTTCTTAATAAGTTTAGCTTTATTGAATAGTAGGCGTTCCCGGAGCGGTAATAGCATGAGTTCTTTATATAGGTGCGAACAGTCACTTTCATGACTATTAGCTATTAAACGAACAGCCCTTCTGTGCAGTGCTTTCAGACGTTTGATGACTGAATTTGCACATCCATCCCATATTGTGGAGCAATAGTCTATGTGGGTCTGAATATGAGAAGTATAGAATAATTTCCTAGAGTTTTCATCCAGAAAGTTTTTAATTTTTGCTAGTTGGTATACCTTTGTAGCAGTTTGCTTAACAAGTGTTTGCACATGGGAGTTGAAGGAAAGATTTCCATCGATGATCAGACCTAAAGTTTTGTGCTCAGTTACACTTTCTACTGGTGTGTTACCTAGGTAGAGTTGAAAGATAGATAGATAGATAGATAAGATAGATAGATAGATAGATTAGACAGACAGGTAAGTAGGTAGATAGATAGATAGATTAGATTAGATCAGGCAGGCAGGCAGATAGACAGATAGATAGATAGATCAGGCAGACACCCTTACTCTATGGTCCTGGAACCCACACAGGAAGTCATTATATAATATATGCTTGGCAGTGAGGGATAAAGTAATCTAAGGTAGTTTAATGACTAGAAACTTGCCCGCTGACCCACATCTGCATTGAGGCGGATTTAAACAATTGAGTTGGGGGCACTCAGATTGACCCAGCCTGAAAGGAATGTCAAGAAATGCCTTTGAAAGTAAAAGCGGCAGGTACAGAGTTGTCAGCATAATTTTTATATGCCCTTTGGTCTAAATCTTCTTCTTCTTCTTCGTGTTCGCCGACTATAAACTCCAGCGGAAAAGTTCTGGTTGTTCGTCCGCTTCTGGACTCTAGTCCTGTTACAGAAACTGACTGTTGCGTGTACATCCGTTTTACAGGTCTGACTTATTTGCATGCAGACTGTTGCTTCCTTGCCTCTCAGGCAGATGTACTCCGACTTCGACTCTTATGACATGCTTTTGTGTAGGCAGTGGGTCTATTCATGTTTTCCCCCCCCCCACAATGGGGCCCCAAAACCCACACGGTAAGGTCTATACAAATATGGGTCTAGCATTGTATCCCAATACAAATGGCCTGAAAAGTTCTGTTTACTTTTACATAATGAGTTGTAATAGCTGCTCCCTCATCATGTGCAGGTCCTTTGCAGAACGTCGCTGTAACCACAGCCCACCTAAAAGAAACTCAGTTTTTTTCCAGCTCTCCCCCTCATGTACTTTTCTACCCAAGGTGGCTCTTATAAACTTTGTCCATCTTTGTGTTGTTTGGCCCCGTGCACCTCTTTCCTTTGTTGTACCATGCCCTTTTGCTACTATTCTTTCCAATCCACAATGGTGCTTGATGACGCCAAGATGTTTTGTTTACAAGACAGAATACTGTTTACAAGCCAGTCTTTCTTGATGTTCAGATTCTTTAGGATGTAGTATTTCTTTTCTTCTGGATCCATGGTATTCTGAGAGTCTTTCTATATTATTTCAGCTCAAAAGCCCAAATTGTCTTCCCAAATGATTATGAGATAGTCCATGGCTGACATCCGTATGTTGCAAAAGGAAAGATGCATGATTTCGAAATTTTGATTTTTTTTTGTGTGCTGATGTTTTGCTATAGATTTTTAATACTCTTAAATGTAAGATTGCAAGAATTAAATTATTCTGTTGGTTTATTATGTTATCAATAACACAGATATGTTTGTTGTTATGTTTGACATTGCTGATGACTTGTTACTATTGTCAAAAGTTGATAATTCTTGCTTTTTAAAATTTCTTTTTTAGTATACATCACAAAAAAGGGGTCGATATATAAATCTATACAGTTATATAAATCCTATCTGGTATACAGAAGTGAATCATGGAAAGTTGGCCAGTAAGTGAACAATTAAATGGAAGCTGAGCAGATGTGGTTTTATAGATGAATGATGAGAACACTGTAGGCAGATCAACATGCGCACACATGTACATACACACACACACACACACACACACACATACACGTATGCACACACAAACAAACAGAGTAATAAAGATGCTTTCAAAGAAACTGGCTTATGAAGAGAACTGATTGCCCAGATCAGAAGGAGACAAGCTACCTTATTTGGTCAAGTGATGAGAAGGAGACAAGCTACATTCTTTGGTCATGTCATGAGAAGGAGAAAAGCTACATTCTTTGGTCAAGTTATGAGAAGAAGACAAGCTACATTCTTTGGTCAAGTTATGAGAAGGAGACAAGCTACATTCTTTGGTCATGTCATAAGAAGGAGACAAGCTACATTCTTTGGTCAAGTCATAAGAAGGAGACAAGCTACATTCTTTGGTCATGTCATAAGAAGGAGACAAGCTACATTCATTGGTCAAGTCATAAGAAGGAGACAAGCTACATTCTTTGGTCATGTCATAAGAAGGAGACAAGCTACATTCTTTGGTCAAGTCATGAGAAGGAGACAAGTTACCTGCTTTGGTCAAGTCATGAGAAGGAGACAAGTTACCTGCGTTGGTCATGTTATCAGAAGGAGACAAGCTATATTCTTTGGTCATGTCATGGGAAGGAGACAAGCTACATTCTTTGGTCATGTTATCAGAAGGAGACAAGCTACATTCTTTGGTCAAGTTATGAGAAGGAGACAAGCTACATTCTTTGGTCAAGTTATGAGAAGGAGACAAGCTACATTCTTTGGTCAAGTTATGAGAAGGAGACAAGCTACATTCTTTGGTCAAGTCATCAGAAGGAGACAAGCTACATTCTTTTTTCATGTCATCAGAAGAAGACAAGCTACATTCTTTGGTCATGTCATCAGAAGGAGACAAGCTACATTCTTTGGTCATGTCATCAGAAGGAGACAAGCTACATTCTTTGGTCATGTCATCAGAAGGAGACAAGCTACATTCTTCGGTCATGTTATCAGAAGGAGACAAGCTACATTCTTTGGTCATGTCATCAGTAGGAGACAAGCTACATTCTTTGGTCATGTCATCAGAAGGAGACAAGCTACATTCTTTGACCATGTCATCAGAAGGAGACAAGCTACATTCTTTGACCATGTCATCAGAAGGAGACAAGCTACATTCTTTGGTCATGTCATCAGAAGGAGACAAGCTACATTCTTTGACCATGTCATCAGAAGGAGACAAGCTTCATTCTTTGGTCATGTTATCAGAAGGAGACAAACTACATTCTTTGGTCCTGTCATCAGAAGGAGACAGGCTACATTCTTTGGTCATGAAAAGGAGACAAGCTACATTCTTTAGTCAAGTCATCAGAATGAGACAGGCTACCTTATTTGGTCATGTTATCAGAAGGAGACAGGCTACCTTATTTGGTCAAGTCAGAAGGAGACAAGCTACCTTCTTTGGTCAAGTCATCAGAAGGAGACAAGCTATCTTTGGTCATCTCATGAGAAGGAGACAAGCTACCTTTGGTCATCTCATGAGAAGGAGATAAGCTAAATTCTTTGGCCATGTCATCAGAAGGAGACAAGCTACATTCTTTGGACATGTTATCAGAAGAAGACAAGCTACATTCTTTGGCTATGTCATCAGAAGGAGACAAGCTACATTCTTTGGTCAAGTCATCAGAAGGAGACAAGTTACCTTTTTTGGTCAAGTCATGAGAAGGAAACAAGCTACCTTATTTGGTCATGTCATCAAAAGAAGACAAGCTACCTTTTTTGTTCAAGTCATGAGAAGAGAACAAGCTACCTTATTTGGTCAAGTCATCAGAAGGAGACAAGCTACATTCTTTGGTCATGTCAAAAGAAGGAGATAAGTTACATTCTTTGGTTATGTCATCAGAAGGAGACAAGCTACATTCTTTGGTCATGTCATCAGAAGGAGACAAGCTACATTCTTTGGTCATGTCATCAAAAGGAGACAAGCTACATTCTTTGGTCATGTAATCAGAAGGAGACAAGCTACATTCTTTGACCATGTCATCAGAAGGAGACAAGCTACATTCTTTGGTCATGTTATCAGAAGGAGACAAACTACATTCTTTGGTCATGTCATCAGAAGGAGACAGGCTACATTCTTTAGTCAAGTCATCAGAAGGAGACAGGCTACCTTATTTGGTCATGTTATCAGAAGGAGACAGGCTACCTTATTTAGTCAAGTCAGAAGGAGACAAGCTACCTTTTTTGGTCAAGTCATGAGAAGGAAACAAGCTACCTTATTTGGTCATGTCATCAAAAGGAGACAAGCTACCTTTTTTGTTCAAGTCATGAGAAGGGAACAAGCTACCTTATTTGGTCAAGTCATCAGAAGGAGACAAGCTTCCTTTGGTCATGTTATCAGAAGGAGACAAGCTTCATTCTTTGGTCATGTCATAAGAAGGAGATAAGTTACATTCTTAGGTTATGTCACCAGAAGGAGATAAGCTACATTCTTTGGTCATGTCATCAGAAGGAGACAAGCTACATTCTTTGGTCATGTCATCAGAAGGAGACAAGCTACATTCTTTGGTCATGTTATCAGAAGAAGACAAGCTAAATTCTTTGGCCATGTCATCAGAAGGAGACAAGCTACATTCTTTGGACATGTTATCAGAAGAAGACAAGCTACATTCTTTGGCTATGTCATCAGAAGGAGACAAGCTACATTCTTTGGTCAAGTCATCAGAAGGAGACAAGTTACCTTTTTTGGTCAAGTCATGAGAAGGAAACAAGCTACCTTATTTGGTCATGTCATCAAAAGAAGACAAGCTACCTTTTTTGTTCAAGTCATGAGAAGAGAACAAGCTACCTTATTTGGTCAAGTCATCAGAAGGAGACAAGCTACATTCTTTGGTCATGTCAAAAGAAGGAGATAAGTTACATTCTTTGGTTATGTCATCAGAAGGAGACAAGCTACATTCTTTGGTCATGTCATCAGAAGGAGACAAGCTACATTCTTTGGTCATGTCATCAAAAGGAGACAAGCTACATTCTTTGGTCATGTCATCAGAAGGAGACAAGCTACATTCTTTGACCATGTCATCAGAAGGAAACAAGCTACATTCTTTGGTCATGTTATCAGAAGGAGACAAACTACATTCTTTGGTCATGTCATCAGAAGGAGACAGGCTACATTCTTTAGTCAAGTCATCAGAAGGAGACAGGCTACCTTATTTGGTCATGTTATCAGAAGGAGACAGGCTACCTTATTTAGTCAAGTCAGAAGGAGACAAGCTACCTTTTTTGGTCAAGTCATGAGAAGGAAACAAGCTACCTTATTTGGTCATGTCATCAAAAGGAGACAAGCTACCTTTTTTGTTCAAGTCATGAGAAGGGAACAAGCTACCTTATTTGGTCAAGTCATCAGAAGGAGACAAGCTTCCTTTGGTCATGTTATCAGAAGGAGACAAGCTTCATTCTTTGGTCATGTCATAAGAAGGAGATAAGTTACATTCTTAGGTTATGTCACCAGAAGGAGATAAGCTACATTCTTTGGTCATGTCATCAGAAGGAGACAAGCTACATTCTTTGGTCATGTCATCAGAAGGAGACAAGCTACATTCTTTGGTCATGTCATCAGAAGGAGACAAGCTACATTCTTTGGTCATGTCATCAGAAGGAGACAAGCTACATTCTTTTGTCATGTCATCAGAAGGAGACAAGCTACATTCTTTGGTCATGTCATCAGAAGGAGACAAGCTACATTCTTTGGTCATGTCATCAGAAGTAGACAAGCTACATTCTTTGGTCATGTCATCAGAAGGAGACAAGCTACATTCTTTGGTCATGTCATCAGAAGGAGACAAGCTACATTCTTTGGTCATGTCATCAGAAGGAGACAAGCTACATACTTTGGTCATGTCATCAGAAGGAGACAAGCTACATTCTTTGGTCATGTCATCAGAAGGAGGAAACTGAGTTCATTCTGATGATAGGAAAGTCAAAAGGAAAAAGACGCAGAGGGAGGTACATAGAGAAGATGCTGGACAGTTTGACATTATGGCAGGGAGGATCATCTGTGTCAGAATTAATTTTAAATACAGGAGACAAAAGGTTGTAGATAAATATGAAATGCCAGCACCACACGCATGGACTGTAAGAAGAAGACACAAGACACAAAAATTATGAAAAAACATGACTTCCAACACCACATGGTATGAACAATAAAAAGGAGAAGACATGATACAGAAGGTGTGGATAGACATGACTACGAACTCCGCAAGGCTTAGATTATAAGAAGAAGGCAGAAGGTTGTGGTTAGACATGACTACAAAGCCACACGGCGTGGACTGTTAGAAAAAGACATGATACAGAAAGTTGTGGTTAGACATGACTACAAAGCCACACGGCATGGACTGTTAGAAAAAGACTCAATACAGAAAGTTGTGGTTAGACATGACTACAAAGCCACACGGCGTGGACTGTTAGAAAAAGAAGGTTGTGGAAAGACATGATTACCAATGCAAATTAGTTGGTGGATGACACAAGCCATCAGTGACTGCTCAACTATTTGCAGTACGGTGCTGGCCTAAAAAGCTTGTGCTTTGTGCTATGCTCTCATTATTCAAGTCGTTCCCTTGTGGGGTGCAATTTATCGTTATTTGAAGCCCCACCCTTGCTTTTGCTGGGGGCCCTGAATATAGTTAGGCCACAATTGTGACCATAATGGCTGAAAGGGGTTTCTGGGACCTCTCCACAATGATCCTCTTCCGCATGGTTGCACTTTGTGTCACCGGGTGTTTATCGCTTGTGTGATGTCCTGGTGGGGTACAACAAGCAAGGTATGCTCTTAGCAGTCACCAGGCACTCTGCAAGTAGAGACTGAGCTAGGTGGGATAAAACCTAGTGCAACAAAGTTGATCCTTTCACCTTTAATACCTTTTTGTAACACCTCTTCCTTTTTTCATTCTTAGCATTAACTGTCTATATAAAGTCCAGTTTGTTCCAAAACATGAGTTTTGCACGCAGATTTGGTTAACAGGTCTGGCTTATGTCTATACGGACTGATGGTTCCTAACCTCTCAGGCAGATGCACTCCACTTTTAAGGGAAATACCCCTAATTAGCCACTTGACGGGGGCAGTGGTGCTGTTTTTTTTTATCTGTCCGAAATGGGGCACTGGAACTCAAAGGGGAATAACACCTTTTTACATGTTGGTGATATATTTGTGGTTTTCTGTTATTAAGCTCAACTTTGGTGATAATGTGATCAAGAAGATTCCGGCCAGCATTAAAAACTGCAAGCTGCTTCACACGCTTATAGCTGACCACAACAAGCTGAAAGCTCTGCCAAAGACTATCAACCGCTGCATTAGTTTGCGTTACCTTGATGCTACCAACAATCAGGTCAGTACATCCTGAGATAGTTAATGAGACGTCATGTGCTGGTGACTATTGCGTGTCTGGCAATAGGTGTTTCGTCCTTTTTAGGACGACATTTTTTGTTAATTGAAGCCCCACCCTGGCTTTTGCCAGGGGCCGCAATATAGGCAGGCAATAAATATGGCCAATTGTCTGAACGCGGTTTCTGGGACCTCTCCACGGCGATCCTCATCCACATGGTGGCACTTTGTGTCATCGGGTGTTTATCGCTTGTGTGATGTCCTGGTGGGGTAGAAAGTCAGTCAGTCAGAGACTTGTCATTGCCTAGGTAAATGACTTCTGTGAAAGTTATTGAAACATATTGTCTAGATAAATGCCATCTATGCTAGTTACTGAAACTTGTCATTGTCTAGGTCAGGGCTTCTCTACTGACGTCCAACAAGCAAAATCTGGCTCCCGGAGGCCTAGCAAGTGACCTGCTGATCGTTGCCAGTCATTTTGTATGATGATCTGGTAGTCTGGCAGTCTTAGTTTCGGCTTCATAGCAAACGGGTCACCCCATCTTTGCTCCGCTCCTGTGCTAATGAGAAACACACAGAATGTTTATCACAGTCCCTTGTGGAAAGATTCACAGACTGCTGTTTTAGCATATCTAGCATACACTCGCAATAAAGCATACAGTAGCCATCCAAAGTGCTAACACAAACAGTCCGACATTAGAAATGCATTTCATCATTGATGGTAGCAGAAGTCACCAACAGATCAGCAGTTGCCCACGCTATCAATTTTAATCACATACCGGCACCCTATGGCGATGCTTCCATCTCTGCTGTAAGAAAGGCCATATATCACCTGTGACTGAAAGACTAAATATCACCTATTTACAGAAGACTAAAAATCACCTGTGGTTGAAAGACTTAATATTACCTGTGGTGAAAGACTAAAAATCACCTATTCCCAAAAGCCTAAATATCACCGTTGACTGAAAGACTAAATATCACCTATTCCCAGATGACTAAATATCACCTATTCCCAAAAGACGAAATATCACCTGTGGCCGAGAGACTAAATATCCACTATTCCTCGATGACTAAATATCACCTGCGGCTGAAAGACTAAATATCACCTGTCCCTGAAAGTCTAAATATTACCTGTGGCGGAAAGACTAAATTTTATCCGTGGCGCAAAGACTAAATATCACCTGTGGCTGAAAGACTAAATATCTTCTATTCACAGATGACTAAATATCATATACGACTGAAAGACTAAATATCACC
Source organism: Candidula unifasciata (assembly GCA_905116865.2). Lineage (NCBI taxonomy): Eukaryota > Metazoa > Mollusca > Gastropoda > Stylommatophora > Geomitridae > Candidula > Candidula unifasciata. Next base: position 143,392 of record CAJHNH020008497.1, read on the forward strand.
TGTGGCGCAAAGATTAAATATCACCTGTGGCTGAAAGACTAAATATCACCTAGGGCCAAAAGACTGAATATCACCCATGGTGCTAAGACTGAATATCACCTGTGGCTGAAAGACTAAATATCACCTGCGGCTGAAAGACTAAATATCACCTGTGGCTGAAAGAATAAATATCACCTGTGGCTGAGAGATTAAATATCACCTGTGGCTGTACGACTAAATATCACCTGGGGCCAAAAGACTGAATATCACCCATGGGGCTAAGACTGAATATCACCTGTAGCTGAAAGACTAAATATCACCTGTGGCTGAAAGACTAACTATTACCTGTGGCTGAAAGAATAAATATCACCTGTGGCTGAAAGACTAACTATTACCTGTGGCTGAAAGACTAAATATCATCCATGCCACAAAGACTAAATTTTATCCATGGGGCTAAGACTGAATATCACCTGGGGCTAAAAGAATAAATATTACCTGGGGCTAATAAACTAAATATCACCTGGGGCTAGAAGACTAAATTTCACCCATGGGGCCAAAACTGAATATCACCTGGGGCTAATGGACTAAATATCACCTCACCTGCCTCTTAAAAACTAAATATAACCTGTAGCTGAAAGAATTTATATCACCTGGGGCTAAAAGACTAAATACCATCTGTGACTAAAAGACTAAATATCTCAATGTTATTGTAATAAAGTTAAAAAATTGTTTTGACATATTCAGAAACCATGTTTATAAGCTCAGTAGAAGTCACTGCCATTAAGTAAATAACAGTTAAGTGTACTGTTTTTCTGTCTTGCAGATTAAGAAGCTAAATAAATCCATCTATGAGATCAAAGCAAAAGTGCTCTTGTCATACAATCAGATCAAAAAACTGCCATCTGTGAAAGTGAAGAAGCCAGCCCTCATGTGGCTGGACATATCTCACAATAGCCTTGCCAGCATCCCAGCTAACATTGACAAAATATACACACTGGTGCATGTGGATATGTCTTATAATCAACTAGAGGTAAGCTGGGTTTATCATGAGGATCTCTCATGTTTGTAACTGTATGTTGTTTTTCATCCTTATCATCATCATCCTCTCTCCATGTGAGCTGCGGAACCCCTTTGGGGGGGAAAAGGGAGTGATAGTCCCACAGCCTTTCTAACAAGTAAGTTGTAAGAGTTGACTATTGACGTGTGTGTTTTTTTTTTAAGTTGGAGAGTGCATCTGCTCTAGAGGCAAAGAACCAGTAGTCTGTTTGCATTTACCCTAGATCTTTAAAACAGATGCATGCAAAAACTCATGTTCTGGAACAATTCAGGAAGTGGCCTAACAAACAAAACTTTCTGCTGAAGTTTACAGCTGGGGATTGTGAAGAAGAAGTAGAAGAATTGTGTTGCTTGGTTTGATGCTTGCCTTTTCTTCTTTAGTCTTTAATTCTCCATTTATTTCTCTGGGCACTCTGCTGAAAATGGACATTCTGGGCTGTCCCCACAAGGAAAGTTTGCCACTGTGTCCCACTGCCATCTTTGAAAATATTACATGGTGAGGGCTGAATCTATTTTACAGCGTGACTCTCATATTTGTCCGAAAATGACCAGGAGGATCATCAGTGACTGGATCGCCTATTGGCTGGCTGCACGGCCAGTTCCAGATATAAAGCCATACAGCTCAAATGGGAATTCCCATTTTTGTGAGGCTGGCGTGGCCGGTCGGTCACAAAACTTGTTATGAAGTAGATTTATACACAAATTGAGCTTCAGTTTAATTAATTTGCAACATGTGTAATTGAATGAATTATTATTTTGAAGACAAATAAATGGGCTATTAGAAAATATTTATCTTAAAAATAATAATTTATTCAAAAAAACATGTTGCCAATTAATTAAACTGTAGTTCAATGTATGTATAAATCTACTAGATAACAATTGTTACAACCGACCAGCCACGCCAGCCTCACAAAAACAGGAATTATCATTTGAGCTGTATGGCCTTATATCTTGAGCTGGCCGTCGCTGGCGGGTAGACGACTTCGTTGCCGGTCAGGACAGTATTTGGGTCTGCCTTCTTTGATCGCATCAATACTGCAGGAGTCCTTTGGTGGCGGGCACTGCTAAGTCATTTTATTTGACACACATAATCTAGTCACAATTATAACCTAAAGCTTCCCCCTTCAGTAATGCTGGTGTAACATGACAATTTTTTTCCAAGCAGAGTAAAGCAGTGAGGAGGTTTTTCCTCATCCACCACAGGGAATGAACCCTCGTTCTTGAGGATCATGAAATTGTTGACTGCATTCACTAACATCAGTCTTTGTGAGTTAATTTCTTTTAAGACATGTTCATGACATTTTCTCTGTCTGTTGTGTTCCCATCATTTTTATCTAAAACTATATCTCTCATTAGGCTGCTGTTTGTTGAGGATTCACACCCAGAATAGCTTGGTAGAACTGATCATCTGTGATTCTTCATCTTCTTCAGCATTCCCAGCCCTTGAGGTTCATTGCTGCAGATATCACCTGCCTTCATTCATCTCTCTGGTTGACCTTCCCTTCCCAGTTGGTGACACCAAGTGTTTGCAGGTCTGTCTGGATATTATCTCTTCATCGTCTTCTTGGTGATCATCTGTGATTGACATTTGTATAATGAAATTGGCTCAGCATGGCTCTTAACTCTTTGAGCCCCAAGGAACCCATCATACGTTTATAGATTCCTTCCTAGAGACCCAATGAACTCATGATGCGCCGATTTTACATCTCTCTTGACTACCCCTTGGGACTGTGGTGCTAAACCCCCTGGGACTCAAAGATTTAAGAACTCTTTCTGCCCTCATTGGATACAGATATATTGCAAATACCGTTCTTCATCTTGTGAAACAGTTTTTTTCTATTCTTCTTTTAACTTATTTGATACATTTATGTCTGTTATTATCCAGTACCTAGATACCTAATGACATGGTTCTGCTTGAGACCAGTCCACTGTGCTTTCAGGATACATTCTGAAAGATACTTTTCTTTGGACATCACATCAGCTGCTCAGACTAAAACTTATTTTCTGTACTTTCTATTACAGTTATATCTATTATGATTGTTACATTAATTTACATGTGTGTTCATACTGATGGCCTGATTCTTCAGACACCGAAATGCTGAGTACTAATGTGCTCGCTTATTACAGGAAATACCTCCGGAGCTGGTGAACCTGAAGTATTTACATGAACTTAACCTCTCCCACAACACACTGCTAGAGTTACCTGAGAATATGTCTAAACAGGTAGGCTTTTCTTTATTGATAACAAAGATGCTTGGTGTCTTGCTTAACTGCTTTGCTGTGGTTCTGAGTTCAGTTTCCAGTAGTAGGTCGGTAAGTAAAGGTCAAGTTTTTTGCTTCTGGTGCATGCTAAATAATCTGTATTTGTTACAGACCAGTCAGCACTTGTTGGGTAATCTGATTAGCAAATTCCAATTGCTTATTTTTTGGTACTAGGTACTATAATTTGAGATGACCCCAAACAAAGGGAAACCTGGAATCTCCAGTCTGGTCGGCTATTCTAGGGGATGTTATATTTGGTGTTCACACAAAGTGCGGAAAGGTGCTGACAACAATACAACACATAACACCCCTAGAATAGTGGACTGAACTGGCGATTCTGGGTTTCCCTTTGTTTTGGGGTCATTTAAAATTATAGCACCACTTTTTCTTCCCTGGGCATTTCCTGGTACTTCTAGGCTGGGTGGAACTTGGAGTCGTGAGAAGTCTGCCTTGATGTGAAATGGAACACAAGACCTTCAGAACCCGTGCTAGGCAAGGCAAGCTGGCCATCATCATAGCTGTGATTCCAATGCCTCCTCGTAGCCAGCAACACTGCGCTAAGCAGTTGTAGAATGCAGTAAAAACAGTTTTTTTTGTTCATGTAGTAATAGTTTTATATTTTTTATTTTGGATTCTGTTTTCAGATCTTTTGTTTGGTTATTTTGGATCTATCATACAACAAGCTAGAAGGTTTGCCCAGGGAAATTGGTGAACTGAAGGTTCTGGAGAACCTCAATGTATCTCACAATGAACTAGAAAAATTGCCCTTTGAACTTGTTGCTTTAAAAAGGTTAAAGGTAATAGCTCACTTTTCCTGCAAGCATCTTTTGTAATATATCATTAACTGTTTCATTCCCAGAAATAAAGTTCTTTAACTCATTTTTGTTGTTGTTCACCAGCTGTAAACTCAGGCTGGAAGTTCTGGTTGTCTACCTCTGGACTTTGGTCTTCTTCCAGAACTTGAGGTTTTCATGCACATCCGTTTTACAGATTTGACCTATTTGTATGCAGACTATTGGTTCCTTGTATCTCAGTCCAATGCACTCCAACTTTGAAGGAAGCCTCCAGTTAGTTGACTTTTATGACATGATTGTCCAGAAGGCACTTGGTTTTTCTTGTCCCCCCCCCCCCCCCCCCCCCCCCCCCCCCCCCCCCCCACAGTGGGACCTCAGAACCCACATGGGGATAACTCCTTCTGTTACAAGGAATTCTACTATTAAGAAATGTATGTATAGATATGAAGGAGTTGAAATAATAACACTATAAGGCAGGTGACTTCAATTAAAAAAGATGCGTGCCCTGGTTGGGGCATGTCTCTCACATGGTGGATGGGAGCATTTCAAACAAACTCCTGTATGGTGAACTGGAAATAGAGGGAAAATCTACAGAAAGGCCAAAACTATAAGAACATATGTAAACGTGACCTAAAAGAGATATGTAAACATAACCTGAAAGACACCAGTATTGACACAGACACGGGGAGGAAACAGCTGCAGGCTGACTCCTATGGAGGCAAACAGTAAATGTTGCACTGTAGCACTTTGTAAGGGCCTAAAGCGGCAAAGCTATAGAGAGAAGACGTCTGAGAGAAGATCAGCCCTCACTGTAACAGAGTGTCAACCTTTTCTCTCTTTTCCCCTAGGGACAGAGCTGCTAGCATGTATATGTAAACATCCTTGCTAAAGGAAGAAAGCTTTCCCACTTATCTTGGCGTGACATTTGATAAAAGGCTCACATGGAGCAAACATAGAAAATATAGAAGGGAAGGCCAGGAGACGACTAGGACTACTGGCAAGTACAAGTTGGGGAGCTAATGTAAAAACCATAAAGAAAGTTTATAATGGAGCAATAAGACCTCCCTTTGAGTTCGATGCAACAGCTTGGTCATCAGCTGCTAACTCCCATCTACAGTCGTTAGACTGAGTGCAAAATCAAGCCCTTAGACTCATCACAGGATCCATGAAAATTGCACCACTCCTGTAGATTTGGAAATAACTGCAATGCAGACATTGTCCTATAGAAAGACACTAAAGCTATGAATCCAGATGGAGTAGTTTAGTAGTATGCAGTCATATCCAATGAATGCAAGGTTTGATGATCTGGCATTGGGATGTCTCAGATGTACAGCTAAGCCCATCGCGAAGAAAAGACTTAAAAAGTATCAAGCAGATCAACCCATGAGAACAACACTGCTGAAACCTAGCCTATACCCTGTATCTTGGGAGCAAGTCAGCAACACAATACAGAAAATAAATGAAATCAGTGGACTCACAGCTGGAGATGAGTCCAGTGACTTTCAAAAAAAACAAACAGCTGCTCTTAACATAATCTCAGAAAACCATCTCAAACACTCGAGGATGCATGCTTACGCAGATGGATCAGCAACCAGTGTGGCTAAAATTGGGGGTGATGGCACCTTTTTCACATAGCCAGACAACCACCGCCACACAGAGTATATACCCGCTGGTAAATTCTGTTCTAACTTCACAGCAAAGATCCTAGCACTACAGCAGACTGTCAAAATGTTACACAACACCAGTTCTGACTGCCACTAAGCGGTCATCTTCACAGATGCGCTATTGGTGCTCCAAGCCCTCAGGAGTGGTGGACATTACAAATGGTATTAGATTTTGTTTGTTTTGGCTTCAAACAACACATTTTCCTAGTGCTGCAAAAGCTCTTCTCGAGGCATACTTTTGTTTTTGGTGTGTATTAAACTTTAGCTTCCAGTTTGAAATAGCTTAAAATTGGCATCAAGCTATGTCCTTGGAAGCTACGGCAGCCGGCGTAGTGTTGACTACATCACCCTTTGAATGTTCATAGGTCTATTTTTTTTTTTAAAATATGGCTGTTGCACTAAATGCCTAATGGACCAAAGATATGGAAAGGGTCCTTTACTTTTATGAAAGTTCTTGCCTTTTGTTATCTTTCTTTACTATTTCTAACTATTCGCTAATCTATGATCTATTTTCTCCAATTCTTTATTTACTTCTGTATATTTTTTATAGATTCTGACTTCATCCTGGCTTTGATTTTGTTTTCTTTCATTTTTCATTTTTCCATTTTATGTTATTTTTTTGTTTGTTGTTGTTGTTGCTGCTGAGCTATCGCTCAGGAGACCTGGGTCCGATCCCGAGTAAGCAGATTGTTTATATAGGTAGCAATATTACATTCTACTCTACACAGTTTGTGGTGACTGGACTGTGTATGCAGCCTTAAATTCTTTACAACTCCACACCCCCATCCTTCACTGGACAAAATATGTGCATAAAAAGACAGTTTTTCCCTTTTTCTTAAAATCTGTGCTAGGTGGTATTGTTCATACAGTCTGCCACACAGACTTTTATCAGATTTTTCAGTGTTTTCATAATATCCCCAAAGGATGACGTCACAGGACAGTCCAATATTTTCCAGGGTGGTTAGAGCAGGTATACCAGCTTTCTGATGCTTTTAACTAGCCCAAAACATCTAGAACTAAGCCAAATCCCCCCCCCCCCCATTCCACCAGGTCCCACGAGAGATTGCAGCCTAGGTCCCACAACTGCATGCAGCCTATCTACGACCCCCTAAAATATTTGACTGTCTGTCTGGGGGGGAGATATTGGGATAGAACTGGTTTTTGTTGTTGAAAGTCTGTGCTATGTAGTGTTGGCCATAAAGTCTGCTTACAACCTTTGCTCTGGTATTATGTGAATAACTTTTGATACAGATGTCCCTCCATTCCATAATGTCGGCAATTAAAAATCTTCTTCTCCATATAGTTTCTAAGGCCCCGTTTTTTTTGTTTTTTTTTTGGGGGGGGGGGGGGGGGGGGGGAGTGGACATAATTGACTTCCTGCATCGATAACAACCAAGCATGTCATAGTAGGGTAACTAGTTAGGAGTGTTTTCTTTGAAGTTGGAGTGCATCTACCTGAGAGGTGAGGAACCAATAGTCTGCATACAAATGAGCCATAACTGGAAATCTTCTGAATGTTAAGTAAGTACTTTTGAAATGTTCTGAATGTTAAGTAAGTACTATTGAATTGATCAGAATGTTAAGCACATTCTTACAAAGAGTTTTATTCATAATGGCCGGGCTGTTCAACTAAGTTTATTCAGAATCCACAATTTTAAAATCAGGATTGTTATGGGCCAGTGGCCTGAGCCCCATGTAATAAGAGCATTAATACAATTCACCTGGCAGTGATTTGCGAGCCACTCAATGGGCCGCCAGTTGAATAGCCCTGCCCCATATGGTCTCCCTCTCTCTCTCTCTCTCTCTCTCTCTCTCTCTCTCTCTCCCTCTCTCTTCCTCTCTTTCTCTCCCTCTCTCTCTCTCTTTCTCTGTTTCTTCCTCTGTCTGTCTGTCTGTCTCTCTCCAGAATATCTGGTTGCCTGCCAAAAGTGTCACATGGGATGACAGTCTTCAGGAATCTCCATAAAAATTACACTTGTGAATAACTGATCTTGATTTCTGCTGAATGCTCTTATACTTGATTTGTTTACTCCATTGAGTTGTCACTTTCTTTCCACAGACTCTGGACCTCTCTAATAACAAATTACAAAGTATGGATGTCCTACTGTCTCTCCTTGCTTTAGAAGAACTTCGAGTGTCAGACAACAACATCACTCGACTGCCAGAGAAGATACATCTGTTAGCTAATCTGATTGTGCTTGATATTTCACGAAATAACATCCAGTTTTTTCCACATTCACTTAACAGGTAATGATGTTTAAAAGAATAATTTAAAAAAGTAAATAAAAACAAAGCCAAACAGAACACATGGTTGCTTTAATAATCAGTAAACTGTATCAATGGTTGTTGATGAACAACAAATTAGATGGTTTGGCCACTTGAAAAGAATGCTCCGGTGAATGAATCAGGACATTCCCACACATGCTCTGTCTCCTTCCTCAGGAGCCAATGACAAATTGACATGTTAATAGTACCAGCTGCAACCTGATTAAAAGTCCACCCATGTTTTCCCTCAGGTTTGAATATCTTCCAGAACCTCTGCTCACCCTTGTTGAACTAGTCTTTCATTGTATGGATTCTCTGTTCTGTTGCACTATCCATGTCACCCCAGAGAGCATTTACCTAGACCGCTTTATTATAAAGTAGCTCGACACCCAAAAAGAGCAGCAGCAGCCTGCTTAATACCCCGCACACCTAAATATTGTGGATAGAAAATCTATGTGATGCTCCTGGTCTGAATCTTATGAAATGCTGCAAGCCACTTTGCTTATAAGACGCCAGTTTCAGTTTTTCTAAGCATGATCTGTGAACCCTGGTACCAGCTACCTCAGATATAGAATGAGGACAGAACTAGTGAGGAACACATGAAAGGATGGAGCAGAGGTATACAAACAACATTAAAGAATTTTTTATTTTAATTAAACAAAATTATTAAAAAAAAAGAAAAGAAAAAGAATCAGTTTAAAGTCATGAGGATTTATTTATTTGTCTTGGGTTGTATCCCAGAGGCTCTCTCCGTTAATGGCTAGCCACATGCCAGGAGGGTCACACAAAGCATGAACTCTGTAACTCCAGCAACTATTTCCAGTGATCTTTAAAAACTACAGACATGAACTGAAAGATGGGTCCATTCAAAAGACGCACGATCTGCATGGTGTGAGGCGTACAGCTTACCATGGAGATCCCTGCCACAGAGAAATGAATCTGCCCCCCCCCCACCCAACCACTACTTTACTGGGGTTAATGGAGAAAGAGAAAAAGATGTATACGTAACACTTGAGATCATTAAATCTTCCCTAGCCCTGCATTGTGGTTAATGAAGAAAGAGAAAAAGATGAACACTAACGATGTTGTTTGTCCATCACCAGTGATGAAGACCACTTTCATCCAAAGTAGTAATGATCGATGATTATGTGTACAAAGGTGGCTGATTAGTCCAATATAAGCCCGGAAAGTTCTTGAGCAGTGCAGACAACAGATGGACGCCGCAGTAAGTGTGGGATTAGCAGTATGAGTCTGCCTCCATTTCTCTGCCTGTGCAACCTCTGCTGCCTGACTGGCTGATGCACCATGCCTGAGGGATGTACGCCATCCAGAATGGTCTTACGCAGCAGTCTCCCACGTCGCTGTGTTGATGCCAAAAGAATTGAGAGCAGTTTTGAGAGTGTCCTTTTAGCGCTTTTTCTGTCTTCCCTGGGACCTCTTCCCTTGTTGGAGCTCACCATAAAATGCAGCTGATAATTCTTCAGTATCTTATGGATGCTAGGCAGGTTTGCCCTGTCAAGAACCACAGTTTTTGGGATCTTATCTTGCCATCTGATTTTGAGCAGCTTTCTTTAGACAGGTTATATGAAACTGATTCAACTTGTTTAGCATGGTGCTGATACACAGTCCACGTTTAGCAAGAATTACAGCTTTGTAAACCTTTAGTTTGGTCAGCAGGGAGATACCACTTCGGTTTCAGACACTGGTATAGAGTCTGCCAAAACTGCTGCTGGCCTTTGAGATTCTAACATTGATCTCATCGTCGATATTGACTCCAAGATAGAGTACTGCCAAGATACATGAATCTGTCAACTACATTTAGCGTTTGATCATTTACGGTGATAGTGGGATCACCCACCAACGATAGATCATTACAACTCCCCCAAAATATCACTGTGTTAATGAAGGAAAAGGAACAGGTGTACGCTGAAAATCATTACAACTCCTCTAACACACACTTCACTATGTTTGTTGAAGAAAGATGTACTCTAAAGTTTAGTTAAATCTCCCTAAACACTTCACTGCAGTTGACGTATCTTTTCAGAATAAAGTCCCTCAAAGATGTTTTTGCAGCAAACAATGAGATTTCAGTAGTTAGTGATTCCTTTGGTCATCACCAGCTGTTACGCACGCTTGACCTCTCAAACAACAGGTAAAAACACAGAGGTTAAGACATTTTTAGGCATTTGCTTTTGAAATACAGGGTTTCCTGTGTGAGCTCCGGGGTTCCAGTGTGGGGAAAACAAGAATAGACCCACTGCTGCCGTAACAAGCATGTCATAGGAGTCGACTGACTGGGGACTTCCTTTGAAGTCGGAGTACATCTTTCCAAGTGGCAAAGATCAACCAACTGCACACAAATAAGCCAGTTAAACGGAAATGTTCACACAAAACTCAGGCCCTGGCTCGAAGAAAGTCCAAATTGGTGAACAACTAGGACTTTCGCTGGAGCTTACAGCCGGTGAAGAAGCAGAAGAAGAAATACAGGGTGTGATAAAGTTAAATCTGTCCTAGTGAGTCTGTTCTAATCATATTGGAGAGTTGTTAGTTGATAACCAACAACATATCACTCGGAGCGTTCCCATAAGCCCTCCTTGATATGCCAGGCTTTGTTACACTAAGAGATATCCATTTGATTTTGCTGTGAACCCAACTGCACTTTTTCAGCCTCTTAACACACAGCTGTCTGTGTAGACAATCACATTACCTTAGTAGGAGTTGTTCATATGAAAGAAATATAAAAGGACAAAATAAAACAGAATAACACAAGTAAACAGGAAGCTGGGGTTGTCCGAAGAAGTTTGCAGTAGATATTTAAACTTGTATCTCACTGCTACCAGATGCTTTGAAAGAGGTGAATGCTCGAAGACAACTTATCACAAATATCAGAAAGGAAAAAAAATGGAACGTATGACCACTGGAAAGATCACAGCTCATATTTCTTCTTCTCAAGATTTTATCTTCCTCCATTCATAACTCTGTTACAAGACAAAAAGAGTGTTGTTTTTTTTTTTAAATTCTTCTTTAGAGAATAAGGCACCTAGGTGTCACCAGAGGGTCTGGCCCGCTTACTACACTAAGAGGAAAGGCAAGACAGACATAAAACCAGATTATGACCGGTACCATCAGTATTTTTTTTTTTTAAATCTTTCTCTTACTGGCCATTTTTGGCTCCTGCTGTATTGAAAAATAAACCAATTATTTCCTTAACTTCGTAGATTGTCTGCACTGCCTGAAAAACTGTGGCGTCTGCGAACTCTTGAAGTGCTGTACCTTGCAAACAACAAATTGTCTGCCATGCCTGACACAATGGCAGTCATGGAGTTTCTCAGAGAGCTGGACCTGAGCGGCAACCGGTTAAATGAATGTTTTCTGCCAAAAACATTAGAGGTAAACTTTTTTTTTCAATGAATAAATATATCAAGAATGGACAGCAAAACATTCGGGAGACTCCCACACCTGCTCTTTCTGGCATGTGAGTTGCTCTGTCCTTTGATTCCCCAATAACATAATGTGATTGCTTTAATTTTTAGCTTTGTTCAGAACATATTAAAAATCTGGCTACCCCTAGGGTAATTAAACTTGCTTTGAAAGTAATGCGTTCATGATTTTTCACCATGTTTATTTCTCTACTTTTGCATCTCGTATGAAACTTCCTGTACTGAAAGTGTTAAAAAGTCTGACTTTGTTTCTTCGCTTAGTGTTGAATTTCATCCAGAACAGCGGTTCTCAACCTGTGGATCACGACCCCTTTGGGGGTTGAACGACCCTTTCACAGTGGTTGCCTAAGTACTTATTCACTGAAGTTTTGAAGTAGCACCGCCGAAACAGATTTTATGGTTGAGGAGGGTCACCACAACATGAGGAACTGTATTAGCAGCATTAGGCAGTTTGAGAACCACTGGTCTAGAACCTATGCTCACCCATTTTCCACCCCACTTCACACCTTTTTCCCCATCCAAAAGTTATGTCATTGTTTTTACCAAAAAGAGAGAGAAAAAAAAGAACATGTTTCCCTCCAGGATTGTGATTTGTTAGATTGATACCCTACAGTGACCCATGAAGCTAACCAGGGAAGGCTAAACTGGAAAACAAATACCCAATGAAGTTGGGATGTGTGGGCCAAAATGCAAATTTCACAGCTATGCTGTACAAAGGCAAAACATAACTATGTCACTTGATTGAGGATGAAGAAGAAGAATATTGAGACCCAGTGACTCAAAGGGTCATATGTCTGTGTGGGATTTCTGGGGTCCATTGTGGCGGGAAGTAAGAATATACCTACTGCCATCTAACAAGTCTGTGGGAAAAGTCGACTGATTATGGGCATCTGCCTGAGAGGTGAGAAACCAAGAGTCTGCATACAAATACACAAGATGTGTAAAATGGATGTGCATACAAAATACAAGTTCTGAAAGAAGTCTAAGTCCAGAAATGGATGAACGACCATATCTATCCGCAAGAATTCACAACCACTGAACCCAAAGAAGAAGAAGAAGTAATCGGTTCAACTCAGCCTAATGAGATGAAGGGTTCAGTCTTTGAACTTGAGCCAGAAAGGAACGGCTAAAACCTGTAGGCTTATTAAAAGTTACAGTAGCATGTCCTCTTGTATTAACCTTATTTGGTTTTCTATGAAAGAGATTAGATATTTTTGGCCATAGTGAGTATCAATTTGGACTTAAGAGAACGGTGATTACAGGTACACTTTCTAGAAAATGAGGCAGAGTCAGACCTTTACAAATGTGGAAACAATACATTGAAAATACATTTGCTATGAAAGCACTTAGGGCTGGAGAATTGGCTAGAGAAAGAGAGACTTTCAGGCGTGTCATGATGAAAGCACTTAGGGCTGGTGAATTGGCTAGAGAAAGAGAGACTTTCAGGCGTGTCATGATGAAAGCACTTAGGGCTGGTGAATTGGCTAGAGAAAGAGAGACTTTCAGGCGTGTCATGATGAAAGCACTTAGGGCTGGTGAATTGGCTAGAGAAAGAGAGACTTTCAGACGTGTCATAATGAAAGCACTTAGGGCTGGTGAATTGGCTAGAAAAAGAGAGACTTTCAGGCGTGTCATGATGAAAGCACTTAGGGCTGGAGAATTGGCTAGAGAAAGAGAGACTTTCAGGCGTGTCACGATGAAAGCACTTAGGGCTGGAGAATTGGCTAGAGAAAGAGAGACTTTCAGGCGTGTCACGATGAAAGCACTTCAGGCTGCAGAATTGGCTAGAGAAAGAGAGACTTTCAGGCGTGTCACGATGAAAGCACTTCAGGCTGCAGAATTGGCTAGAGAAAGAGAGACTTTCAGGCGTGTCACGATGAAAGCAACATTCTGTAAAGGACCTGCTGATTAAGGGTGATGGAAGAGACAGAAATAAAATCTTTGGGTGCTTTATTAATATCCTACCCTAAACAGGAGAAATCCACAGGTCACGGGACAGTCTAATATTTCAGGGGGTGGCAGATAGGCTGTATGCAGTCATGGGACCTAGGCTGCACTCTCTTGTAGGACGTAGGTGGGTTGGGGTTAGGACCAGTTCTAGATGTTTTAGGGTCGTTAAATCATCAGAAAGGCTGGAAATCCAGTCTTACCACCCTCTAAAATGTTGGACTGCCCTGTGACGTTGTCTGGGTTAGGGTATTACAAAAGAACAAATATTTGAAATATAACCTCTAAGCTTGTTATGCCTTTCCAGGTTTTGAACCTTGCAGAGAACCAGCTGCTGCCCCCGACTGAGAGCTTCACTTCACCTTTAATCAGATTTGGTGACAAGGAACATCGTAAGCGGCTGACATTCTTGAACTTCACAAACGTAGGCCTGGATTTCTTCCCTGAAAATATATGCAGCCTGAAAATGCTTGTTGTCCTTAAATTAGCCAACAATAAGGTATTATTGTTTTTATCATCGCAAAGATGAATTCTTTGTTTGTGTGTCTCTGTCAGTCAATCAATTAGGTGCCATCTGCGCACTGAAAGTTGGCTGCCGTGGATCTCCGACATTCTCTGTCTCTTGCCTTGGTTGTACACTTTCTCAAACAGCTGTTTGTCCATCACTTAATGTTGTCCTTTCATTTGTATCATTTTCTACCTCTTGCTTTTGGCTTTTTGCTCCAGGATGGTTTTTAAAAGAGTGTTATGTCATTGTAACCAAAATATCTCAGTTGTCTCTTTTTTTTTGTTTTCAATTTCTTTCAGCAACTCTCTTTTCAGCTGCAGTATTTCCAGAACCTCTGTATTTGATCGTGTTTTTTTTTCCCCATGAAATACATTCTATTATACGGTTTATCTACACTTCCAAAGATTATTCGATTTTCCTGTTGCCTGTTCATTTTCCAGATTTCTACATCAGACAGCTGGGTGTGTGTGTATGCAAGTGTGTGTTGGGGTTGTTCTGGGCACTTTTCTTTCTTTCTGTGTGTTTTTTAATCTTTTGTTTAGTGGACTACTGAAAACGTATCGTTTCCTGCTTGTGTATTTGTCCCTTCTGGAAGTAGTATACCCATAAGTTTAGTATTACTATACTGTACTCCCTCAGACATTAGCTAGGACCTTGTGGGACTGAAAGATTTAGTCTAATTAATTGCAGGAAGTGGAGAGATCTGACTTGATAGTTCTGTATAAGTAGGTGAACATCGCTGTCATTAGCATTTAGTTTTTCCATTCAACTGTGACTTAAAAACTCAACAAAATGGGGAAGCAGAACAATGTGCACAAAACACACAAATCGACTGTAGTAAAACTGTTCAGATTAGCATTTAGCAGCTGAGCTTTACTCTCACTACAGCTCATGGAAAGACTCGTAGGTAAGTTTTTAAAAAAAAAATATGAGGCTGACGCCATTCTGTCTTTCCAGATAATAGTGTTATATCGTGCTATAGGGAGGCATAAGAATCAGCGGCTCTGGCGAGGGCGAGTGTGACCAGCAAGACCCTGCTCCTCTGCATGGCACAAAGTCTGGCCAGTATTGTAGAGACCATGTGTTGCCCAGGCAGTATGATCCCTTGCTCAGCTTGGTCTGTTGACTCCAAGTGGAATCATAACGACCCTTCTGTTTGGAATGAAGCATGCCACAGAAGTTACTGGATAGAAAGTGCACTGGTTTCTATCTGTGCACCTGTCAGATACGTGTAAAGGCACAGTCCGTACTTGTCTGCTTCATACTTTGCACATGTAGTAAGTAAAGGACCCTTTTCCATACCTTCAGTTAATTTATTTAATAGACCAGTGGGCACTCTGTGGGTGATGTGGTCAGCCACCATTACTTGCCGGGACTCCACCTGGTTCCCATTCAAGCCTGGGTTGACCTGGGAGCCAAGGTCACTTTTGAAAACCTGAACCTGCGACTTTGCGATTCACAGCTAGATAGCTTGTACACCACGGGAGCTTCCTCTGCACATTTACACTGAACACTAAGGGGCAAAAATATTCTTCTGCATTGTACGCTGTATTCGTGGCTAACATGCTTTCCTGGCATTTTGACTCAACACTATATAGAACTGTCATCATCATATGCCTTGCAGATAATGATGTGCGGCCATATTTCACAGTCTCACATGATTGCAAGTACACAAATCAAGTCACTGTCTCTATATCACCGATCATGGGCCCAAGTTAACCAGATATTTATTTCTTTGACTTAATCTTGTCTCCCCCCCCCCCCCCCCCCCCCAATCAGGCATACCATTTATCATCAAGTTTTTCAGTGAATTCCTTCTCCTAAGATGTCCTGAATATCTTCATCATCTACATCTAATGATTTTAATCTATCTTACAGAGGGCCGCCTCATTTGTTTTTCTCTAATCTGATGATATTAACCTATAAAGAAGCTTGAAACCACAGTCAAGTTCCTTATGAAAACCTCATCATGTAATATGTCCTTTTCAGAACTTCACTCTTATCATGCTCTGCCTGAAAGAAACTCTAACCAGCTTTCTGGCCTCATGCACTTTCCTACCTGTTATGTCACTTAAATCATCTGCCCATCTTCATGCTGGTTGGCCCCTGCTGCTCTTTTCTGGTACCATACCCTCTGCTGTTATTTTTTCCAATCAGCTATGGTGCTTGATATGGCCAAAACTTTTCACTTTTTGAGGCAAGATGCTATTTACTAGCCAACCTTAGCCAGTGTTTAGGTCTTTAAGGATGTCAGTATTTATTTTCTTTTTTTTTTGTCTATTGTATTCTAAGAATCATTCTATATATAATTTCAGCTCAGAGGCTTTTATTTTTTTCCTTAATGACTGCTAGACAGTCCATGACTCGCATCCGCATGTTGCTACAGAGAAGATTCATGCTCTCAAAGTTTTGACTTTGATTTCCTCGCTGGTTCTTAATCATAGACTTTTAATGCTGTATGAAAACCTGTGACAGTAAAACCATTTAAGATGTGATCCCAACAAATAGTTTAGAAAAACCTGAGCTAAACTTAAACATAAGAAATGAGATTTGGATTAAAAAAAATGAGAAATGACAGGGTAACAGAATGAAAGAACAGACTTTATTTATAAAGGGTAACACATTTGGGCAGTAGGGCTATTTTGCATTCAGCGCTCCCAAACACTGATCTCTCGTACAGTAATTATCTTTCATTTGTAAAGTATGGTATGTTTGTCAATATTCACAGTATGAAAATAAAGTTAAAAAACACAAAAGCCTGGATATATAAATAGATAGATTGATAGATACATAGGTAGGTTGATTAGATTGATGGGTGGACGGACCGACCGACAGACAGAAAGTTACAGAATGTATAAACTGTTTCCAAATTTTTTGAAAAAGGCAGCTCTTCATGTTTAGATTGTACAAACATCTGGATGTTGATATATACATTTTGTCTTGATTATGTTTCTAGGTGAATGATTTCCCCATTGATATTATCAAGTGCCACAACGTGGAGCACATTGATCTTCACAACAATTTGATCCCAGAGATTCCATTCATCATTAATCTGGCTCATAATCTGATGTATTTGGATGTGTCTAATAATAAGATTGCAATGTTTCCTAAAAATTTGACTAGGGTAAGACTTGTAGAGACTGAATCATTTTTATATCAGCTTTCATTTAGATTTAATCATTCTTCACTTCATGAGCATTTTTCTCTGCAAGACCATTGTTATTTAAGAGCCTACTGTGTCCTAGCCACTAACTCATTAGATGTATCAATCAATCAGTCTTGCTGTCTTGCCGTCAACTTTTCCCTCTAATATGGTTTTGATAAAAGTCTATTAATATGGCCAAAATACTTCACTCATTAACTCTTTTCATTCAGAAACAAATGTACAGATATGTTTCTTTGCATACATATATACATAAACACACAAGTATGCGCACATATGCACGCGCACACACACAGACAGAGAGACATGCATGCATACATACATATATACTTACATACATACGTACATATATATGTACAAACATACATACGTACGTACGTACATACATACATACATACACACGTACTTACATATACACATGCAGTGTAGTGTAATATATTGAAATTGTAGCGATTGCTTAGTTATACTTACATATGTGCATACATACATATCTATACACAGTGAAGAGTAACATATTACTATTGTTTAATTTTCAAAGTAAACAGGGTAATTATGTAGTAAACCGTTAGGTTCATCCTTTTCATAATCATTAACTTTGATGTTATTTTGGAATTTGGTTCTATTATCCCCATACTTGTGACAGTGGGTGAATGAGGATCTGAGATGAAATTTCACCTAGCAGCAGCTACTCACTATGTTTAATTTTTAAAAAGAGACTTCTTATACATAAAATAGGACAGAGTTTAAATAGACATTTAAATCTGTTTTTTGGAGACACCAGACTCACCTGGATGCCACAAGTCTCAGAAGAAGAAGAAGGAAATGCAATAAAAAGCCATGCAAAGACTCACTGTAATGAAAACAAAAACTGAAAGCTACATACTAGGGAGTCTAACAAAGCTCTTAAGGCAAGTCGACACTGGAGCAATTAGGCGTATTATGGAATACACCTCAGTCACTTGAGCAGTTAAAATGAACTTGGAAAAACAGTACATAAGGCTATGAAAGGTTGGAAATATGGGCTTACAAATAACACACGGAGCAGTTAGAACCACCCCACATAAAATGAATTAAAAGAAAAAAGTAATCTTGGAGCGTCTTGTGTTTCGTAGACAGTATAAAACCTTCACTTAATTTGAAACACTTAGGTTTTCAAATTGTGTGCTGAACAATACATTTTAAGCATTTTCAGTAGTGCTGTGTATCTTATATTTTTTTGTTCACCATTTAAAGGGTCATAAGCATGTTATGTTGTGGTTTTCAGCTAGGCTGTAAATTCACTCCATTTGGCCCAACACATCCATGCATTTTTAGGGGAGCAGTGAGTCTATTCTTTTGACTCGAAAATGAAGCCCCGGAACAAAATTGGAGCATATTATATATTACTTAGCCGACATCCTAATTCATTGATTCTCACACTAGTTTGGACTACTGAGCCTTTTTTGTTTTTAAATAAATAAGTAAATAACAAATTAATAATTTTTTTAAAGCGTTCCCAGACCCCCAATCCCTGGAGATCTACCTCCTGTAATTTTCTTATACTGTTTGTTCATGTTCACTGGCTGTAAACTTTGGTGAAAAGCTCTGGCAGTTCTTCACCTTTTAGACTTTAGTCCTATTTTAGAAATTATGTTTTGCATGCACATCTATCTTACAGATCTAGTTTATTTGTGGGCACACTGTTTGTTTATTGCCTCTCTGGCAAATGCTTTTTAACTTCAAAGAAAACACCCCTAGATAGTTGACTTTTACAACAGGCTTGATAGGAAGCAGTAGGTTCCCCCCCCCCCCCCCCCCCCCTCCCCCTCCCCGGAGAAACTTGCACGAGGAATTCCTGTTATCAAACCAACAGAACAGAAAATGCAGTGATTAATATAAAAAGTTATGTCATTTCTGTGAGTTCACCTCTGTTACCTAACAGATTAACATTCTTTCAATATGTTCTTCTCCTCTGTGTTTGTATATGTGTTTTATCATTCTTTGACCACACTCTTATTTTTATTTAGTGATCCTCATTTTGCAACAAATCTGTTATTTTTGATCGGTTTCATATGCTCATGATATCAGTTGCGACAAGTCTTCAGGGGTTCCTCCAGGTTTGGCCTCGATGCCTCTTCCCTCTGGCCATGTTTCTGTGGTAGATTTTGCTATAGGAGGCAGTTCTACAGATGTATGTAGGTGTTTGGGGGTGCGATAATGCAGTACACTGGGCAGCCCTCATTCTGTGCATGTGTGCATTAAGTATGCAGTGTCCTGTTTGCTGAATAATTGAGGTGTACTGCCTTCTGTTGAGTCTGTTTATTGGGTCGTCTGAATGTCTCCTGTTTGTTCTCACCCTCAAGGAGTTTCTGAACGTCTACTTGATCAGCATCTTTACCTTTTATAGTGATATGGGATGGAAGTCTGGTTTCCCCTTATTCTCTCTTTAGCCAGTTTATCAAACATCTCCTTTCCTGCTGTGCCACAATAGGCATGGTTCCACTGTAGCTCAGCCTGGTTAGCCTGCAAAACTACCTCTGAAATATTTCAGTGCCAATTGCATCTAAGGCTGCATCGCCGTCTGATTTATTCCAGCACCCCCTAGGGTTGGTACCGGCCATTTTGGAAAAACATGCTCTAATGAATATATCTCTTTACCCTTTTCCTGGTAACACAGTAGGTGATTTGCAGGTGATTTGCTGAATCACCTATAAGCCTGAAGAATTTGACTTCAGATTCACATCAGATTTGGTTTCCGGGCTGACCTAGCCTAAAATGGGTACAAGGTGTCTTGGAAAGTAAGGGAAGGTTGCTGGGTTGATGTTGACCATGTCACCTATTGAGGCAGATTGATCTATACAAATATGGACCTAGCATCACATGCCCAGTGTGACTAGTGGCATAAAAGGTTCCTTTACCTTTTATTAATTTGTTTGTTGCTGTTCTTTTCCAGTGCAAGAGACTGGCCTATCTAGACATCTCATCTAACCTCATTCAAGAACTACCAGAAACATTCTACTTACTGAGCCATCTTGTCTACCTGAATATCAGCAATAATCAATTGCGTAGCTTCCCAGGAGCAAACATCGATGTCCTAGCTACCCTGCTGACACTGGACCTCTCTACCAACCAGCTCATTGAAATCCCAGAAACTCTATGTTACCTGTATAGGTGAGTCATTCTTCTGACTTTTGGAAGAAAAGCCTTTGTCTTCTTCTTCTTTTTCTTCGCATTCACTGGCTGTAAACTCTGGCAGAAATTTCTAGTTGTTTATCCACCTCTGGACTTCAGACTTGTTTCAGAACTTGAGTGTTGCACGCACATCCATTTTACAGATCTGACTTATTTGTATGCAAACTGTTGGTTCCTTGTCTCTCAGGCAGATGCACTCCAACTTGAAAAGAAACCCCCAATTTGTCCACTCTTACGACATGGTTGTTGGGAAGGCAGTGAGTCTAATCTTATTCCCCCCCCCCCCTTTCCACAATGGGCCCTGGAACCCACACAGGGAAAGTTTTTGTCAATATCCTTGTGAAGGTGGAGATCAAATAAATGTGGGGCCATCTGCAGAATGACAACTAAGATTGTCACGGAGTACACCTAGGCCACATTGGGCACGTGAATTACGAGAGGTTATGGAAATGAGCCTAGGTTATGCGCAGGCCAAGGCCAGTCATCGACCAAGTGTCTGAGCAGGCTGTCTGGACAACTACCATGTGGGGATGCCACATAGGGGTAGATTAGTTGAAAGCCGTTGTCGTAATGACGACAGTACAGATAGTAATAGTGGTGCCATTTTTGAAAATACATATTGACTGTTATTATTCTAACAGAATTAGTTGGTGGTAAAAAAACTATGTCGTTGTTTGATAGCCCTTGTAGCTTTTGCAGTGTCGTGCGACAGTCTGTTTTCATGGACGTCTTGAGGTCACTAGAGTATGAAAAGTCACAGTAGAAACTTAGCTTTAGCACGGCATAGTAGTCTAGAATATTATGCCTAGAGAAAGCTGAGCCAGGTATCAGGAGTGAGAACCCATGACAGGGCAGCTAAGATGACGGTGTACACATGTGCTGTGACCTTGTACCTGCCTCTTGACCCCCAACAGTCCTGTAGAATTTAGAGATTTTAAAAACGGGATTGATTTAGTTAAATATTCATCTTCTCCATGTTCACCAGCTGTAAACTCCAGTAGAACATTCTGGTTGTTCGTCCATCTCCAAACTTAAATCTCATTCCGGAATTTGGGTTTTGCCTGCACTTTCCTTCTACAGATCTTGATCTGGCTTACTTGTAAGCAGACTGCTGGTTCCTCGCCTCTCAGGCAGATGCACTCACCCAAAGAGAAAAAAAGAAGTGAGTATAAAATATGGGCTATCCTCCGACTAATGGTCGGCAAAGATGGCGGCCACAGTCGCGTGTCAATTGCGCACTAGCCGTCACAAGCACACTGCGGTTGCTGCTCGAGGGTCCTAGCCATCTAGTTTAGCCCCATTCCATGCCACGTGAGTGGAGTGGGGGACACGTGGCTGTGGCGATAGTCGCCGGAAAACCGCCGGAGAACCGCAGGTTTAGTCAGGCGACTGTGGCTCGAAAGGATATTTTGCGCCGTCTTTGCTGACCGTTAGTCGGAGGATAGCCAAAATATGAATGTTCTTGTCAAAAAATAAAACTTTGACTTTCTCTGTTTAGGCTGAAGACTTTAAATCTAGCCTCCAATAAACTGTCTGCGTTACCTGAAGAAATCATCAAAATGACAGGCCTTGAATTGCTTATGCTGCAAAAGAACAAGCTCAAACAGTTACCTGAAAAGATACATAACTTGTACAACCTCAAGAAACTAGATGTCAGCTACAACAAAATCTCATCCTTCCCTGCAAAACTGTCTGTGCTGGAAAAAAGATGCGAGGTACAGACATTAATATTCATCAGCTTAGCACTCTACTTAATGTTTAGAGTAATGATACTGAAATTGTTAGGCGATGCATTAACACTGTATGTCTGTCATCTTATATATCTGTCCATCTGCCTCTCTATCTATCTACCTATCCGTCAATCCATACATCTGTCTGTCTGTCTCTGTCTATATATCTTTCTTTCTGTCTGTCTATTTATCTATAAATCCATCCATCCACCTATCCATCCATCCATCTGTCTACCCTTGGATATACCTACAGATAAAAAGATACCATATTGTAGAAATACAATGAATTAATCAAGTAACAGAAAGTATTGTGAACGGCACTCATAGAAAGAAGAAGAAAGATAGAAGAACACACTAGACAACATAAAAATCGAAAGCTGTAGTTACCGTGCCGGGAATTGAACCTGTCACCTCCAGACGGCGTTTGCGCCTCGCCATGAATACAAGTGCACTAAGATACATGGTCAACTAGGCACCCCCAAAAAAGGTGACTTATTGGCCATGTCTATCGTACAGCTTGAAATCCACAACTATGGAATACGGACAGAATTCATTTCAACCCATTGAAATAGCACCATAGATTACAGAAATTTATATTAACGAAGCAAATGTCGAATAACAATCACAGCAACAATTTACGAACACAGTAGAACTTATTGCTTTGTCTAGAATACACAAACATTTAAGAAAGGCATTTGATTGGTAGGTTCCGGTGTGTATACATCATTCCTATAAATAAACAGAGAAGGAAACCATTTGAGGCCGTTAAATATTATGAATTAATCAAGTAACAGAAAGTATTGTGAACGGCACTCATAGAAAGAAGTAGAAAGATAGAAGAACACACTAGACAACATAAAAATCTAAAGCTATAGTTACCGTGTCGGCAATTGAACCTTGAACAGAGAATTATTAATATGGTATTTCCCCAACTCACATGCTACCGGCTACCGGCCATACTGAATACCACAACATATCCGCTGCACAAATGAAAGGCATTTTACAGGAAAAACACAGCTCACAGGGCTGCACCCAAGCACTCAACTCAGTAGCTCAGGCAGCCAAACAGTAGACTACCGTCCTTATGTGGAAACTGCATTAGCAAAGCGCTGTGGAAGCAAAAATAACTTCGAAGCTAAACATTCTGCCATGCATTTCCTCCATTTTGGCCAGAAGCATCCTGTATATATGTGACATTATTACCACAAATCTGTCATTAATAAACTGACCATTTTTTTCAGGTTGATATCAGTGAACAAGACACAAAATTTGTATTTGAAGAAGACAGCATTTCATCATACTCAAATCATCTAGACTCTACAAGCACTAAAATTTGAACTGACACATAAATTAAATATGTATATGTGTGTGTGTGTGTGTATATATATATATATATATGGATAGATCACGACCGGCTCCAGCTAACGGGCTGTGCTGCTGACATCACCGGGTCAGGCGAACGATGCGGTAACGCAGCGGTTCTCAAACAAGAAATAAACTATTTTCGACAGTGGCGAGGAAACACATCTTGAAATTTAACTTTTAAGTATCAACATGCGTTCTTTAATAATTTCAGAATTTGTAGCCGACTTTTCTTGATTATTGCTGCGGCAGCCCAGGCATACGCTCACGGCACCCCAGGCATACGCTCACGGCACCCCAGGCATATGCTCACCACACCCCAGGTTGTCTGGGCACCCAGTTTGAGAACCACTGCGTAAACACAACATTAGCCTGACCCGATGGCGTCAGCAACACGGCCCGTCAGACGGTCGGGGATGGATGGATAAGAGTATACATTTTTATTTTCCTCACCCTTTTAACTCATTACATTGTACAGAGGACTTACAAAGGACATTATGGGAATGTCCCAAGAGTTTGCATTTTTCTTATCATGCCTGGAAACAAGCAGTACTCATAAAATTAGTTCTATGATAGTCACTTTCTTAATACTGAGTATCTCATAAGTTTCTGTACATATGAACAATAAACGTATCGCCAACACCATTAAAAAAAAAAATCATGACTACATCTGTGCTCATTCATGACTCTACTGCTGCAAAACATATATAAGCACCGCTATTGTTATGATTGTAATGACGTAAGTGATGCGTTTATTGTCCCTGCGTATTTAAATTTATCAAACACCCTGTGTTTCATTGCAGGTTTTATTACCAGAGTCAGAAACATAAGTGTTTGAAGAGATTAATCATTATGCTTCCGTGGTTTAGGTTTCAACAATGGATCAACATCATGGCGCAAGGGTAGTAAACCATAAGTGCTCCATTCTACTTCTAACTCAAGTCTTGAGTTCGAAGATTCTCAGCGCAGCGCACAAAATCAGTAGCACGGGCAAAAATCCTGAAAACCTTCACATTTTTCCCGGACAGCGCCGTTAGGCTAGTCTTTTTTATTTCCAACTGCCAAGGATTTTTTCGTGCACAGCAATACACACAGGTGTCCGACCTTACTACCCAGAGACCATGGGAAATTACTAGAAGTCCACATGAAAGAATCCCAACCTTCACCGGGGCCTGAATCCGGAACCTCCAACTGGTGATATTTAACCACCATAAAACAAGAAATGGGAAGATCACAAAGACAAAAATATACTAAATTAACTTTTTGTGCCCCAAGAAACGCACCATTTGTGCATAGCTTATGTCTGTGTGTATCAGCACAGTACACAATGTGCTATTTAATGTATGTTTGGTCTGGGTATGCAAAAGAAATCTGGCCAGATATTTCAAATGCAGAACAGCGTATAATGTATCTTTGAAACTAATGCGCCCATGTCATTTTCACTGTGATTGTTGTGCCAAATTGGATTTCTACTTTGAAATCATCTGGGACTGAAAAATTATAATGTTTATAAGAATCCATAATTATTACAAATGAAATCTGTTAATATTAGCAGGGAAGAGTGATGGTTTGTGTAAATTTAGAAGGGATGTGTCAAAGAGAATGAGCACTAATAAATGGTAAATCTCTAACATAGAGCAAGAGTTAACAAACTGATGTATCATTATCATTAGTCCTGGTTTTTGAAATGCCAACTCGATTGTCGGCCCCTGGTAATTTATGTTACATTGAGGTCATACTGTATTTTCATAGTACACCATCTGTCAGCTTAATTCTCAATCCAGCTAGTTCTAGTATATGTTGGTCGCCCACACAGATACATGAAATTTAATTGTCTGTTTACACACAAATGACTTATTTAATGCTGTTTTGAATTAATTATGCCAGATCATCATCATCAGAATCACATAACACCATGTGTTGTTGGGTCCTCAGTTGCTGTTGACTGTCTGGTCAGCAATCAGATGTCTGATCAGCAATCTCTGCCTAAATTGGTTTGATGTTTACATGTCTAAGGCTGTCCATTCAACCAAATTCCTTGTGCATGCAGGGGAGGGGGAGGGAGGCTGTGTGGTCTCGAGGCATGGCATCTGCCTCGTGCTGAACGTCCCGGGTTCAGGCCCTGGTAGAGGCTGGGATTTTTTTTACGTGGACTTCTAGTAATTTCCCCAGGTCTCTGTGTAGTAAGATTGGACGCCTGTGTGTATTGTTGCACACGTGGACGCCTGTGTGTATTGTTGCACACATAAAATAATCCCTTGGCAATTGGAAATCGAAAAGAGTAGCTTTACAGCGTTGCCCGGGCAAAATTTGGAGTTAAAAATCTACCCAAAATATTTCAGGATCCTCACTGGTGCTACAGAGTTTGTGCACTGCGCTGAGATTTTTCGGACTCACGCTTGAGTCAGACGTAGAAGGGAACACTTACAGGTTACACCTTGTGCCATGATGTTGATCCGTTGTCTAAACCTGACCCTTACCCATGCCTTTCTTCATCTGCCTCTTCTCGTCCTCTTTAATTAGTCCTGCAGTATCATACCTGACCATGGTATAGTTTTTTGTTGTTGTTAACATTAGAAGAAAATAAAAGCAAAGCTGGTCACAGAGAAACTTTGTTTGTTGGCTAATTCGATCGTTTACTCAACTTGTGAATTGACCCTATGTATCTGATAGTAAGGAGTGGCTGTCCAAGTGGTTAGATGGTTGTGCTAAAGACTCTGGTTTGAATCCTAAGTAATCCTTTTGTGGGTTCCAGGCCCCATTTTGAGGAAAGAGATCTGGCCCACTGCCCATTACCAAATATGTCGTTAAACGCTGAGTCATTAGAGCTCTTTCCTTTTAAGTCGAAGTGCACCTGCCTGAAGTGAGGAACCTGCAGTCTGCCTAAAAATAAGCTGGATCTCTAAAACTTTCCACCTAGGTTCACTGCCAAGAAAAACCGAAGAAGAATCTGCTATAACGTGATGGAGGTTTTTCTTTCCACTAAATTACAAATCCTAGCCTGAACAGTTTGTGCTAGCTGCAGTAGCCATTTAGCCCTAAATCACCAGTCTTAATACCTCCCTGTCTTAAACACAACTCTGAATGTTGAATTAAGAATCAACATCACAGCACTCGGGACACTCCCATAAGTGCTCAGTCTCCATCTTCAGCAACAAGCAAAGAGTTCCATTCCGATGGTACCACTAACCGTCTGATTGTATACCTGTCTAATCCTTCGAAATTTGAAGTTTAAAATCTACCCAAAGTATTTCAGGATCCTTGCCGGTGCTACAGAGCCTATGCACTGTTCTGAGCTTCTTCAGACTTGAGTTAGACGAAGAATGGAGCACATGGGTTACACCCGTCTGCCATGATTCTGATCCGTTGTTCCAAACCTCAAACTTCTTCGTCAGTAAGTAAAGTAATGGACCCTTTTCCATGCCTTTAGGCACAGAGGGCTAAACCTAGATTTTATAGACCATTCAGCCCGGCTCCCTAGCATAGTTGGCTGAACCGGACTGCGTGGTGACTGGGTGACGAACTCCTTGTGGTCCAGGGGTAGGCAGAAAAGCCACTTTTCTCCAAGATTTTATAGTATTTACAATGGAATCAAGGCCGAAGGGTTGCGATATCCACAATACCGAGCCTAAGGGTTAACAACTCATGGCTTCTGGATACTAGGAAAAAAAAATAGACCATTCAGCACAAGATGGGTGAAGTGGTCAGCATCACGCCAGCCGCCTTTACTTTCCAAGGCTGTTTGACCTGGGAGCCAAGGTCATTTTTAAAAAAAAAAGTCCGGCCACACCACGAAGCAAACCCACGACTCCCCTTCTCCATCAGAAATCGTTGGCACAGTGTGGGCTGGTTACGCTGTCCAACACTCTGTGATAACAGAGACAATATTGCCGGCTAGTGTCATGCAAAAACTTAGTCATGTCTGTCTAAAACTGAAAAAAAGAAAAAAACTCATTGGAACAATATATTTTTTGTCATCCAGACAAAATATTCCTAACATTAAAACATCAGCAAGTATCTGAGATCTATCCACTTTTGTGTGCATGTGACGCTAGTCACCCTGAAGCCAAACACAGATGAAGAAAATCCAATCAGAAGGCGTACAAAGACTGGAAGAAAAAAAAGAATGGAACATACTGGAAAGCCAGTTTAAAAAAAAAAAAACACATGAATACTAGAACAGGTAAACCTTTTATGCAGTTCGCCTCAATCCCATGTGCTGAACAGCGAAAACAAACAAGGTTCCAAAAATGAGCTTACGAATATCACATGGAGCAATGAGAAGTATTCCAGTCAACAGTATACATGCCTTACTTAAAAAGCATAAGAGGTCTCCAAACTATCTATTGAATCATAGATTTCAAGAAAAAGCAAAAAAATTATAAATCATTTAACAAGAGAAACTTTGACAAGCATATAAATATAAAACTAACATAATGATGTGTCAAGCTCTCCCACCAGAACTATGGATTAACTGTCCATTCTTATCCAGTGCAGGTCTGGAAGACCCAGGAATAATCTCCAGTAGTATGAACAGTCACAACAAGGAGCTTTTCCCCTTTATGTACTCAGTAATGAGTACCCCTGCAATATTTGGACACGTAAGTTTTCTAATTGCAAGACAGAGACACACTCAATATCTTCATGGAAAGCTTGCACCAACTTCAGGGCAAAGACATAAAGGGACTGGGCAGATTACAAATACCTCAGTTTAACTAATAAAAATAAGTCGTCATATTCACCTACGTAAGATCAGTCCCCCAAGCCAGGACCGTCGGTAGTTCCACTACTGCGGGTCCTGCCCAAGCCAGCTTATGCTCTAAACAGGAGGAGGTTAGTTGCGTATCCTTTACAGGATGTTGCAGAACCAACCCTAACAGTCCCTGGCTGTTGTGTGGTTTTTCAAGGCAGATTTACGTCCAGTAGTTTGCCATTGTTCCTGAACGGTCGGCTTTCTTGATACCACTGTCGTAACCAACGCAAGGCGCATGGCCCGCAGCTGAGATCGAACCCGGCATCTCAGCATTACAAAGCGTTCGCATCGACTTAGCCACAGAGCCGACCCTCTAAACAGGAGAGTGTCAAAATGATGAAAACGAGAACATAAGTAGTCAAGCAGAGAATTCACCCTACAGTGGATAACTGGAAATGGACAGGCAGACCTTACGAAGGCTGCAGGAAACCTTATGCATCCCATATGTCTCAGAGCTTTAAAACGCCTAAGACATTCTTGGAACAATCTATGAAGCTGAAGTGGAGAGAAGACCAGTCATGGTGTAAGTCGAGGACAAAGTGAACAAACGATACAAAACAAACTGTCATTGTATCAATCATTCTTTTTGTTTATCGGCACAGCAAAAAACGAGACGCACACCGGACACGTCAGAAGATTTGTTAATCAACATAGAACTGGTACTATTAGCCATCGGACGTTGGGATTCATACTGAGGGGAGGATCTGAGCACCTATGGACATGTCCGGAGTGCAATGATGATAACCCAACTAACTAACTAACTAACTAACTAATTCTTTTTGTTTGATTACAGAAGGTACATTTCAAGGCAAGAAGTGGACTCGAATATCACAGTGAATGATACCCGCATATGCTTTTCGGCGTGGCAATGATGATGATGATATTTTGATATTTCCAGATCGGCAATGCACTTGATGAGGTTGATGATGAAACACCCTTATCAACCCCCCCCCCCTCTTTTTTTTTCCTCCTCTCCCCCACAGTTTGGGGAAACACTGATCTAGGGTATCGATACGTGTCACGGACGTCCACACAACAAAATGGCTCTTTGACCAAAATGGTTGCAGCGATCCGGCCGTTTATGTAGTCAGACTACTTTCCGCGCTGACTGAAGTCTTGTATTTTAGAACTGCACTGCCGTCGAGAAAACATGAGCTGTATATTCGTTTAGGTAAAGTGGTTTTTCTCTTATAGAGCCCTATTTTAAATGCTTGGCGGGGTAAAACTTCAACTTGTGTGTACAATTAACTATTTTAGTTCAGTAAACTTAGTTTCGAATCATCACCGATGCCGATTTTTAATTAACCTGTGCTCTCTAGTTAACCCAGTACAGTCTGGTCTGGTAGTCTTAGTTTCAGCTTCATAGCAAACGGGTCACCCCATCTTTGCTCCGCTCATGTGCCAACGAAAAACACACAGAATGCTTATCACAGTATTAGAATTGCAGCTCATCATTGATGGTAGCAGAAGTCGCCAACAGATCAGTAGTTGCCCATGCGATCAATTTTAATCACATATGGGCACCACAACACTGCACGACAGGCATCGCGCCATTTTCTAAATCTACAATTCACACCAACACGTTGGTCACAATCGAAAAAACATTCCAAATGCAATCAGTACAAAATGGGTACACGGAAAAGGTTCGTAACTAAAGGCGACTGTCTACTTTATGAACAAATTAGTGTTGAATCCTGATTAAGTTAGTAAATAAAGGACCTTTTTCTACGTCTTAATGCCTATTGTTCATATAGGGACCTATATTTTATAGACCAATCGGCACTTGGTAGGTGATGTGGTCAGCATTATGCCAGCCGCCTTTACTTCCCATAGCTTAAATAATATCCACTCAAGGCTGCGTCAAACTGTGAGCCAAGGTCAATTTTTGAAGATCCAAACCCACGACCTTCCGATCCACAGACGAGCGTCTAGCTGCTACACCATAGCTGCTCCTGAATCCTGATTGTGATATACAAAATAGGTTAGAACCGCATGCCCAAACATGACACTACGCCCTATTGTTGGACTTCTAGGCTATCTTCCGAATAATGGTCCTATATTATCGAGGCCGAAAATATACCCTAACAGGGCCTCAGTCACACGTCAATTGCGAACTTCCGGCGACTTAAATGGCGCACTTCCGGCGACTACCGCCACCACCGAGAGTATCTCAGGGCTAAACTAGATGGCTGGGACTCATGAGCAGCATCTACCGCATCTCCTGCAGCTTCCTTCATTTTATTTGCTCGTGAGTCTCAGCCATCTAGTTTAGCCCCAATCCACGGCGCGCGTAGCGGCGTGGGAGATATTTGACATGTGACTGAGGCCCTGTTAGGGTATATTTTCGGCCTCGATAATTTGGAACAGTTATTCGGAAGATAGCCGACTTCTAGTATTTCCCCTAGTCTCCGCGTAGTGAGATCGGACGCCCGTGTGCATTGTTGCGCACGTAAAAAAAAAAAATATCTCTTGGCAGTTGGAAGTCGGAAATAGTAGCCTAACGGCGCTGCCCGGGAAAATGTTGAGTTAAAAATCTACCCAAAGTATTTCAGGATCCTCGCCGGTGCTACAGAGCCTGTGCCTTGTGTTGAGCTTCTTCAGACTCAGACTTGAGTTAGAAGAAGAACGGATCACTTATGGGTTACTACCCGTGTGCCATTATGTTGATCTGTTGTTCAAAACCAGATTATTTGTTTATTATTATGATTGCAATTTATTTTTTTAATAGACTGATAGCTGTTAATAAATGTAATTTTTTTTTTTTTTTTTTTTTTTTGTAAATTCTTTTTTCATAGCAGTGGCACTTTAGTTGCATATAATCAGAGAGCTGTTTTTACTTCTACATGTCAGTCAGTCCAACAAGGTATCAGTGGACTAGTAAAAGTTAAGGGCCCTTTTCCACGCCTTTAGGCAAATACAGCTAGACCTATATTTTTATAGACCTATCGGCACAAGATGGGTGATGTGGTCATCATTACGCCAGCCACCTTTACTTCCCGGGAATGCACCCGGTACCCACTCAAGGCTGGGTTGATCTGGGAGTCAAGGTCATTTTTGATCAGTGGAGTAGTAATTTCATAAATGTTTGACTTCTGTGACAGACTGTTTACGACCCGGTCAGGCACACCAAGTAGTGAACCCCAGAGTCATTTTGAACGAGCCGGCCAGGCACGCTGAGTATAGTGACCCTAGAGTCATTTTGAACGACCCGGTCAGGCACACCAAGTATAGTGACCCTAGAGTCATTTTGAACGCTGATCTTCTGCGAGGCATATCAAAAGTGGAAGGTGACCCTTCTTTAGACTGTCATTATGGCGTCACCATGTTTGTCTGCGTCGTGTTGTCATGTGCTTAACACTCTTGACTTCCTTAACAACAATATTGACAGGTTTCAAGACAGTGACATGGTTACTGTAATTTATATCACACTTTTTTCATTTGAAGTCACAGTTTTTGGAACACTTTTTTTTTTCTCTCTAGGGAAACTTCATCTTCAGTATTCCATACAAGACCAGAACACGTCTACACCTGCAACAAGTTTATCTATCTTCTCATTAACTCAGAGATTAAAATGAAACAAAACTGAAATAAAACATGATATAACCTACAATGTGAAAATAAAAATTCACAGCTTTGAAGAAGGATAATGTTAATATGTGAAGATTTAATAGTGTAACTTTGTTACAAAACTTGAACTATTAATTTTGAATTTTCCATCGAAGGCAGTAAACATATAAAACAAAAATGGGACCCAAAAGAAAAGAAAAAGAAATCCCCCAGATGGGGCCAGGATCGAAAATTAAAGCTCTAGTGGAGGCCCTAAGAAAAATGTTAACAATAGTGGAAGACAAGAAAAGGCGTTTTGTCATCGTCAACTTCAAAAATGTCGGCTTCAGATCTGTGCCTATGGAGGTATGTAAAAATGAGGAACTGGCTGATTTAACAGAGGTCATCTTCATCCAGTTCAACAGGATGAAATCGTTACCTGTTGAGATACAGAACGTGAAACATCTGAGGTATATAGATACAACCTTTAATATCATGACGGTGATACCGCATCAGCTGTTCAAGTGTACTATGTTGGAATATGTAAGTTATAATCATCAAAGTGTTTCATTTTTATAAAGTTGTCTATTGGAATGTGTAATGTACGTTAATCACTGTTTTTCATTTTAACATTATTGTCTGTTGGGATGTGTAAGTTATGTTCACCACTATGTTTCTTTTTTATATCTATGTTATCTGTTGGAATAGGTAAGTCGCGATCGCCATTATTTCATTTTATGTTTATAGTTGGAATAAGTCAGTGATATTCATTGCTCTGGTGCCGTCTGCGTCACCAGCTACAGTTTTATCGGTGTGTGTGATAGCAGCTTTATGGACTCTCTAGGGTGTGCATATGATGCTAGTTCCATCTTTTTATAGACCAGGCGGCGCTAGATGGGTGACATGATTGCTGTTTTCACTTTCCAAAACTTGTCTTACACATTCACTTTGCATGTGCGAGCTTCAGGATATTGCTTAGCCTGACTTGTTTTTTTACAAGTTTTCAGACAGAACAGCCAGGAACAGTTGATGTGATTTCAGCTGACACAAGAACGGATCAGTTGTGTGTCAGCCCATCTGCAGTGAAGTTGGAACCTGGACTAACAACTTGCCCAAGACTTCATTTTTTTTAAGCTCATTTTTTGATGAGAAAGAATTTTCAAGAGCTATACAAGTCATATCCTTATATGAAAGTGAATCATGGACAGTTGTGCGATTAGTGAAAACATTTGTGGAAACGTTAGAGATAGGGTTCTATAGATGAATCATCTGAATATCATGGATAGATAAAAAGAGTAATGAATATGTCTTGAAAGAAACTGACTCACGAAGAGAACTGATTGCCCACATCATAAAGAGACAATCTTCATTCTTTGGCCATGTCATGAAAGGGAGAAAACTGAAGTACATCATGACAGTGAGAAAGTCAGAGGGAAACAGAAGCAGAAGGGAAGAGAGAGAGAGAGAGAGAGAGAGAGAGAGAGAGAGAGAGAGAGAGAGAGAGAGAGAGAGAGAGAGAGAGAGAGAGAGAGAGAAGATGCTAGACAGTTTGACTTCATGGCGTGAAAGATCATCTATGTCAGAACTGATTCAAGGTACATGAAACAGAATATTGTGGATAGACATGACTATCATAGTAGTTTTGGCATCATATGTCCAGTTTAGCCACTGGAATGAAAGGGGTTCCTTGTTTTGTTACGCCCCTCTAATTTAATTGCGAGAATATTGAATTTGTTCCTGTTCTGTTTCAGCTCAATTTTTCCAACAACTTTATCAAGTCTGTACCAGCAAACATCAAGAACTGTCAAAGTCTCCACACGTTCATCGGAAACAACAACAAGCTCCGGACGCTTCCGGCCTCTTTGGGCCAGATCAAGTCTTTGAAATACATCAATGCTCGGTATAATCAGGTATGTTGTCTATGATATTGATTAAGGGCATGGGTTTTGAAGTGCACTAGAGATCGAATTTTATAAACCAGTCGGCCATCGATGGGTGAAGCCAAGGCCACTTTGGGTGCCTTTACTTTCTGGCACATTTTTTGATCCCTATTATTATAGACTGGGTTGAACTGGGAGCTCTAGGTAATGACAAACCTCAGCTCAATGCGAATTCAAACCTTAGACCTTCGCATTAGCATGCAAGCGTCCAGTCAATGCGTTACAATGATTCCTATATGAACAAGTTTTAAAAAAGATTTTTTTTAAATGCAATACATAGGGAGGAGAAAAGAAAAAAGATGGAACACAGTAAGCAAACAGGATGTTGCGCCGATTACACACACATGCACGCACATAAACACACACACACACACACAACATACACAAAAATTAATATTGAAATGACTAAATTATGGTGTTCCAATTGTATGTGAAAAAATAACACAAAATAATAATAAATGACAGAATTGTACATAAAACTTCCTTAAAGAGTTGAAGTAGTAGTTGAAAGGAATTACATCAAGATTTCTCATTCTTTAAAGATGCTGCTCATCACTCAAGGAAAAGATGAGGCGGATATACAATCAGACTGTTACTTGTATCATCGGAACTGGAACTCTTCGCTTGCCGCTGAAGGTGGGGACAGAGCGCTTATGTGAATATCTCGAGTGCTATTCTTAACTCATAATTGATCAAATCTGATGCTTTTTGTAATTGAGCTTAGAGTTCTCCCTTGTTTGATGGCTATCATTAGCTTTCTTCTTTTTTCACAGATCACAAAAATTCCAAAGACACTGTATGAAATTCCAGGCGAAATTGACCTTGCATATAACAGAATTGTTTCCCTCCCTCGGGCCAGTGTGAAAAACCCAGCCGTAAAGTGGATCAACGTCTCACATAATTCGCTGGCAGTTGTCCCTGAAAACATTGACAAAGTCATCAGTATTGTTTACTTGGATCTATCTTATAATCAGTTAGTGGTAAGTGCCCCCAGTGTTTTCAATATTCCTATTTTTCCTTTTGTTCTTAGTGCTACTGTTGTTGTTTGTTGTTGTTGTTCTTCTCCTCCTCTGTCTACTTCTTCACCTTGCTGTTGTTGTTATTGTTATTAACTGTTTCTGATGTTGATATTGTTGTTCTTTTTCTTCTTTTTCTCCTTCTTTTTTCTTCTTTTCCTCTTCCTCCTCCATCTTCTTTTTCTTCAGCTAAATGTTTTTGTTATTATTATTGTTGTTGTTGTTGTTGTTGTTGTTGTTGTTGTTGTTCTTCTTCTTCTTCTTCTTCTTCTTCTTCTTCTTCTTCTTCTTCTTCTTCTTCTTCTTCTTCTTCTTCTTCTTCTTCTTCTTCTTCTTCTTCTTCTTCTTCTTCTTCTGCTTCTTCTTCTTCTTCTTCTTCTTCTTCTTCTTCTACTTCTTCTTCTTCTTCTTCTTCTTCTTCTTCTTCTTCTTCTTCTTCTTCTTCTTCTTCTTCTTCTTCTTCTTCTTCTTCTTCTTCTTCTTCTTCTTCTTCTTCTTTTGTTTGATATCTTGATTGTAAAAGACTCTCAAAGCATTGCAAGAAAGGTGTGCTCTCCCTGCAGAGTAGCAGGCCTCAGTTCGTGGATGCAGGAAAGTTAGCATCCTTTTTATCTGTGCTCCAGAACATTCAAACAGTGGGGAAGCACAGACAGATCATCGCCGTCTGCACAAAACATTCAAACAGTGGGGAAGCACGGACAGATCATCGCCGTCTGCACAAAACATTCAAACAGTGGGGGAAGCACAGACAGATCATCGCCGTCTGCACAAAACATTCAAACAGTGGGGAAGCACAGACAGATCATCGCCGTCTGCACAAAACATTCAAACAGTGGGGGAAGCACAGACAGATCATCGCCGTCTGCATAAAACATTCAAACAATGGGGAAGCACAGACAGATCATCGCCGTCTGCATAAAACATTCAAACAGTGGGGAAGCACAGACAGATCATCGCCGTCTGCATAAAACATTCAAACAGTGGGGAAGCACAGACAGATCATCGCCGTCTGCACAAAACATTCAAACAATGGGGAAGCACAGACAGATCATCGCCGTCTGCACAAAACATTCAAACAATGGGGAAGCACAGACAGATCATCGCCGTCTGCATAAAACATTCAAACAGTGGGGAAGCACAGACAGATCATCGCCGTCTGCACAAAACATTCAAACAGTGGGGAAGCACAGACAGATCATCGCCGTCTGCACAAAACATTCAAACAGTGGGGAAGCACAGACAGATCATCGCCGTCTGCACAAAACATTCAAACAGTGGGAAGCACAGACAGATCATCGCCGTCTGCACAAAACATTCAAACAGTGGGGAAGCACAGACAGATCATCGCCGTCTGCACAAAACATTCAAACAATGGGGAAGCACAGACAGATCATCGCCGTCTGCACAAAACATTCAAACAGTGGGGAAGCACAGACAGATCATCGCCGTCTGCATAAAATAGTTCAAGGGGTCATGAGCAGGGATTTCTGGCCGACTCTCAAAACTCAGAGCCAAAGCAAGATGGACATACAACCAGACCACTACAATTACAACTGCAACTGAAAAAGATGGCTGACAGCTGAAGATGGAAAAGAGGGTCCCTCCTGGTAATGTCTCATGTGCACAGAGCCAAGAGGGAGTTTACATCATTATTGTCACGACTGACTGACTGACTTTTAACCCTACCAGGACATCACACTGAGTGATAAACACCCGGTGACCTAAAGTGCCACCATTTGGATGAGGATCACCCTTAGAGAGGTCCCAGAAACCCCGTTCAACCGTTAGTTTATATTTGAGCTCCCGGCAACAACCACGGTTAAAATTATTCACTCGAATTTTGGATGGTTAGGTTACTGATTACTGCCTATACTCAGGCATCTCATCTCACAAGTGGTAATTTTGCATTTATGGGCTTTAGTTTACATTTGGGTTAAAAGCTGATATGTCCTTAGTCTTTAGTCGAGGTTTTAACAATCACTGCAGACAAGTCACCCCATAACTACTCTGTTTCTATATGAGTTCCAATCACACAAAATATTCCCTAAGGTCAAATTTTAAAACTAGTGACATACATGACAAGGCAGGTGTGGTTAAGGCCCTTTGGGAACAAGCAACGGAATCAGTAGAGAAACAAGATTGTTATGGACTGGAGAGAATGAGGCATCTGGGTGTAACCAGAAGGTCTGGCCAGCTCACTACACTCAGAGGAAAGGCAAGACGGACATATAACGAGATTGTAACCAGTATCATCAGTATTAGAACTCTGCGCTGGCTGCTGAAGATGAGGATGGAGCACACATGGGAATGCCCCGAGTGCTGTGATGTCAATTCTTGACTCAACTCAATTCAAAACTAGTTTTTAAAAAGTTGTTAGTGCCAGCAAAGTCTTGAAGCTTGCACACCAAAAGTAAAAATTGCATAAGGCAGCTGTAAAAGCAGATTCTATGAGGTGGCGTAGGACATCATTTCACAGTGAGAGTCCAGTAAAAGAATCAGAACTAACATGGTCATTATTAAACACATTAAAACGAACACACTACAGCACTCTTGATGCTGGTATCCAGCTTTCTATGTTGCAGTGGCGAGTCATGCTTGAGACAAATACATTATTTTATTATTTAATATTAGTGGTTACTTTTTATTACCAATACACCACTTGGTTTAGGTCTCAGACTGTTTACTGCACTTATGCAGAAACTGTAGCGCATTCAATCTACCAGTTACTGATAGTCTGCCATCAGCATCGCATACTCGTTTTTATTAACCTTGGTCGTTATTTTGTGGGATGCAATTTTTTGTTATGTGAAGCCCCACCCTGGCTTTTGCCGGGGATCCTGGATATAGCTGGGCCATAAATGTGGCCATAACGGCTGAAAGGGGTTTCTGGGACCTCTCCACGAGTGATCCTTATCCGCATAGCTGCACTTTGTGTCACCTGGTGATTTTTGCTTGTGTGATGTCCTGGTGAGGTACAATAAGCAAGCAAGCATCGCATACTCTCTATGGCATTATAAGTCATCTCCCTTGTGGGATGCAATTTTTCTTATTTTGAAGCCCCACCCTGGTTGTTGCCAGGGGCCGTAATATAACTAAACGGTTGACTTGATTTTTGGGACTTCATCCGCATGGTGGCACTTTGTGTCACCGGGTGTTCATCACTCTGTGTGATGTCCTGGTGGGGTACAGTTTACTTACATCGCATACTCTCAACACTGAAGTCATTAGCTAACCTACCTGCTAACGCCTACACATGACAAGTAATCCCGCCTTGCTGGTGCTATCTTGTAACTGTAAAATTTAAGATTGTATGGCTCCCGTCATCCTAAATTCTAGCCGTATATACCCGCCCAGAATGCCTAAAGGCGATGAAAAGGGTCCACATCTTAAATCTTCAGGCGTGTCTCTTTGCTGTCTTCCATGTCAGACTCTGCCAGCTTCACTTGGGGCCCTGAAGTTCCTGCACTATCTGGATGTGAGCCATAACAAGTTGACCTCTTTACCAGAGCCTCTCTACATGCAGGTTGGTGCTACATGTGATGTTGTGTATCCAAGGCTGACATGACCAGGGGACCGTCTTAACGGATGGGTCCGCTGGATACTTGCCTGGGGGATGGGGGGGGGGGGTCTCACAAGCCATGGGGTCCAGTGCTGGTGATCTGTGAATCTCCAGTGACTCGTCATATGAGAAGTTCAAAGTAATTTCAGACTGTCAGCTAATTTGGGTTGATGCTTTACCAACAGTTTTGTTGAAGCGTCACTAAAATGAATGATGAAATATATGTTTAATATGAACGACCATTTACATTTCGTTTCTGTGGGGAAGTGGGAAAGGGGGGGGGGGTGTTTGTGTCATATGGGCCTCGGCACACTGGTTTGTCCAGGGCCCATAAAACTGTTAAGACATCTCCAGTTGTGACTTAAATAAGGCTGCATATACTTGAATTAATGATTTCCTCTTGTTCAATAGTTATAGGTGGGTGCCACTTGGTGAAGTGGCTAGGCGATTGTCTGTGGGTCCAAAAGGTCGTAGGTTCAAATCCGCACAGTACATACATTTTTTTAAACATCACCTTGGCTGCCAGGTTAATCCAGCCTTAAATGGATACCAGGTGAAGTCATGGGATGTAAAGGCGGCTGTTGAGGTCAATAAAGAAATGAGGCTAGCCTCTTGTCACCTTTGACAGATTAAGAATGCTACAGTTAACAGGATGAATTATGTCCCCTCTGTGAGATTTAGAACTCTATAGTGGCCATCTTGTATACTGATAATCACATCACCTAGGCAGGAGTTATCTTTAATCATTTGTTGAATTTCTGATGGAACAGAGTGGAAGAATAAATGCTGAGCCTCATGAGACATATAACACTTTAAAGTCTTCACTCAAAGCATTTGGGATGAATGACTCCAATTGGGAGGTTGTCTCTCAAGACTGAAATGCATGGGCGCGGCTACATGTGAAGCAAAGAGAACAGCAAGACTGATTAAGAAAAGGATGGACAAAAAGGCGACTGCAGGAGATCCCCTCCCTGGCACAACACTCACATTTCCTGTCCTCACTGTTCAAGAATGTTTCGGGCCTGCATCGGCCTCATCAGTCATCTTCGTACTCATACTTGATTTTTAAAAAGTGGCTATCATCATCTTAATGGACAACACACACATAACGGAACAGTAGCATGATGATGAAGGCAGTATCACACCCGCCACCTGTAATTGTGAGGACATTTCTTAATGTCATTGTTTGGTTGGATCCGTCTGGAAGCCTAGGGGAATTTCAAAATGATACCTCCATAGGGAGATTTCATCATACCACCAAAGGCCAGCGGGCAGACGTTCAAGTCATTGTACTGATGCAATTATTATTGCTGGATAGTTAGATAGTCAACACATGGAACCATTCACTGCATAAGGGCTTCGATCCACTAATCAGTAAATCCTGCTCAATGTAGCAACTGGCGACATCTTTTCTGTGTTGGTTTCTGATTTGGTTTTTTCTTTGGCTTCCTACATGGTGCTCTTTTCTTACACCACACCCCTTTTAGCTTGCTTTCTTGCAGTCTGACCATGACTGCAGATTTGCAGTCAACTGGCTTTCACAGATGACTTCTCGTAGAGCATTCAGTATACAGGTGTATCAGCCTGGTCCTATAGAGATCATATGGAGGTAGTTGTGGTGAGCTGCCAAAAAGGACTACATGCTCTCAAGATTATGGCAGCAATGGACAGGGAACAAAGAATGTTGTTTACAATGTTTCAGCATATGATCCTGTTGGTGATAGTTTACAGACTTGGAATGCTGACCATATCAAAGAGTCAGATGATAAAACTTGAAAGCATACAGAATGAAACCATGCGGGTAATTATGGGATGTACAAGATATACCCTGGTAGTATGTATGCGAAAGATACTTGCACTGCCTACTATTGCAGATAGACTCAATGTTCTGCAAGCAAAGTCATGTTTCAGAGTAGCTGCTGCAGACGAGAAGCACCTCCTGCATGAAGTTCTGGGTAGAGCTGAGGGTCACAGGCTGAAAAGAGGAGGTCTTGGATGGGGCAAGCTGAAGACACAATCAGACATGTGTGCAGGCTCGATAAATTTGAGCAAGGAGAGGAGTGGGTCAAAGGCATGCTTCGTGCAGAGTTGCAAGCATCACTTTAGAGGTCCTGGGTAGTTAGCATTCGTTTGATGTTTTCTCCAGTTTATGCCGGTGTGTTGGGAAATGAGCAGGTATATAGACTAGCAGGTTCTGCACCACGTGGTGGTGAATTGATGTATGGCAAGCTAGATATTGTGAGAGCCCTTTGGGAACGAGTGAACAGTGCATAGGCGCGGATAGATGATTGCTGTCTGAGGAGAATGGTGCTGCGAGGAGTTATATCAGGGGATCTGGCTGACGCTCAACACTCAGTGGAAAGGCGAGACGGATATCAGATAGTTATTGGTACCATCAGAACTTGAACTCTTCGCTTGCTGCTGAAGATGGGGACGGAGCATTTATAGGGGTGTCCTGAGTTCTGTGATGCAGTGTTGCCACTTTTCTTTGACAAAAAAGATCCAAAACGGGGTTTAAAAATATCTAAAAAGATCTAAATTTGCGTGGAAAATATTTAAAAAAATATCCAAATGAAAAGAGTCACAAATTACAAAACTATTGAAATGACTTACCCTATAGACACATGTCCTCATCTTCACTG
Organism: Candidula unifasciata; assembly: GCA_905116865.2. Lineage (NCBI taxonomy): Eukaryota > Metazoa > Mollusca > Gastropoda > Stylommatophora > Geomitridae > Candidula > Candidula unifasciata. Next base: position 184,189 of record CAJHNH020008497.1, read on the forward strand.
ATGTCTGCTTCACAAGATCCACAGGATAAACTTAGCTTGGATGATGAAGTTGAAGCTTCAGATCCCAAATTACTCTGGTATGCTTTAGCTGTTCCAATTTCTTTTAATACACAATCAGGGAGCTGATAAGTGGAACAGCATTTTCCTACTCTCATCAGGCCAAACTTTATTGTCAAGATAGCATTTAAGAGGTCTAATTTCATCCTGTTTCTTAGGTTAGATTTGATGTAATTCATAGCACTGAAAACTCTTTCTACGTCAGCATTTGAGTTGGGTAGTATCATGGCAGACATGGCACATTCAAAGAGTTTACAGAATGGACTGTTTGATGAGGCATCTTTAAATTGTCTCACTTCACTCCAAAACGCTTCAGTTTCTGTTTTGTTTGTCCATTCAACTAAGTTTATTTTGGTTAACTGATATTCTGCTTCCGCGACACTATTGTCAGTAGCCCCTAAAAATTTCATAACTTTACAATATTTAGGTATGTCCTTTACTGGCTGAAGTATGTTGCTCACAGAAAAGAGTGAAATATGTTTCAATACATCTAGATTTTCAGGAAGTCTCTGCTTTAGTTGCTTGAATAATGAGATAAGGAAATCTTGACAGCGTTTTCTTAAGTTGTTCTCTTCATTCTCTGTTAACAGTCCTTTTGTTTTTAAATCATCAATTTTTGATTCAATTTGATATCCAAGGTATGGCTTAAGAGCCAAATAGCTCTCTATAGTGCAAGTGAGCAAATCAACTTTTGAAGTTGGCAACACCAGTCTTTTACCAACTGAGTAAAATAGCAAAGTGAGATCGTCAAGTAATTTAACTTTATCAACATGTTTGGATTCGAACAGTTTATTAACTTTTTGCACTTCCATTAGAATAGGTTGTAAAAAGAGAAGGAATGCCAAATTTTTTTCATCACTGTACATTCCATATAGTATCTCAGTTGTGTAGCACTTTTCACTTTGTCTTGTTATTTCAAAATGTGTCTTTAACTCCAACCATTGGTTCACAATTCTTTCAACAGCTGGTTGTATTGATAACCACCTGGTTTTTTAATCTGACAGAATTTTCAGTGGCGTGGAACCATTATTTAAGGCTGAATACAATGCATTGTATTGCTGTTGTCTGACAAATTATTTTGAAAACCAGTTATGTGTTTCAGCAATAAGGTATTCCAGATTCCTTGGTAAACATTCAGATGAAGCATGTGATAATGCTAGCTGCAATGAATGACACATACATTTTATAAGTATTAACGATGGGATAGCTTCCTTCAACTTGGTATAAACGCCATTGTTTATACCAACCATCACTGAGGCATTATCGGTACCAATTGCAACCAAATTTGTCAAGTCTAACTGTTTGCTGATTAAAAGGTTCTTCAGTTCTTGAACTATACTTTCTGCATCACACTTTTCCAATTGAACTAGTCCAAGATATGTAGAAACTACTTTGTCTGTATTGTTGCTGTAATATATAATACACAAACCAAGCACTTTCAGTACCGAAATATCATTTGATTCGTCTAATAATAAACTATATTTATTTGTAGAAATATCACTGATCAAATCTTTTTCGAAGTGAGAAAATAAAGTATTTCTTATAATATGTGTACACTAGCTGCGATGCATTTTCACATCATCCATAACTTTACTGTCAGAAATTGTGTGTTTTTAAACAAATCAATCAAATGGTCAGTTTGAAATTGCACAATGGCAACTTAAAAACATTGCGACCGACCCTTCAACTTTTGATGATTCATTTATCAGTGTAGTTCTGAAAACAGATGTCAGCGGTGTAATATCTTTGAATGGAACTGCAGTTTTATACTTGTTAGTCTCTGCATGCTTCTTTAAGTCTTGTATTTTCGCTTTAATTTCACACTTGCAGTACTTACAACGAGCTTTGGTTATATCCCCAGGAACTGCCATCACCCAGTCTTTAATTTTGTCATCATGCAAATACTCTTTCCGAAATTTTTACTCATACTTTACTTTTGTCATGTTGAAAGGTTTTTTCAAAGTGAAAGCCACACAAGAAGGTGAGCAATTATTTTTTAAATATCACATGAAAAAGAAACACAGAGTCAGCATCACAGCTATACTTCACAGCACAGTGAGGATACGGTTGAAACAAAGTATGATTTACGCGCGATTCGATTAATCAGCACCGGGGTTGTCAGATATTTGAGTGTTGACCTTAGTGAGAGTTCAAAGTTTAAGTAATGGCAGTTGCCACAATGTACGTGCCAGACCAAAACAAAAATATTTTAGTAAATATTTTACTCAATAATTATTAAAATGACACTAAAAGAAAAAAATCTATAAAATATCTAACTCCATATGAAAAGAATCTAGAAAAATATTTAGTATCTAAACGTCAAAAACAGGATCTAAATGCAATGAAAAAGATCTAAATTTGGATACAAAAGATCCAAAGTGGCAACACTGCTGTGATGTCGATTCCTAATTCAACATTCAACATCAAGCCAGATCCATGGCTGATTCGCTCTTCACAGCACTTGTTCATGCAAGCCTATCGGTTTTCTCGTTTCCTTGCATTCCTGCGCACCCTGACCGGAGCAGGAAGCTAATCTCATGTCAGTCCTAACCGCCTCGGTCACACCAACCACTGTCTCCCAATCCAGCCCGTCTCTATCTCACTGAGCATACTAATCGAGTCACTAAGAAAGCATGACCGGGCGAACGTCTGTGTCTCCAACCATATTAATACTTCAGTCACTGCCATGACCTCCAAAGCTGACTACTTCCGAAAAGTAAAGGACAGTTTTCAACGCCTTCAGATGTTCTGGGTATGTAGCGCTAGACCTGTAGTTTTTGTGATCAGTCAGCACTCGGTGGGTGATGTGGTGAGCATCGCGCCAGCCACCTTTACTCACCATGACTTTTACCTGCTACCCATCAGAGGCTGAGTTGGCCTGGGAGCCAAAGTCATTTTTTCAAGAAAAAAAAATAAAGACAGTTCCATCACAATTGCTCCCACTTCTGGAAAGTATAAACACAAATAACCGCTCAGAATTAGAACACTTGTTTATCAAGTTCTCAGCACTATGCCATTGCTCCCCAGACGTGTGCCCTGACAATCTTGAATGCCTCCTACAATGCCCTGAATGTTCTGCCAAATGCCATTAGTAAAATGAAGGTGATGGAAGATCTGGACCTGTCACATAATGAGATAGAAACTTTACCCGAAGAAATTACTGGACTGAAGTTTTTGGAGGTTGGTAAATCTTTAATACTTCTCCTTTATTTTCTTCTTTTTCTTCTTCATTTTCTTTTTCTTCTTCTCCTTCTTCATTTTCTTTTTCTTCTTCTCCTTCTCCTCCTTCTTCTTCTTCTTCTTCTTCTTCTTCTTCTTCTTCTTCTTCTTCTTCTTCTTCTTCTTCTTCTTCTTCGTATTAAGGGGATGTGCACTCCTGCAGAAAATTCTGGTTGTTCGTCCGTTTCTAGATTTTACTTTTGTTCCAGAAGTTGAATGTTGCGTGCACGTCCGTTTTATGTGTCTAGCTTTTTTTTATATGTAGACTTGGTTCAAAACCTCTCAGGCATATGTATGCTGATCTCAAAGAAAACCCCTAATTAGTCGACTATTACAACATGCTTGTTGGGGAGGTAGTCGATCTGTTCTTGTTTTCCCACATTCGTGCCCCAGAACCCATAAGGGGACACAAATCTTTGATTTGAAGTTAAAGAAAAAACCTTATTTGCCATATCATTGCAGTTCGAAGAGAATGTAAATAATAAAGTAAACGACATTTCTCCCGCTAGTGGCATGAATGCCTGGCTCATGTTTTGATAGAACACTCGGTACTAGACGGATGGTGTGGTGGTAGATCACTCGGTACTAGATGGATGGTGTGGTGGTAGATCACTCGGTACTAGATGGATGTTGTGGTGGTAGATCACTCGGTACTAGACAGATAGGGTAGTGGTAGATTACTCGGTACTAGACGGATGGTGTAGTGGTAGATCACTCGGTACTAGACGGATGGTGTGGTTATAGATCACTCGGTACTAGACGGATGGTGTGGTGGTAGATCACTCGGTACTAGATGGATGTTGTGGTGGTAGATCACTCGGTACTAGACAGATGGGGTAGTGGTAGATTACTCGGTACTAGACGGATGGTGTAGTGGGAGATCACTCGGTACTAGACGGATGGTGTGGTTATAGATCACTCGGTACTAGACGGATGGTGTAGTGGTAGATCACTCGGTACTAGACGGATGGTGTGGTGGTAGATCACTCGGTACTAGACGGATGGTGTGGTGGTAGATCACTCGGTACTAGATGGATGTTGTGGTGGTAGATCACTCGGTACTAGACGGATGGTGTGGTGGTAGATCACTCGGTACTAGACGGATGGTGTGGTGGTAGATCACTCGGTACTAGACGGATGGTGTGGTGGTAGATCACTCGGTACTAGACGGATGGTGTGGTGGTAGATCACTCGGTACTAGACGGATGGTGTAGTGGTAGATCACTCGGTACTAGACGGATGGTGTGGTGGTAGATCACTCGGTACTAGACGGATGGTGTGGTGGTAGATCACTCGGTACTAGACGGATGGTGTGGTGGTAGATCACTCGGTACTAGACGGATGGTGTGGTGGTAGATCAATCGGTACTAGACGGATGGTGTAGTGGTAGATCACTCGGTACTAGACGGATGGTGTGGTGGTAGATCACTCGGTACTAGACGGATGGTGTGGTGGTAGATCACTCGGTACTAGACGGATGGTGTGGTGGTAGATCACTCGGTACTAGACGGATGGTGTGGTGGTAGATCACTCGGTACTAGACGGATGGTGTGGTGGTAGATCACTCGGTACTAGACGGATGGTGTAGTGGTAGATCACTCGGTACTAGACGGATGGTGTGGTGGTAGATCACTCGGTACTAGACGGATGGTGTAGTGGTAGATCACTCGGTACTAGACGGATGGTGTGGTGGTAGATCACTCGGTACTAGACGGATGGTGTGGTGGTAGATCACTCGGTACTAGACGGATGGTGTGGTGGTAGATCACTCGGTACTAGACGGATGGTGTGGTGGTAATCATGCTGGCCCCCTTTACTTTCCAGAATTTTACCTGGTACCTGTATTAGGTTATGTTGACCTGGGAGCCAAGATCGTTTCTTTTTTTTTTTTTTTTTTTCAAATCAAACATAATGTGCATTCAATCTGAGACCTCTAGACTGACAGGCAAGCGTCTAGCCACTACTCTACCATGACTGCCTCAGTGAGAGTGGGGTAGTTTTGAAGTAAATATTCCTTTTCCCACAATATGCGTTGGTCAAATTATGCTGGCCCCATTTTTTCACAGATTGCTAACCACTCAGTAATAACAGTAATATAGGCACTGTTATTCCAGCTTGGGCAGCCAAAAAAGATGTTTTGAAATGAAAGAGGTGAGGGATCGAGTGCAACTTATTACAGACATCAGAAAGAGACAATCATGGTTTTGGGGGAGAGAGGGGGGGGGGGGTTATATTATGAGAAGAGGGAAACTGGAACATGTTATGACCACTGAAAAATTATTTGAACAAAATATATTATATCACTCTGATAGATTAAGAACCGTACAGTTAAAATTATATATTATATCACCTCTGACAGAGTGGCGCGGTGATTTATGTCACAGGCGTGAGGGGAAGTTAAGTCCAACATGATGTGTATAAGGAGATACTCCGTACGTCACTCGGGCGCCAGTCCTTAACTATCCTGGTTGTACGTAACCTCACGCAAGACCCCTACAGCACGTCCTCGTCGTGCGCCACGGATAATGTCTCAAATGAGCATTAACAGAGCTGTCAGGGGATCTCGGAGTTCGGCGGCCCCCAGAGGTGATGTGTCCTTGTGGCTCTCATCAGCCCGCCCCCATACGCTTGGGTGAAAAATGTTATCAAAACTCATTAGGAACATGAGTAGGTTTGCCAAACGTACAGCCAAAATTACAACCCTTGGTTAAAAGACTGCGGAGTAAAGAGAACATTGTTCACTGCACATCCTCTGTTAACCCTCAGTGTCGTCGTCACCGCGCTGAGGTACACCACAACAGCAACCATCCATAGGCTGGCCATCCTTGTACATCCTCGGTTAACCCCCAGTGTCGTCGTCACCGCGCTGAGGTACACCACAACAGCAACCATCCTAATTGTCCGACAAAACTAGATCATACGGATCAAAATCTGACCATCAAAATTTGTATTGAACTGAAAAAGACCGAATGTCTACACCCAAAGACCCCACTCGCCTGAGTGTTGGGACAAAACTGATAACGATATGCCTGATGCAGGATGTAAAATTCTGTCGGGCTAACGGCTCGTCAAAGAAATCTAACTTGCGAAGAAAAAAGAATGTACCTATCTGTGTGGTCACAAAAGTCCAAAACCCACGGGCTGCTCCCCGCTGTCTTCCAGAGGGCGCAGCCCCTGTCGAGCGGGAGGCCTGATACGATTGTGAGGTTAAGCAGGCATGTGCAGGACGTGACGATTCCTTGGGTGAGCCCAGAACCAGAGCGCCATGTGCCGGCTCTGCATGCATGGAAGCCTCCTTGGATGGCGGGGAATGCCCATGATCTGCCCCTGCCTTCCCTTGAGGGCTAACTGTTCCACAGGGGGCTGCCCCAAAGGGGTACTCCGAGGGCAATACCTGCGGAGGAGACAAAGTGGACACCACACAAATCAGGCAACGTCTCGACCCACACAAAACAATGGCCACAGTCAACCTAGAAATAAGCCTGACGTCTTCCTTCGAAGTCGGAGTACAGCTGCCCATGAGGCAGGGAAATGAAAAACGGTTGAACACGCAAAAATCAGGTCCAGGTGAAAGCCAAAAGTCCAAGCGGACGATTAACCGGGACCTTCCACTGGAATTCACAGCCGGTGATCGATTAAAAAAAAAAAAAAAAACCTCTGACAGATTAAGAACCGTACAGTTAACATGATATGCCCGGCTCTCTAGCGTAGTTGGCTAAACCGGATTGCGCGGTGAGCGGGTGATGAACTCCTTGTGGTCCGGGTTCACTCCCGGGGCTAGGCAGAAAAGCCACATTTCTCCCAGATTTACGGTATTTAAAATTGAATCAAGGCCAAAAGGTTGCGATATCCATAATAACAAGCCTAAGGGTTAACAACTCATGGCTTCTGGATACTAAAACAAACAAACAAACAAACATTAACATGATATATATCACCTCTGACAGATTAAGAAGACTACAGTTAACATGATATATTATATCACCTCTGACAGATTAAAAAGACTACAGTTAAAAGGATAAAGATGTCACCTCTGAAATTTTTTAATAGTTTGAGTAATCATGTATTTTACAGGCCACATTGTTGCACTTCTAACAGATAAAGAACACAGCAGTTTACAGGTCATATTAGTTTGTCACTTTCAGCAGATTAGGAACCCTGCAGTTTACATACCATATATTTATTTCACCTATGACCAGAAAAAGAAGGGGAAAAACCTGCGTATTTTATTTGCATTTTTGAAAATTTTAAAATATTCAAGCACATTTGTTAATGACCATAAACAGGACTTCTGTCTTTAAACAAAAGGTGCAGGTACACACCTGAAAGTGTCTTTTTACTCTAGTGCTGAAAGAATGTACACTAAAAAAGGTGCCAGTAGTGCGTACTGTTGCATATAGAAGGGAGGGGGGTTAGTGTTCTTTCCTGATGTCTGTTGTATGTAACTAGTGCAAGCTTATGCTGAATACTTTTTCAGAGACTGGACCTCTCTTACAATAACCTGTCGAACATCGATGTTCTTATCAAACTGAAGGCCCTGGAAGAGTTGAGAGTGTCCAATAACAAGATTGAGAAACTGCCAAGAAACATCCATTATCTAGAGAATCTCATTATCCTGGATGTAGCAAATAACAGCCTGAAAGTTTTTCCCAGGAGAATCAACAGGTAGTCCTGTCAGTCATCTTTTCACAGTGGATCAAATGGTCCTTGACTGTAATTATGGCAACTGAACAGTTGTACTCCCCCCCCCCCCCCATGTCGTTTCTCATGCCCCATTCTGGGGGGACACAAGAATAGACCCACTACCCCCCCCCCCCTCTCTCCCCTCCCCACCCCACAACAAGCACATCGTTCAATGTGGCTAAGTATGGAGTTTTCCTTCCGAGTCCAAGTGCATCTGCCTAAGAGGCATGGAACCAATGGTCTCCGAACAACTAAGCCAGATCTGTGAAACGAGGGTTAGAAAAACTCAATTTAAGAGATATGATTGACGACTTCCTTCAGAGTTGATGTACGTCTGCCTGAGAGGCAGGGAACAAGAACTGCACACAAATAAAACAGTAAAATGGATGCAAATGTTTAAAAAAAAACTCAGGACCTGGTAAAAAGTTCCAAATGAACAAACAACCAGTACATTCCGCCAGAAATTCACAGCCGTTGTATGCAAAGAAGAAAGAACAAGAAAGATTCTTCTGTCTCTTTTCCACCACAGATCTTTCCAGACATCACAACATGTTCCAGTTTCTATTTTCTCATCATCATCATGTGTCTTGCCAGCTGCCATAGGCGTTCATGCATCTACACAGATCTCGGTTTTTGTGATCAGTCCAGTCATCATGATATTTTCCAGTGCTCCTTTTCTCATCACTCGACCGACAAATTTTGTCTCCTTCTCATTGGTATGTATAATGTTCTACCTTCATTAGCCATTTCCAGGTAATCAAATCATCATTGTTAGTTATTCTGGCAGTCCAAGGTATTCACAACTTTCTTCTTAAGAGCCACATCTCAGTTGCCTACAAACTCTTCTTAATTTGTTTGCTTACTTTCAAAGGTTACATAGGCAGACGTCGACTACACAGAAGACAGACCACAGAAATATCAGAGACACTGAAAGTTACTTAATACGAAGCAAACAGATGGGCCCCTTTTATCAATCTGTTCCTGCCCTGACGTCTGAGGCATTCTATGAATAGAGAAAAGAAGAAGAGGAAAATTATTATTATTATCATTATTATTTTTGTGCTGGATGGCAAACAAATATAACATTTATATTTAAAATAACATGAAGTGTATAAACACAGACTTCTCAAGATAATGTATACAAATGGTGGGACTTTTGGTCCATTTTCACAATTGTGTGGGGATATCAGTGGCGAAGTGGTCAAGCCGTTTGCATCGTGCTCTGAAGGTCGTGATTTCGTTTCACAGCTGCTTCGTCAATTCACAAGTGCAGTTTTTTAGGGAGATGCCTGGGAGTCGTCACCAGAGCAACGGGGTTTGTCCTCTATGCGATGCTCTCGGCAGGCAGCTAGCCGTTCTGCCAAAAGAGACCAAGCCATATGGGATAAAAACCCGGTGCAATGAAGTCGATCCTCTTGAATTTAAACTTTAACGTTTATTGTGGCGGGGGAGACGGATAGGGCAGTTTCCACCTAAAAAAGTGGTTTGTGGGTTTAAGTGACCAGCACCCACGTTATGACACCTATTTGAACACGTACAACCCGCGCATGCTTAGACATTATTTTGTTTCAGGATTTCTTCCCTCAAAGATATTTACGCCGCAAACAATGAGATTGAGTTTATTGATGGTGCGCTTGGCAGAAGGCAAATTCTGCGAACATTGGACTTGCAAAACAACAAGTATGCTCCTGTTAATATTGACTTGTGGTTAAATGAATGCTGTTGAGGGCTTTCGAGCCACAACTTTAATGATGTCTTTCTATATTGTGTATTTTTTCCCCCAACAGTTTAAGGTATTCACATTGACTGAATTACATAAAGATTTACATCTTGTTCTTATTTTTTATCATTCTGAGCCCTTGAGGTTCATTGCTGCAGATATCACTCACCTCCATTTATCTCTCTAGTTGTTCTTCTCTTTTCAGTTGGTGACACCGTGTGTTTGCAGGTCTGTCTGGACATTATCTCTCCATCGTCTTCTTGGTCTGCCTCGTGGTCTTCGACCTTTCATCTCGCTCGTGTATACCGTTTTAACTTCTCTGTCATCTGACATTTTTTCAATATGCCCCAACCATTTCAGTAAGGATTTACATATTTTAAGAAAATATTTAGCTATAATTATTAAGAATGACACAGAGGGGGGGGGGGGGGGGGGGGGGGGGTGGAGGTTACATGAACTGATATCCGAATGTTGCAGCTTAATGTTGTTTTGATGGTAACATATGGAGTCGATGTCTTTCATACCATATTATGTCATTGTGTGTGAACTGAATATAATCTCTAGTACTTCTGCTGTCTGTCTCACAGTTACCTTTCATGTATAAACATGAGTTCCATGAGTCACACATATGTATGCCTTCTGAGTGACTTGATAAATATGCTTAAAAATAATACATACTGGATTTATCAGACAAGAATGGACTGCAACACTAAGCACTTCACGAATTGCTGCCCTAACCTTCATCTTTTTGCCAAGTGATGAGGGTGTTGAAGGGAACGAGCGTGCAGACTATCTTGCTGATACTGTGGTTGCTATGGCTGAACAGAAGTGATGTTATCAATGCCATGCGCTGCACTTACCGTACTGAGGAGCAAACCAAAGGACATGACTCAGTATCCCTGTCTAGACTGATGGACATGGGGGTGCAGCCTGGAGCTGCAAGAAATGAACATTTCACTAAGGGGACAAGACGTTTCATTACCCAACACAGAACAGGCGTCATCAGTCTTTTACACTTGTGGAGATCGGAGCACCTATGGATCTGTCTGGAGGGTTGTGATGATAATCCTTTCTAATCACTAATCACATGAATCCCATTGCGGGGAAGGGAGGGGGGGGGGAAGAATAATTCCACTGCTCCCTAACAAGCGTCTCATAAAACTCGACTAATTAAGGGTGTTTCCTTCGAAGTCACATAACATCTGCTGAAGGGGCAAAGAACCTACAGTCTAAAATAGATCAGTTATATCTGTACAATAGATGTGCATGCAAAACTCTAGTTTTGGAACAAGATCAAATTCCAGAAATGGACGAACAACCAGAACTTTCCACCGACATTTACAACCCGTGAAGGCTTAGAAGAAAAAGAGAAACAGTCAATCATTGAATCACAGTTCTAACTTCACAGCACATGTGTCACCCCATAACTGGCCCGGCCCTGTGCCAGCATAGACAACTTAGAATGCCTGTCACAGACAAATGCCTAAAGCAGCCATCAAAGTGCTAACAAAAATATTACCCCACTAGAATTGCAGTTTTTCATCAATAGAAGCAGCAACTACTAAAAAAAATTTGCAGTTGCATACGCAGTATTGTATAAGGCAACACCAGTTCTGTAGGGCCTCACCACACAATAAACCATACTGGGCACAGGAAAAGCATCACAGAGAAAACATACACATGTAAAGTTAGAAGCACAGTAGCTTCACCCGCAAGCCTATCAGCCTGCTTACTATTTATGCATTTATTGCTCTGTAATTGTCCAAGTAGTAGTAGTCGTAGTAGTAGTAGTCGTAGTAGTAGTAGTAGTAGTAGTAGTAGTAGTAGTAGTAGTAGTAGTAGTAGTAGTAGTAGTAGTAGTAGTTGTGACGTGACGCGTGGTTTAAATGTTTAATTTGTTGAGTAGGGATCTTCCTTTCAACACATTCCCTCCACCAGATTAACGGAACTAAAGTCTGAGCTATGTTGCTCTCAGACAAAGTCCTGGATATCCAAGAAAACAGCCATATTGGCTCGTTAAGTACATTAACATTAGCTGAACTTGGTACCCACAAGAGAAGGCAAGGAATTTTAGATGTCTATCATACTTAATGAATTATTAGACAGGGCAAGTGATTCCTCCGTCATCTACCTTCTCCCGGTGTTATTATAAATAATTAAAGAATTATTATATTATTAATTGAGCCCCCACCAAATGTAATTCTATCTATGTTTAGTTAAACAGGTAAGACTGAATACACTTGGAATTTAACAAACGATGTAGTATAAAACTTGACATACAGCTTTATTTTCTAACAATCAGTTAATTGACATACCCAGTTTTTTGTGTTTACACAAACAGTGACTAGCTAAAGTTATGATAGTAATGGGTTGTTTCAGCGCGAGAACAGCACCTGGGATTAGAGTGGTGTGATGAAGGTGATAAAGTATGAACAATTTATGAACATAACTCAAGTTTCATAGAACCTCTGACAGCCGTGAGCACTGTCAAGCTCTTCCTCCTCTTCCAGCTTCTTCCCTGCTTGTTTCTCCTTCTCGCCCCCACCTCGTTCTCCCCCTCGTTCCCAGCTGGCCGAGTCTAACACAATGTAGGCTACTTCATGGACTGATCGTCACATGGGCGCTGTAATCATGGAAACAAAACACATACGTGTAGTATCTTGACTTACACTAAGAATACATGTATCAATTAATACAACATATAACAATAGGATATAGTAATAAGATATAGCCCATCACTCCTCCTCATATTCCACATCCTCTCCAGTCTAGTCTGAAGGTCTTTTGTCTTACATGGGCGTCACATATCCTGCCTTCCCTCAAATGCTATGTCATGATAGTTGACTTTCTAAGTCTGTTGTCCGTCTTCACTCAGACTTCGAGTTGGCTGACATAGATATTACATGACCACGTGGAGCAGGTTATGTGCTGAAAACATTATATATGTGCACGCTGTCCTGAATATTAGCTTTCAGTGACCGTGAATACTGTACACCCATCATTCTAACCCTGGGTTTATAAATCCCCTGTTCAGGTGAACACATTAAGTGAGCACATGGTGGGCACACAAAACGTAGCAGCATCCCTGCACATATTTGGGCATCATTTCCCACAGTCCCAACTCATATTTTGGCTGATCGTGAAAACAATATAATTACATTTCATTATAGCAAATGTCATTGTTCACATCTTATTTTATACACATGAAAACATACAATGAAAAACATGTGACACAAACATACAGGAAATAGGAATAGTTTCGCAGTTCCTTAACTTGAGATACTGAATACTCACAGAACTATTTCAAGCAGAATGTGCAGACAAATTAGGAAAAGGTAGTAAAGACTAAGCTTAACTCCCTAACCTAAGTATACAAGATTAAAATTAATATTTTCTCTCACCTGGGAACTTCCCATTTATCGCCAAACCAGAGTACGACAGTAAAATATACCTTTACGTCGACCTGTTTGTTTGCCGGCAGGCTGCGATTAATGACGGGAATTCCACAGGCTCGCAGTATAAGTATTAATCTATTGTCCAAATTAAACTCCTCCCTTTCCTTAGTTTTTACCCAACCCTCAAGATGATGGCTTAAGCTCCTCCTCCGAAGTACCTATCAAATCACATTAGCTAACAAGTGGCCTGTCAGTCAATTATGGACTGACATCCCTAGAGCAAACATTCTTAAGTGCCCCAATCTAGTTTACCCCGAATTACACTGACGTGTTAAACTTTAAACTTCTCCTCGCCTCAATGTCTACAGTCCGCTCAATTCCCCTGTTCAAAAGGGCCCCACTCAGGCTGTGTTAGGAGATAACATTATGACACTGGCGTGAGAATCAAACCTACACCCCTAGTCTCATCAAAAGTCTGTTCAAAGCAGTCTGGTCAGGAGATAACATTTATGACATGGGCATGTGAAAGGGAATTCTCTAGCCCCGGTGTAATTGTGTAACATTACCCAAGACTGAGTCGCTTTGTCTGGACTAAGGACTGGAAACAATTTAAATCCGTGCGGTTTAAAGCAATATTAGGATAAAGCGCAGAGTAAATATAATTCTGTCTCTTTAGAACCAGAAGAACTTATTACAAGTACTAACTTCTGGAATCACTGAGATCGTCTCGTGACAGTAGTAGTAGTAGTAGTAGTAGTAGTAGTAGTAGTAGTAGTAGAAGAACGTTTTACTCCACTGGGACATCACACAAGCGATAAACATCCGATGACACAAAGTGCCACCATATGGATGAGGATGACCCGTGGAGAAGTTCAGGAAACCGCGTTCAGCCATTAGACTATATTTATGGTCAGGCTATATTGTGGCCCCTGGCAAGAACAAGGGTGGGGGCTTCAAAATAACGAAAAATTGCATCCCACAAGGGGATGACTAATCTAATTTTCTAAGTCTGCATTAGTAGCAAAGAGTTAACAAGAACATACATTTGTATTAGTGCTAGGGCTGTACCGAATATTCGCTTCGTATTCGTTTCGGGGCCGAATAGTGGACCTAATAACCATTCGGTATTCGGCCGAATAGTTGCGGTCGGGCCGAATACGAATAGTGGTTACCTTACTCCCGTTTCTGCATACACTGTGATGGACTAAAATAACTCTCTCATTAACACAATAGTTGCTGTTGCCTAAGTCTTTCGTAGCGGGGGAAACTGCGACCCGGTTGCGTGTTACAAACTGCATAAAATGCCAACCGCAGTGTGTGTGCGTGTGTGTGTGAGTGTATGTCTGTGTGAGAGAGAGAGAGAGAGAGAGAGAGAGAGAGAGAGAGAGAGAGAGAGAGAGGGGGGGGGAGAGATCATGCATTTTTTTGTTCTTTTAGGGTGTCTTCGCCCAAATCAAATTTGAAGATATTGCTAACGAGAATATGAAGGTGCGTTTAAATTACATCGAACGAACGGTCGAGAAAACGATGGTTTTGAAAGAGGCGGGAGCCCGAAGACAACTAATCATCACAGACATCAGAAGGAGACAGTCGTCATTTTTCAGCCATGTTATGAGAAGAGGGGAAAATGGAACATTTGGTGACTACTGGAAAGATCTGTGGAATGAGGGATAGAGGAAGACAACGAGAGAAGATTCTTGACAGTCTTGTTGCATGGCATGAATGTGTGTCAGCACACGAACTGATACATGCTGCAGGAGATAGCAGATTGTGGAGAGGCATGATCGCTCACGCCAGTCGGCAAGGTACCTGATGATGATGATACACCATTCGTATTCGTATTCGGCCGAATAGTGAAAATCACTATTCGGTACAGCCCTAATTAGTGCTATCATTTTTGTTTTAATATTATTATTTTTGTATAATTACACACAAATGTATATCATTTGCCTCATTTACAATTCATTACTTTTTCAGTGACTATGATTGACCATTGCCTTCTTGACAATTATTTACTTTTAGAGTGACTAAGATTCCGGATGATTTGAGGTTGATACAAACGCTGGAAGTGTTCCGTCTCGGCAACAACAAGGTGTCCACTCTGCCGTCAACAATGGACTATTTGGAACATATCTGTGAACTGGACTTTGAGAACAACAAGCTGACAGAAGGCTATTTACCAGAGACTATAGAGGTCAGCACTTTGGCCAAAATGTATATTGTGTGCCAGGCATCTATAGCTATTATGTAAATTTGTCATTAGTCATCTATAGTTATAATGTAAATTTGTCATTAGTCATTTATAGTTATAGTGTAAATTTGTCATCAGTCATCTATAGTTATAATGTAAATTTGACATTAGTCATCTATAGTTATAATGTAAATTTGTCATTAGTCATCTATAGTTATAATGTAAATTTGTCATTAGACATCTACAGTTATAATGTAAATTTGTCATTAGTCATCTATAGTTATAATGTAAATTTGTCATTAGTCATCTACAGTTATAATGTAAATTTGTCATTAGTCATCTATAGTTATAATGTAAATTTGTCATTAGTCATCTACAGTTATAATGTAAATTTGTCATTAGTCATCTATAGTTATAATGTAAAATTTGTCATTAGTCATCTACAGTTATAATGTAAAATTTGTCATTAGTCATCTATAGTTTATAATGTAAATTTGTCATTAGTCATCTACAGTTATAATGTAAATTTGTCATTAGTCATCTATAGTTATAATGTAAATTTGTCATTAGTCATCTATAGTTATAATGTAAATTTGTCATTAGTCATCTATAGTTATAATGTAAATTTGTCATTAGTCATCTATAGTTATAATATAAATTTCTCATTAGTCATCTACAGTTATAATGTAAATTTCTCATTAGTCATCTATAGTTATAATGTAAATTTGTCATTAGTCATCTATAGTTATAATGTAAATTTGTCATTAGTCATCTACAGTTATAATGTAAATTTGTCATTAGTCATCTATAGTTATAATGTAAATTTGTCATTAGCCATCTACAGTTATAATGTAAATTTGTCATTAGTCATCTATAGTTATAATGTAAATTTGTCATTAGTCAACTACAGTTATAATGTAAATTTGTCATTAGTCATCTATAGTTATAATGTAAATTTGTCATTAGTCATCTATAGTTATAATGTAAATTTGTCATTAGTCATCTATAGTTATAATGTAAATTTGTCATTAGTCATCTATAGTTATAATGTAAATTTGTCATTAGTCATCTATAGTTATAATGTAAATTTGTCATTAGTCATCTATAGTTATAATGTAAATTTGTCATTAGTCATCTACGGTTATAATGTAAATTTGTCATTAGTCATCTATAGTTAAAATGTAAATTTGTCATTAGTCATCTATAGTTATAATGTAAATTTGTCATTAGTCATCTATAGTTATAATGTAAATTTGTCATTAGTCATCTATAGTTATAATGTAAATTTGTCATTAGTCATCTATAGTTATAATGTAAATTTGTCATTAGTCATCTAAAGTTATAATGTAAATGTGTCATTAGTCATCTATAGTTATAATGTAAATTTGTCATTAGTCATCTATAATTATAATGTAAATTTGTCATTAGTCATCTGTAAGTGTTGGGGGCTGAGGCTTAGGCATTGCAAACCAGCTTCCTAATGCCGGTAGCATAGAGTCCATTCAATGATGTATGAAGGCGTAAAAAAAAAAGCAAGAGAATAGTACTAATACAAATAATCAATAAATGATAGTAATAATGATGATGATGTTTACCCATAAAAAATGCTGATTATGAGAAAATTAATATGATGATGATGATGATAACAATAAAAAATGCTGATGATGAGAAAATTAATATGATGATGATGATGTAATAATAAAAATTATAATATTAAAATAATAGATAGCACTAATCAGAACTTTTTTCTTGGTACTCACCAAAAAGCGTCTTAAAGTGAAAGTGCTGTTAGGTTCCTCAAAGTGTCTGTTAACACTCAAAACAGTTTTGCTTAGAAGAAGAAAAAAGAAGGTGACGGTAGGTGTACCACCTATGTTATATTGTGGTATTTTAATATTCTTCTTCTTTTCTTCTCCTTCTCCTACTTCTTCTTCTTGTTCTTCCTCTTTTTCTTCTTCTTTTTCTGCTGCTGCTGCCTCCTCTTCTTCTTTTTCTTCTTCTTCTTTCTTCTTCATCTCCTCCTCCTTAGCGGCGTTCACTGGCTGCGATCTCCGACGGAAAGTTCTGGTTTTTGTTCATCTCTGGATTTAAGACTTGGAGCCATAGGACAGGCCCAATTACCCCCAAGATTCTATTCTAACATCAAACAGAGCACGGCAGACCACAGTTATTGGGTCATCAGCCCATCTATTCTATCTATATTGCCCTAACCGACCAGTGTTGTAACCAAATAGCACACAGAAACCAGAAAATAAAGTGCAGACATGGGCCCTCTTTGGTGACTGGGAGCTGAAACTAAGCCCCCATGAGATTAAAGTGGTATTCTTTGATGGCAATATCTGAAACACTAGAATAAACATAAACTCTATGGACCACTCAATGAACTAACAACGACAGTGAAATTTAAACAGGAGACAAAATTGCTGATATAGACAACTTATTGCAGGCGAACGAAAGAAGAAGAAGACTAGAATAATCATACTCAGCAGTAAATGAAATCTTAGTTTATATAGTCTCTGGTTGCAGTTTCTGAAATCCCAGAGTTAAAATAATATATGATGGCAAAAAATGACATTTCAGAGTTAACATTGTCTGGTGTGGTACTATCTGAAATCTCAGAGTCATTATGTTCTATTTTGGCACTATCTGAAACTTCAGAGTTAACATAGTATATGGTAGCCACAAATACTCTCAAAGTCAACAGAATCCCAGAGTTAACGTATTTTGTTGTGGCAGTATCTTCTAAATAAGAATTCAGGTATTCTGTAGCGGTAGTATGTATCTTAAACCCCGGACTTAATGTATCCTCTCATGAAGGTGAATTGTTCAAGTTTAATCCGTGATATTAGGATTTGAAGAGTGGATAACTAGATAACATATCTTTGTATTTTGTCACATAGTGTTTTCCGTTATTGCAGATCTTCAATGTTGGAGACAATCCAATTAGCATCGATGGTCCAAAGTCCATTATAACAAGCTTGTCCAAAAAGGAACATGCAAAAAGAATAACCAGTTTGAACTTAAACAGTATTATACTGCATGGGTTTCCAGACAGCATTTTGCATCTGAAATTCCTACACACGCTCAAGATTGCCAAATGTAAGGTAGGGTTGGTGTTTTACATCCATAATAATGAGTTTGTTACATGAGAGAACATATACAATTTTAAAGGACGGATGGTATTGGCACTTCTGGTGGCTGCAGTAAGCATTTAATATGTGTACATAAGCCCAGCGCATTAGCTAAGTTGGTTAAATCAGTTCACGATCGGGTGTAGGCAGAAAGGGCACATATTTTCCAGATTTACGGCATCTATCATGGAATCAAGGCCGAAGGGTTGCCATATCCATAGTACCGAGCCAAAGGGTTCACAGCTCATGGTTTTCTGGTGTCAAAAAAAATATGTGCCTATGCTGTTTGCTTTGCCATGACTTGTGTGTGATCAACATTTAACAGGGAACAGTTGTAGTAGGTATTATCTGTGTATGTGGGTGTCACTGGCAAACTGATGGAGTTTTCTTGGGTGACCTGTATGCTATAAAACTGGAACTAACAACTAACATATATAAATGTACAGATATGAATAGCTGAGATGATTTAAGAATCTACATCACAGCGCTTGGGGCATTCCCATAAGTCCCCATCTTCAGCAGCCAGCGCAGAGTTCTAATACCAATGGTGCCAGTAGCAGTTTGATTATATATCCGTCTTGCTTTTACTCCAAGCGTCGAGTATCGGCCAGATCCCCTTGTCACTCATCGCTGCATCACTCTCACAAGACTTGTTCATTTTTGCTGTTCCGAATTGTACCGTGCTTCCATGAGGCCTTAACCACACATCAGTATTCCACCAATTGAGCAGAGCCAGTAAATCTGTGTGCCAATTATTTCCCAACACATCATATATCAATATATGGTTTATAAATGGTAGCTTGCAAATAGTAGTGGTTTGTCTGCCAATCATTTCCCAACACATCATATATAAATATATGGTTTATAAATGGTAGCTTGCAAATAGTAGTGGTTTGTCTGCCAATCATTTCCGAACACTTCATAAATAAATGTATGGTTTATAAATGGTTGCTTGCAAACAGTGGTGGTTTGTCTGCCAATCATTTCCCAACACATCATATATAAATATATGGTTTATAAATGGTAGCTTGCAAATAGTGGTGGTTTGTCTGCCAATCATTTCCTAACACATCATATATAAATATATGGTTTATAAATGGTAGCTTGCAAACAGTGGTGGTTTGTCTGCCAATCATTTCCCCACACTTCATAAATAAATGTATGGTTTATAAATGGTAGCTTGCAAACAGTGGTGGTTTGTCTGCCAATCATTTCCTAACACATCATATATAAATATATAGTTTCTAAATGGTAGCTTGCAAATAGTGGTGGTTTGTCTGCCAATCATTTCCTAACACATCATATATAAATATATGGTTTATAAATGGTAGCTTGCAAACAGTGGTGGTTTGTCTGCCAATCATTTCCCAACACATCATATATAAATATATAGTTTATAAATGGTAGCTTGCAAATAGTGGTGGTTTGTCTGCCAATCATTTCCTAACACATCATATATAAATATATGGTTTATAAATGGTAGCTTGCAAATAGTGGTGGTTTGTCTGCCAATCATTTCCCAACACATCATATATCAATATATGGTTTATAAATGGTAGCTTGCAAATAGTGGTGGTTTGTCTGCCAATCATTTTCCAACAAATCATATATCAATATATGGTTTATAAATGTTAGCTTGCAAACAGTGGTGGTTTGTCTGCCAATCATTTCCCAACACATCATATATAAATATATGGTTTATAAATGGTATCTTGCAAATAGTGGTGATTTGCTACAGAGGGCATACAATTTAAAATATGTTGCACTCCAACCCTAACATTTGTAGATTATTTTCATTTTCATTTATATATACGATTTACCGGGCAATTTTACGTGCATCATCCTCATCATCGTCATCCCACGAAGTCATTTTGTGTCACATATGGCCCGCTAATGATCGGTTTTTGGGATAGTGCACGCTCATTAACTTGCTGCCTGGTGATATTGTTGAGTTTCAGCAAATTGTTAACTCCATTGTCTTCTTGACATTCTTCTGCCTCTTTGCGTTTCCATGCTTATGTTGTGTAATTTTTTGCGATATGATAAATATAATCTCTTCGCCTCTCTCCTCAAAGATCGCCTCAGGTTTTCTCCTGGGCGAACTTATTTCCTTAATTTTTACAGTTACTAGCTTGCTGTTGTCTGAACTCACGGATGCTCGTTCGGTTGTCAGAATCAACATTAAGCGGCCTGTTTCCTGGTTCCCAGCAGCTGACTTTGAACGGCAGATGAGTGATGATTATCATCACAGCCGTCTGGACAGATCCATAGGTGCTTCCATAGATTTTACAGTTATAGACCGATTATTTTAAAGACCAATTGGCACTCGTTGGGTGATGTGTTCAACTTCATGCCAGTCACCTTTACTTCCAAATACTTTACCTGGTTCACTCAAAGCAGGGTCGATCTGGGAGCCAAGATCATTTTTGAAAAAGGAAGGTTCTGTCCAGATTTGAATCCATGACCTTCCTATCATCAGGAGAGTCAAACCGCTACAGGAAGGTGGCTCCCAAGAACAGTTAGAGACAGAGGTAATGTTACTCATGACATTTATTCATTACAAATATGCTGGAATATTCAGATCAGTAACCCACCTTGGATTTGTTGCCCAGGACTTTCTTGTGTGCCAGGTAACTAAAAGACGTAGATTGGCTGCTGCCGCACCTCTGGACGGGTGGACTACTTTCTAATAAGGTGCACATGGAGAAGGTTGTCTAGGATCAGATGGATGGTGCCATGAAACCTTGAAAGGCTGATTCAGCAAGGAGTAGGAGGATGGTCTGAGAGGTTTCAACGCACAGGGGAAAAGACCGGCGAACTTGTAAACAAGCTGCAGTAGGCACCATTTTAACTCTTTGTTGGCTACCGAGGAATGGAATGGAGCACGTTAAGGAGCGCCCAAGTTCAGTGATGTCAATTCTTGATTATTCATTCATTCAATTGTGCTTGATGCTTATTTGTTGTTGTTTCTCTCCCTTCAGATTGCAACTCTTCCGGATGCATTGTTTAAAAAATGCAGAAATCTCAGGATTATCGATGCAAACAGAAATGACATCTCAGAGATTCCGGCTTTTATAGATCTGCTACATCACCTGGAGTTCCTAGACCTGTCAAGGAATTCCCTCAGTTCTCTTCCTTTCAATATTGTCAAGGTTGGTTTACAGTTCAACAGCAACAACAACAACAAATTATAATAATAACCACTTTTCTGACAGTGCCGCGTTGGGGATATGATGCTGGTAGTAAACCATTCACCGGAGAGGGATCGGGTTATACAGGATAACCTAGGGCAATGACCTAATCTTTGACATGAATTTGTATAACAGATAAGAGATGGAAGAATGGATAGAGAAATCAACATACGATGTTTGAAAGCAAATTAGATTATGGGGCAATTATCACCTCTTCTTAACCATAGAAAGATATCTCTGTCAACCAAAGCAAATCTCATAAGAACGGTTTTTTTGACTGATATTGTGCTACCAGTGCCAAAAATGGACCCTTACTACAACTAATGAGCGGAAGATTGTAACAACAGAGATGAGAAGTGTTAGGAGAGCTGCTGGTGTGCCAAGAAGAGATTAAATCAAGAATGATAAAATCAGAAGAAGACTAGAACTGAAACTAGTCATACAGTTTATAAAAGAGCAATGACAAGAGATGGAGCGACATCATCTGAAGCAACCTAACATAAATTAATACCAGCTTGTACAATGTATTGGGAAAAGTGCACAACAAATGTTCCTTACATCTAACGCAATACCTCGCTAAGGTAAATGGTTGAAGAGAAGAAGAAGAAAAACAGATAAATAGCGGATTAAATAAAAATGGCGGGTTCTTATGTGGGAGACTTGTGTTCGAAGCCTTGGTGCGGTGCTGGGGTCATTTTTTCTTTTCTGTCAGGCAGCAAAATCTAAAATCCTAATCTGCACAGTCCTTGGTGATATCACTAACAAGGCTGCCCCAAATCGTCACCTCAGAGACCCCTCTAGCCTACACTGCAAGCTTGGTGATATCACTAACAAGGCTGCCCTAAATCGTCACCTCAGAGACCCCTCTAGCCTACACTGCAAGCTTGGTGATATCACTAACAAGGCTGCCCTAAATCGTCACCTCAGAGACCCCTCTAGCCTACACTGCAAGCTTGGTGATATCACTAACAAGGCTGCCCTAAATCGTCACCTCAGAGACCCCTCTAGCCTACACTGCAAGCTTGGTGATATCACTAACAAGGCTGCCCTAAATCGTCACCTCAGAGACCCCTCTAGCCTACACTGCAAGCTTGGTGATATCACTAACAAGGCTGCCCCAAATCGTCACCTCAGAGACCCCTCTAGCCTACACTGCAAGCTTGGTGATATCTCTAACAAGGCTGCCCCAAATCGTCACCTCAGAGACCCCTCTAGCCTACACTGCAAGCTTGGTGATATCACTAACAAGGCTGCCCCAAATCGTCACCTCAGAGACCCCTCTAGCCTACACTGCAAGCTTGGTGATATCACTAACAAGGCTGCCCCAAATCGTCACCTCAGAGACCCCTCTAGCCTACACTGCAAGCTTGGTAAATAGAGACAGCAGTTTTCTGTCCACTGTATGCAATAAATACGTTGGCCTAAAGGAGTTTAACAGAAACACAATGCTTCAGAAGTTGTTGAACTAATAATTCAGATACAGAGGCGTAATAGAACATCTGTGTTAAAGACAGTGTGTAAATGACAGTTTAACAGAAACACAATGCTTCAGAAGTTGTTGAACTAATAATTCAGATACAGAGGCGTAATAGAACATCTGTGTTAAAGACAGTGTGTAAATGACAGTTTAACAGAAACACAATGCTTCAGAAGTTGTTGAACTAATAATTCAGATACAGAGGCGTAATAGAACATCTGTGTTAAAGACAGTGTGTAAATGACAGTTTAACAGAAACACAATGCTTCAGAAGTTGTTGAACTAATCATTCAGATACAGAGGCGTAATAGAACATCTGTGTTAAAGACAGTGTGTAAATGACAGTTTAACAGAAACACAATGCTTCAGAAGTTGTTGAACTAATAATTCAGATACAGAGGGCGTAATAGAACATCTGTGTTAAAGACAGTGTGTAAATGACAGTTTAACAGAAACACAATGCTTCAGAAGTTGTTGAACTAATAATTCAGATACAGAGGCGTAATAGAACATCTGTGTTAAAGACAGTGTGTAAATGACAGTTTAACAGAAACACAATGCTTCATAAGTTGTTGAACTAATAATTCAGATACAGAGGCGTAATAGAACATCTGTGTTAAAGACAGTGTGTAAATGACAGTTTAACAGAAACACAATGCTTCAGAAGTTGTTGAACTAATAATTCAGATACAGAGGCGTAATAGAACATCTGTGTTAAAGACAGTGTGTAAATGACAGTTTAACAGAAACACAATGCTTCAGAAGTTGTTGAACTAATAATTCAGATACAGAGGCGTAATAGAACATCTGTGTTAAAGACAGTGTGTAAATGACAGTTTAACAGAAACACAATGCTTCAGAAGTTGTTGAACTAATAATTCAGATACAGAGGCGTAATAGAACATCTGTGTTAAAGACAGTGTGTAAATGACAGTTTAACAGAAACACAATGCTTCAGAAGTTGTTGAACTAATAATTCAGATACAGAGGCGTAATAGAACATCTGTGTTAAAGACAGTGTGTAAATGACAGTTTAACAGAAACACAATGCTTCAGAAGTTGTTGAACTAATAATTCAGATACAGAGGCGTAATAGAACATCTGTGTTAAAGACCAGTGTGTAAATGACAGTTTAACAGAAACACAATGCTTCAGAAGTTGTTGAACTAATAAATGCAGAGGCGTAATATAACATCTGTGTTTTAAAAAAAAGAGATCCCTTTCCACGCCTTTAGGCGTATCGGGCATAAAGGAAGAGCGCCCATATTTTTACAGACCATCAGCACTCGGTGGGTAATGTGGTCAGCATTACGCCAGCTGTCTTTATTTTCCCAGGACAGCCCATCCTGGTACCCATTCTAGGCTGGGTCGACCTGCGACGTCCCATAACACGATAAAAATCCATGCAGCCCGCAGTGGGTTTCGATCGCGGTACGTTGGATTACGAGTCGGACTCGCAACGATCTGTGTTAAAGACAGTGTGTAAATGACAGTGGTTGAAGTCTCAGGGGGAAATTCTGTCTGACAGGAATCAGGTTCATTTTTGTGCCAGGATGCTTTGTGGTAAGAGGGAACGAATGAGTGGACCGCTTTGCTGAAATACTACGTTAGAGACGGGAAAAGCAATGAACTTGATCGATGATCTCAGTCCTCTCAAGGAAGTAGGATGAGTAGATGACCTTGACAAGACTACAAGAACTTCATGTTGAAATAATTGTTACCAAGTACGAACAAAATACTTAAAAAAAACCAACAACAGAAAAACAAGAATAATAAACCAGCAAAGAACTGGTTTTATTAGTTGCCACACGCCAAGGAGACACTGAAGATGGGATCCAAGGGCTTGTGAAGTTGTTCAGTGGTCAGTGAGGATTATCAGTCGATTAACTAACTTTACATTTGTGTGTGATGCAAAACCGCAACAGCATCATATTATCTTTTCGAATGGCCAAGAAATGTGTGATAAATTGTTTGGTAGTGAAAGAGTTAATTCATTTTAGTTCAGTGTTTATTGCTTTTTACTATGTATAATGCTATGAGATAACGCCAAATCGCTCTTTACAATCGTTATGGACCTGAAAGAAAGCATTGAATTGCTCTTTAATTTGTTTTATTGTTAAAAGGTGGTGCTAAACTGCTCTTTACAGTTTTTAAAGAGCTGAAAGAAAGCACTGAATTGTTCTTTAGTATATTTTAGTGTTAGTCAGTGCTGAATTGCCCTTTACTATTTTTAGAGCTACACGACAGCGTTGAATTTCCCTTTATAATTTTTTTTTTTATTGAGATGAAAGGGAGCATTGTACTGTTCTCTATTATTTTAGTGCTACATGTTAGTACTTAAATGCTCTTTTACTATTTTTAGTGCTACAGGAAAGCGCTAAATGGCTCTTTACTCTTTATTTTTTGAGTTCATTGTTCATTTTAGAGATCACACATCGTACATGATCATAAGTGCTCCGATCTCCTCCTCTAAGCATTTTTAGGCCAACAACTCCCATTCTGTTCTGGTTGATTTAATGATGGGCGGATCCCGCATGGTTTTCCCATCTTGCTGCTCTTGTTGGTAGACTGAGGATATGCCGTCTATTCAGTGAAAAATCATTTTTCTACGAAACTGAAAGCTTTACAGGGTTTAGTCTCTCGTGTAGCATTGATGATGTCTCTCTTTCCCAAAGAGGGCCCATTCTGATAGTTGCACTGCCAGCTAGTGCCTCTGCTCTCTCATCGTACCTTGGGACAAAAAATGGGGGTGATTTTGCTTGCTGGATCAGATGGGGGCTACTGTTTCTGAATGTCCTGGCCTTGATCTTCTGTAGCTTGCTCATTGAGTCATTGAGCAAACATACGTTGGTGAACTTCTGAGTTTTTAGCCATTCTAGAGCCTTTGTCACAGCTGTCAACTTCATTGTCATGCTGCTGGTAGTAGAAGCAAAAGCTCCACTGTCTTCTTGAAAGACTTTCCCATTGGTTCTTGCCGTGAAAGCCCATGCACTTTGCTTCTGACGAATTACAGAACAATCTCTGTGTATAAGAGCATCTTCCGATGATGTGTGTTTCTCCAACAATGCTTTCACATCTGCATCAACTATTAGTGGCGCCAAATCACGGCACTGTCTTGTTAGAGTGATAACCACCACAAAGTAATGCTTGTATTCATGTGGTATGGGTATCTATTCCTCTCCACAGTTTTTGTCTTGAAGGGAAATCACCTGTTGAAGTAATGACTGTATTTGAGTACTTCATGGTAACATTCACTTGCTGTTTTCTTTTTAGCAGCGCTTGCTGAATTGATCTTTACTATTTTGTAATCGCTGCTATAAGAAGTTACTAAATTGCTAATTACTATTTTTAGAGCTAAAAGAAAGCGGTGAATGGCTCTATACTAATTTTGTGCTTGCTGCAAAGTGGTACTGAATTGCATTTCACTTTTTTTTTTTTTTTTCAATTTTACAAGGTACGCTGAATTGTCTTTTACAGTTATTGGGACTTGCTATAAGATAATGTTGAAATTTTTTCGTTTTTTTTTTTAAACCATTTTCAGTGCGCCAACATGAAACACCTAGACCTCTCATTTAACTTCCTCACGGAACTGCCTGAGCACTTCAAGAGAATGAATCATTTGACCTTCCTCAACCTGAGAAATAACCAGATCAAAAAGTTTCCTGAAGAGCGCATAGACGTCCTCGGTTCCCTTCTGCTGCTGGATCTGCATACTAATTTTCTGATGGACATTTCAGAAGATATGGCCTGCTTGTACAGGTATGGGAGCCGCACTGGTTGAGCGGTTAGACGCTCTACTGCTGGCCCTAAATTCTGGGGTTTCACTCTATCTTCTTCTATCCTTTTGTCAGAAAAGTTTTAACAGGAGGCCTGTAGCTTGAGGAAGTCCATATCTCCCTGTGTACCATACAGCTTTGTCTTCACTGAGGTCGGAACAGGGCAGATTGCTTCTCAGTTAGTAGAATACAGTTGACATTGTTGTAGTACATGCCTAGTATTTTCTGGTGCCAAGTTGAAGAGACACATCTCTGTGTTTCATTGGATGAAAATCTACATGTTTATGGGAACCCCCCCCCCCCCCCCATGAGTCTGAGGATTTAGGGCCGCATGACTGTTACTGTTACCACGGACTGTGCAGGTTGGGGCGTTTATTGGTTCAGGGCAGTGGTAAGCTATACATTAGTAAAAAAACAAATTGTTTGCAGAATGCTAGTGATTAGTCAATTTCTAGAAATACATGCGCGCGCTTGTGCTCGGTCAGATGAATGAGCTGGCCATGCCATACTGATGATCCAGAGTTGCTGAAAAATGTCATTCACCACACAAGCTCGATGGGGTCAAGCATTATCATCTTGGAGGATGGCATTACCACATATGGCCTACAGAACAGGCTGAACAACTGGTCTGAAGATTTTCTTCTGGTATCTTTGGGCCGGACAAGTTACCTTGAATGATGTAGTGTGCAGTCTGCCTGTTGTGCAGAAGCCTTCCCAGACCATGACATAGCTCATGTTATAACGATCCACCTCTCGAATTGTGTCGTCAGTAAATTGATCTCCTGGTTGTCTCCAAACGCGAATCCTGCCATCTTTGAATGACACAATAAAACCAGATTCAGCAGTGTTGCCTTGTCCATCAGATGTGCCCAGGACACGAAGCAACATGGGATTTTCGGTGAGCGGGACTAAAAGTGATTCTGATTGCAGGATGTTGATCAGCAAGTCAAAATTCATGTAAACATCTGTAAATGCTACTTTGATTGATATTAACGTTTACAGATTGTTTCAGCTGACATTTTAGAGTGAAACAAGTCACCGTTCGATGATACAGGGCTGACAACAAGAGATACTGGTCATCATGTCTTTTGGTGCATCGAGGGCGACCAGGCCAGTTGCGATCTTCCATCTTTCCTGTGCCTGTAATCTCTCCCAAATTCTTTGGATAGTACAGTGTGACACTGCAAGCTGTCTAGCAAATTCACGGATAGATAAGCCACTTTCAACCCAGGCTATAGTCCTCATTCTTTGTAAATTGTCAAGACCTCTTCTCAATTGTATGGTTCTTGCAAGTGATGAAACAATCCCAAGTTTGCTGATTGTTAAACAAATTGAGAGTGAACTTTGTTCATGAACAGATGCCATCACACGTGTAAGAGTATGAGTCATCATAGTTGTCAGTGAGTTGTTTTCATGCTTCATGTACATAGGGAGATATTGCACCCATTTTGGTTTTTTACTAAAAACTTTCCCCAACCATAAAAGTGTATTTAAAATTATAATGTGGCCCTTGAATTTTAATGAGTAGTATACTCATGGCTAACAGGTCTAACCAGCCTAAAATTGATACCAGAGAATGTCCTGGGAAGTAAAGGTGGCCGTCTTGATGTTTACCATATCACCGACTAAGTGCCAGTTGGTCTATAAAAGTATGAGTCAAGAACTCGCCGATGGCACATTGGCAACCGTGTCTCCCACTAGCTGTCCGGTAGCCGACTTCGTTTGGGTCTGTCTTCCTCGATCGCATCAACACCGCAAGTGTTCTTTTCAGAGCTATTTGGCGGCATGCACTGATAAGCTATTCTAAGTGGCACAAATAACCTGTCACAATTGTAACCTAAAGCTCCTCCATGCTGGTCAAACGTGACGATTATTTTTCTTCTAGCAAAGCAACGGAACGCGCCGATGTTTAGCGAAATCTCCCTGTACCATTTAACGTCACATCACAGTGTCTGTCTCATGTCTTGACACTTTTTGTTGGACAACCCACACAGGCTGCAGACCCTGAACATCGCATGCAACCACCTGAAGGCGCTTCCTGAAGACATCCACATGATGATCAACCTCAGGGAGCTGGACGTGCATGACAACCTCATCTCTGCCCTTCCGGAAGGCATCAAAATGCTCAGCAAGATTGTGAAAATGGACATCAGTGACAACAGGATTCGGCACTTCCCAGATAGATTTGATGATTATTGTAACACACGAAAGGTTGGTATTCTGATATTCATCATCATCATCATCTCCTGGTATGAATTCTGGGACTCCTTTGTAAGGGGAGCAAGAATAGAGCCACTCCTAACCTAACAAGCATGTCGTAAAAGTCGACTAAAGATTGGTATTTATCATCATCATTCCCCCGTATGGTTTCCAGAGCCCCTTTATAACGAAAAAACACTTACTGCACCCAGCAAGCATTTCGCCCAATTTGACTAATCAGAAGTATTTCTTTCGAATTTTAAGTTAATCTACGGGTGAGGCAATCCAACTGCATAACAAAGTAACCAGATCTGTAAAACGGTTGTGCACACAAAACTCAGGTTGTGAAACAAGACTAAAGTCCAAAAATGGATGAAGAACTAAAACTTTCCACCCCAGTTTACAGCCGGTGAACTTGAGGGATCAAGAAATTCTGACGTCTAATGACAGGAATTTGTTGCACAAGATGTTCTTAATTTTCTTAATGGCTGGGTTTGCCTGTCTTATCACTTGATACCTGAAAACAGTTATAAAGCCTGGTTACTGTTATCAATTTCGAGGCCCCATTATGGGGGAAAACAAGAATAGACCCACTTCCTCCCTAACAAGCATGTCATAAGAGACGACTATTTGGGGACTTCCTTCGAAGACAGAGTACATCTGCCCGAGAGGCAAGGAACAACTGCACACAAATAAGTCAGTAAAATGGATGTACTTGCAAAACTCAGGCCCTAACACAAAGCCGAAGTTCAAATGGACGAACAATCAGGATTTTCCGCCGGAGTTTACAGCCAGTTAACAAAGAAGAAGAAGAAGATACTTTTTGTCAGTGCATCATATTCTGAGGAGGTCAAAATGTTGGTTTCTTCCAAACAGTATCAAAGAAAAAATATGGGGATTTTTGGACATGTTTGTAGAATGCCTTATGGCACTTTAGCAAGGACAAAAAAAAAAAAAAAAGGAAAGGCGTATGACCTAAGGAAACCTGGAGAAGGACAAAAGAAAGGGAAATGAAGGAGTGTAAACTGACCTGGGATACGAGTGACATGGAAAGTCATATAAATAGACAGAATAGGTCATATTAATTTCTTCTGCCATTAGAAAAAGATTACGCACTGGCGTCAAACGACTGCAGCCATGTGTACAAGAAATTCATTGCCCGTGTGGCCAGGCACCACAGAATACTGAACACGTGTTACAGACATGCTGATCAAATAAAACTGGGTAGAGATTGCTGACAACAAGGTCTCTTGATGGTTGAGGCAGAAGTTCAAGCCATATTTCTTGAAAATTCTGATGAACGTGCAGTTATCTACACTGATGGATCCATTGTTCGACACGTACACAGTTCGTGGGCTTTCACGATTCTGGTTCAAGGGAAAACTGTAAAAGAAGATAGTGGGTCTTTTGCCTCGATTACAAGTAGTCAGACTATGAAGGTAATGGCGGTAACAAAATCAGTGATGTGGCTAGGGACCCAGCATTTTTCCCGTGCATGTTTTCTAAGTGATTTCATGAGCATGCTTAAGAAGATATTAGACAGGATGGATTTAAAGAAAATGGTTGGAATTGTTTAGAAAATCTCGTCTGAAAAAAAAAATGAGTTTCATTTCTTGTGCCAGGACACTCTGGGGTAAGAGGGAAGGAATGAGCGGACTGGCTTGGCAGGGCCACGGCAGGTATAGGAAAAGCAATGGACCGGGGGCACATTCTTAATGCTCTCAAGAAGGCAGAACGAGAAAGTGCTTCAAGAGACGACACTGAATCGGCAGCATTTAAAATACAAGAATTCCAGGTCAAAAGAGGTGTCACCGAACTTGAACACTTTACAGGTAGTCAAAGAAGAATAGTAAACCAACACAGAACTGGTGTCACTATTCGCCATACTCTGATGGATATAGTGAAGATTGAATAGAACGCTTACAGACTTGTCCGATGTGCAGTGGGGATAATCTTTCAATTAATTAACTAACTACAGACATAATCTTTACATACAGTAGAGGGACCCCAGGTTTGTTAGGTTGGCATTCCAATGGAAGTAAAGTAAGTAAAAGATCCTTTTCCACGCCTTTTCAGGCGTATTGGGCATACAGGGCTAGACCTATATTTTATAGACCAACGGCACTTAGTAGATGATGTGGTCAGCATCACGCCGACCGCCTTTACTCCTATGACTGTACCTGGTACCCATGACCTTCCGATCCCTGTCTGAGCGCCTAGCCGATAGAACACTGCGGCCCCCATTCCAATGGAAAGCAAACAGTATTAAAGACGGGTGTCGCATCACAGACTTGTTAGAGGTTAATGGCCTCATCGCCTGAAAACTACTGACAGGGAGAATGAAAAGAAGAAAAAGAGTATTCATTGTTTGTTCACATTAATCCTAACCTAAATCCCTTGTCTGTAGGTGGAAAAAGGCTCCCAGTCACTGTTCAAGAAAACTGATGACGAGATGGAGCCAGAGGAAAGCCTTCCGTAGCTGCACCATACAACACAAGCATGTCGTGTTGTTGCGCAAAGAATTAGCGTCCTAAGTCTGTTTCAGTTCAACATTTAAAAAAAAATGAATTTGGTGGTGGGACAGCTAAAGCAATAAAAACTGTTTTTTAAAAAAAAAAGTTTTTTATTTTTTTGCATTATTTTACAGTCCTGTATGTTTACAATATTTGCTGCTCCCATGGCTTAGGGGTTGCGGATGAGGTTAACAGTTTGGTGATCCTCAAGTACTAGGATACTTCCCTCAGAAACGGATAGTGACGAATATTGGAGTTCCACTTTGAACTAAGGTAAAAGCAGAAGTGAAGGATAAGAAGGCATGAATCAAATAAAAGTAAAGATCCCTTTTCACTCCTTTAGGCTCATCGGGTATATGGGAAGAGTACCTATAGTTTTACAGACCAATCGGCACTAGGTGGGCAATGTGGTCAGCGATTTGCCGGCCCAGGACATACATCCTGCTCCCCATTTTTGAGGCTGGATCGACCTGTGACGTCCCATATAAAAATCCACACAGCCACCAGTGAGTTTCGATCGCGGTACGTTGGAATTACGAGTCGGACTCGCAACGCCTAAGCCACAAACGCCGCCAATAATTTAAATAGTGTTCTGTTAAATTAGTAATGCCAGTATTTGCAATATTTGATAGATACTAGTAATCAGCCCAGAAAGAAATGGCAAACTAATGGACGTAAATTTGCCTTAAAAAGGCATGGGTCTGTTATGGTTGCCTCTGCAACGTTCTGTAAAGGATACGCAACTGTCCTTAACTAGTAATCAAATTTAATATATAGTCCATGACTTGTGGCGTTGTCATGTCTACTAACAACCTTATTTATGTATGGTGTACTTTCAATCAGTGTTTACACAGATGATCTTCCATGTCATGGTGTCAAACTGTCCAGTATCTTCTATCTTGGTCTTCCTCTGCCTCGCTTTCCCTCCAACTTTCCTACTGTTGTCATTGTACTCTAGTTTTCTCCCTTTCATGATATGACCAAAGAATGTACATTGTCATCTTCTGATGTGGGCGATCAGTTCTCTTCATGAGTCAGTTTCTTTCAATACATTTTCATTACTTTGTTTATCTGCCCAGTATGTTCTCATCATTGGCCAAATTCCCATGATTTATTTTTCCTTTTTTAGAATAGGGTTAAAGTCGCCGTGGCGTTGGCGGCTAGACACCCACCTGAGGATCAGAAGCTCATGGGTTTACGTCATGACGGAGTAGGACTTTTTTTTTTCTTTCAAAAATGACCTTGACTCCCAGGTCGACCCAGCTTTGAGTGGGTACCAGGTGCATCGTATCTCTCTGGCCCTCAACCACAGGCAGACCAGCTGCCGCCGCAAACAGTTGGAACTTGGCTTCATGAACCAGGTTGGCCCAGCTTCCGAAATTGTTTAGGATGGTAACAGGCCGAAACAGTTGTCGACGGAAGGACATTCTACGGACAACCGGTAGACCCTCCTGTGAATGCTCCTCTGTGGAGTTTTCTTATCCTCAAAACTTTCAATTTTAAATTGACTCTTTCTACTCTTATGTCCGCTACTTCTTAACCATGTTTGGCCAGAAGAAAAGAGGGGAAAATTTACACACACACACACACACACAAACAAGCTAAAAAAAAAAACCCATTAAAAACATGGGGAAAAAAAAGAAGGGAAAAAAAAAACAGAAAGCACCACACACAAAAAAAAAAAAAAGCTCACGCACATACGCATGTTTAATGCGTTAAAAAAAAAGCAAAAAAAAAAAATTAGTTAAATATGGGACTCTGAAAGGGAGCCTTGTTTGTGGCATGGCGACTCAGTGGCATACTTTCGTCTACTTCGTGATGGTGTGCCTAGCGGCTGGCTTGGTGCACTCAATGACGGCGGGCTTGACAACTAGCGAAAAAAAAACCTCAAGAAGCAGCACCGGTGGCATGTATGAAGAAAGCTCAGACGTGATGAAACGCCCCAAGTGAAAACTAGAAGCAAATTGGAAATTAATTCCCACCAACAACACGCAGCTTTGACAGAACCGCGGCTTAACTTAGGAGCAGGTTAAAAGAAGCGAGAATTTTTTTTACGACTTCCAAGACCAAGACCAAGCTGCATTTTTTTTCTTTACAATTTCAGGTTACGGGAGAAGAAAAATAAAGACGGGGAAAAAAACTGGTTAACATTCATAAACATTTGTTTGCTTGTAGTAAAGTTGTGCATTCGATAGGAGCACTGTTGGTAGCTAGTTTCAACGGGTTAAGGCTTCAGAAAGTCGAGAGGCTGGCGAAATTAATGTGAACAACAACAAAAAACTAAAGCAAGGCTTTCATACTCCTAATTTTCGTTGCCGTTAGGTCGTAGCAGCTGGCAGAGTGCATACCACGTGATCGGGGAATTTCATGCATTTTCACAACCACTCTGAATGCCCCTCTTAGTTACGTCAAAGTGAAACCTCCTAATTTACCGGTTCAGGGGGAAAAGGGAAATAAGCTAACACAGCCACCAAATGTCTAAAAAAAAAAAAAATCGATATGTTGACAGAAAGCCTTAAATATAGCAACTCCGTTGCAACAACACAAATGTTTTTGACAACAAACACACACACACACACACACACACACACGCGCATGCACACACACAGAAAAATTGACGGACAACGAAGAAAAAATGAGAGAAAAACACGCGCGCGAGATAGATCTTCTTTTTCTTTTACTTTTTCTTTTTCTTCTTCTTCTTCTTCTTTGTTTTCTTCTTCCGTTTCTTCTTCTTCTGTTTCTTCTTCTTCTTCTTCTTTTTCTTCTTCTTCTTCTTCTTCTTCTTCTTCTTCTTCTTCTTCTTCTTCTTCTTCTTCTTCTTCTTCTTCTTCTTCTTCTTCTTCTTCTTCTTCTTCTTCTTCTCCTTCTTCTTCTTCTTCTTTTTCTTCTTCTTCTTCTTCTTCTTCTTCTTCTTCTTCTTCTTCTTCTTCTTCTTCTTCTTCTTCTTCTTCTTCTTCTTCTTCTTCTTCTTCTTCTTCTTCTCCCTCACATTCTCCCCCTCCTCTTGTTCTCCTCCATCTCCTTCTCTTTTCGGCCTCAAAGGTGTAGTTGGGACGTTGTGTTATTGCTTGCAACTAAGCTGCGATATCTGCCTCTTTCATTCCACTACTTCAGATTTCAGCAAACCTCTAACTAGTAGCTTTTACGACACGCTTATCGAACCCACACGGGAATAAATTATATAGTATCTCCAATAAGCAGAAAGAAACAGTAAATGTAGTAGTAGTAATAGCAGCTGTAGTAGTAGTGCTAGCAGTAGTGATAGTAGCAGTAATAGCATTGGCACTTATAAATAAATGAAGTTAGCGATATGGCGAAAATAGTATTTCGGTAAGGTTTTTGATGATGGTTTTTTTCTTATAAATTTCCTGTGGTCTTGACATACTCCAGTGTTTTTTTTTTTTTTAACATGTCATTGCGCGCGCACGCACAAAAAAATGTATGTTTTGTCCTCTGTTGCAGCTAAAAAGCTCTTCTTGCGAGTTTACTCTATGCGGGTGAAATCTAGTGTGTTGAAATCTATAGTGCGACACCGGATGACGTCTGCAGGGTCCAACCAGGGTTGCCATATTGGCATTTTTTGTGGAATCTGGCATATTTGAAATCGAACTGGCATAAGAAAATGAACTTCCATATTTTGGCATATTTGGGTTTTTCCTGGCTTTTCTTTTCAAGATGTGCTCACATTTGCTTCATGGTTCCTCCGTTAGAAACACGAAGATTTGCTAAAAGCAATTTAGATCTACAGTTAACATCTTTATTTCAGTTTGACTTGGTTGCGATGTCCTGGTACGGACTAACGGAGATTCGCGCCATTTCTTTTTGTATTTGTTGTCTTCCTAAATGGATCGTGACTTCGATAAACCCAGGCCCTTTGTAATTTATGTTAACCTACTAGAATAAATGCGGAATATAAAACCAAAACCCACCACTGATACCAAGTATTCAGACTGTTCAGTACTACTTGAGGACAGAAAATAGAGAGGATATAGACCTAGTTCTATCTGTGATAGATTTTTTTACCTTTACCAATGGCCACGTCATCCCCCCAAAAAATAGAAAGCATCTTAAGACATCGCAAGTATAATAGTAACTGGTAGAAAAATTACCCACGGCTCAAAAGATCTTCAGGCGGATCAGGAGCACTGTTGCACCAAGAATTAGTAGCATATCAAATCATAAAAATCCGATGAACACATGATGAAAACTCTGCCAAAAAGCCAGTCGCGGCCTGTTACAACAGTGACTGCTAGGCAAAGTAATGATAAAGTTTAAGGCAGCAGAGTTACAACTTGCTGTAGGCATGACCTGCCATTGTGCAATACGCACAATTGATCATCTAAGTGAAATTATAAGAGCACATGGTCGGGGGAGTACATTGGAGCACATACAATTGCATATAGCTAAATGTTTATGCCTAATAAAAATATGTTATCGCCTGCACTTAAGGGTGACCTTATTGGGGATTTTCGAAACAAGAAATATTCCATCATTATAGATGAGCTGCAAAGACTTCATCCCATCTGAGAAAAGGCTTAAAGATTTTACACCCGAAAAGTTTTACGCGGTCTTATACATGTTCCAGTGAGGAGGACAGTGAAGAATTCAATCTATAGCTTTTGATGTGAAGCGAGTACAATGTTACACTTTATTTGGCATTTTTCTGGCATATTTTGGGTAATGGTTTGGCATAAAATGAAGTTTTGCATCTGGCAACCCTGGGTCCAACAGACGAACCAACTCCGATGAGTAGCAATGGCTGCCGTGTTTTGAAACACAATCTCTCGATATTTCATCCAGTGAAATGTTATGTTATTCTGTAAATCAACGGTTAATCATATTCCATAAGGTATTTACAAGTGCCTTGAAATAATACTTAGTTTTTGCTTTTCTGCATGGAAACAGTTCCTCTTTGGTGAAATCAAATATTTCGCGGGAAAGAACATGGCTCTACTGGCAAATTTGGCCGGTAAGCTGGAATGCGTCGACTGCTTCGGCCGGCTTAGTGGGAGTTATGTCCCCGTGGCCGTACTCACAAAAACGAGCGGAAAAAGTCACTAATCAAATGACATACTTACCTATCATCATCCGGGTGCGTGTAGGGCTGCGTAGGGTATCTATCACCGTCCTACGGTTGCGTGTAGTTCTGCTTATTGCGTGTAGGTTGGTTGTTTGCGTAAGATGAGGGGTAGGGTTAGGGTTTAGGGTTAGGATTTAGCGGTAGGGTTAGGGTGTAGGGTTAGGGTTAGGGTTAGGGGTTAGAGTATAGGGTTAGGGGTTAGGCTTAGAGCGAAGCTACAGCAATGTCGCAAACGTAAGGAATGCCATCTATCTGCACGAGGTAGTAGTCCACCAGACCAACGTCGCGCACAGTCACATACACACACAAACAATCGAGGGCCTGTGGATGTTGGTGAAACGATCAATTCGTCAGCGACTGGGCACCAGCCGCCCGCTATTGGCGTCGTCATATTTGACAGAGTTTCAGTGGCGCCACTCCCACAAACGTCAAATTGTCGGCCACTATTTCGACCTCCTACGTGAAAATTTTCAAATCGAACCATACCCCTAAACCCTAACCCCTAAACCCTAAACCCTAACCCCAACCCTAAACCCTAACCCCTAAAATCTTAAACCCTTACCCCTAAACCCTAACCCTAACCCCTAAAACCCTAAACCCTAACCCCTAAAACCCTCAACACTAACCCCTAAACCTTAACCCCTAACCCTAAACCCTGACCCTAAAACCCGAAACCCTAACCCCTAAACCCTAAACCCTAAACCCTAACCCTAACCCTTAAAACCCTAAACCCTAAACCTAAACCCTAACCCTAAACCTTAACCCCTAACCCTACCCCTCATCTATCTTACGCAAACAACCAACCCTACACGCAATAAGCAGCCCTACACGCAACCGTCGGACGATGATAGACACCCTACGCAACCCTACACGCACCCGGATGATGATAGGTAAGTATGTCATTTGTTTCGTGACTTTTTCCGCGACTTGTTTTGAGTTGTTTTGAGTTTGGCCAAGGGACATAACTCCCACTAAGCCCCGCTAAGCCGGCCGAAGCAGTCCACCTTACCGACCAAATTTGCCAGTAGAGCCAAAATTTCTAGGCACATGGATAATATTCGACGGAAGATATATCACATAGCTAAAGAACGGGATAGGATAGGCTAAAACTGCATTTTATAAAATGAAGAACATTTTATGCAGTGATCCATGTCTCAACGGAGATTAGAAAGAAAAAAGTTGGCTCTCCTTGCAGATTTGGCCGGCAAGTAGGTCGGCTTCGGTCGGCGTAGTGGGAGTTCTTTCCCTTGGCCGCACTCACAACAACGAGCGGAAAAAGTCACGACTCAAACACGACAGTGAGGTCGACATCAGGGCTGCTAATGCTTGGTTGTGTCCCCCAGATCTAGGTTTTTCTTTTGACGCTGCGGGAAAATCTATTTTTTTTTTTCTGTCTGTGGGTGTTTTGCCGATCTGTAAGCTTTAATGACCGATAAATTTGCGTGGTTAGGGGTTGGGTTAGGGTTAGCGGTAGGATTAGGGTTTGGGTTAGGGGTAGGATTAGGGGTAGCGTTAGGGCTAGGGTTAGGGTTAGAGATAAAGTTAGGGGTAGGGTTAGGGGTTAGGTGTAGCGTTAGATGTGATAATTGTGACGCCGTAGTTCCCTATAATCGCGCACAGTCGCATGCACGCGCAAACAGTCGACGGACGGTGGATGCTACTGACACGGACAATTCGCCACCGATTGGGCACCAGCCGCGCGCTATTGCCGTCATATTTGCCACACTTCCAGTGGCGCCACTCCCACAAACATCAGATTGTCGGCCCGTATTTCGACCTCTTACGTGAACATTTTCACATCTAACCCTAACCCTAACCCATAACCCTACCGCTAACCCTAACCCTACCCCTAACCCTAACCCAAACCCCTAACCCTACCGCTAACCCAAACCCTAAGCAACCCTACACGCAACCGTAGGACGATGATAGACACCCTACGCAGCCCTACACGCAACCGTATGACGATGATAGACACCCTACGCAGCCCTACGCGCAACCGTAGGATAATAAGTAACCCTAGACGCAACCGTACGCAACCCTACACGCACCCGGATGATGGTAGGTAAGTATGTCATTTGATTCATGACTTTTTCCGCGACTTGTTTTGAGTTTGGCGAAGGGACATAACTCCCATAACTCCCACTAAGCCGGCCGACGCCGTCTAGCTTGGCGGCCAAATCTGCTAGGAGAGCCAAAAAGTTTCCCATGCTGTTTAGAGCTAGTTTTAACATATGGCTGTGAATCCTGAACAATTTATACACAAGCCTAACAAGAGGCCTGAGAGAAGTGGCTTCTACAGAAGAATCTTTTGAATTCCTTGGACAGCCAGAAAGGGTAACCGAGATGTTTCGAAACAGGGGAGGCTTGAGAAGAACTGATCACAGTCATCAGAAATGGATAGTCATTATGTTTTTGATCCTGTTTTGATAAGAAGGAAACTGGAACATGTTGTGACCACTGGAAACATCTGTGGAAAAAGAGACAGAAGGAAAGAACATGAGACGATTCTTCAAAGCCTTTTGTTATAGTGTGGAAGTGTGTGAGTACAGTAACCTATATTTGCTGTTGAGGATCGCAGATTGTGGAGTCGCGTGATAGTTCACGTCAGTTGGGTGGGCACTTGATAAGGATTATTATACTTGGAGGTTGACAAACAACAATAATAATTCAGAAGCTAGAATGTAGTTTTGCAAATATAGACTCGGAAAACTACTTTTTTTTTTTGCTCAGATAAACTTTCTGGCACCTTGCTGATCGGGACTCAGATTTTTCGACCGTTGATAATGTAATTATTATAGTGTCATCATCATCATGCAGCAGGTCCCATGCAGAACGTCGCTTTCATCACGGTCTTTCTGAAAGAAACTGTCTGTCGCCGGCTCTCCCGCGTAATGCACTTTCATTTCCAAGGAATGATTTGATCAATTTGTTGTCAAGATCAATACACCCAGTTTTACTAGTCTGCTTCGTTGTTATCTATTATGTTACTGTGAACCTCTTTTCTGTTGGACCATCAATTTGTAAAGTAACAGTGACTGTCACATAACGCTTGTGTCACATGTCTTTATTAGGGTTTCGCCTAATGAACTAAAAAGACACTCTGAAGTAGTTTTAGTGTTGAGATGTTGGCTCACAATCGTCTAGGCCAGCGTTTCCAAATTTTTCTAAGTTGTCGCCCCTTTCTTCAATTCAGTGAAGAGGTCGCGGCTCCCCAGGGCGCCGCGATCCACAGTTTGGGAATCACTGACCTAGGCGGTATCCTGCAGCTCCAAAGAAAATCCAACCTACTTCAGAGGTGAGGCGACTCAAATTATGGCACTACAGAATCAATACATATTCATAGGAGCAACTTGGACTGAATTTATCACTACTTTTAAGCCCCCAGACTAGATAGTCATCCTATATGCTAGTAAAATTAACACAGTATAACATGAATCACAACAATACAACATGTACTCCAGGCAACATTAAAAACTGTGAAGGATGGACACTAACCACAGAATGTAAAATAATAAAACATCATGTAATCAGTGCAACACAAGTAAGATTGTAAAGAAATGAAGTCAGCAAGACAAAGTAAACCAGCTAGAGAAGCAAAGAATACTCAACTCAAGATGCACTCCTGGTTTGTCCCTAGCAGCAGCAAGTATTATCATTGCCAAACTGGAGTTTTGGACCTAGGTAATTGGCACTTGGTGTTAAGAGTCACTGCAGTTGCTGGTGACCACAACTTATCTGTCCAAGACATCCTTTTCATCTGAAGTGCTGGTTTTTCCAACACTGGACCTTGAGCAGGCACACAGTCTTGTGAATTCAATAATAATAACAGTGTTCACCAGTCACTGGAGTCTGACACAAGACTTGAATACTTGTATGTAAAGTAGTATAGTGTTTATAGTGTAGGATAATATATTCAAGAAGAAAGTTCCTTGTTTCTGTTAAAATGTTCTTTGTTAGACTCTATGCCAACCTCTGATCGTGGCAGTTGTTGGCAGCATGACCACATAAAAAGATCATGGATTGAGGACATAAGCTGATGGTGATCATACAGGCACAGTTGACAGTAGTCGTCTCATGTAACACTTGACAATGGTGCATAGTCATGAGTGAGGTGTTCGTTAAGGATCCCTCATACTGCAGGCTGTATGCTGGTTCACTTGATGTGTTTTAGGATACTCATCGTTGACCTGGCCTCTAGATATTAGTAACATCCCGTAACAAAGAGGAAAACCAGAGTTAGCAATCACCAAACACCATACCATGCACACCACCTATCCATCTTCCTACAGTATTTTAGCTCAGATATCTGTGCTAGGCCTTTATAAACCGATCAGGTCTGTAACAACCCAAGGATCACCAGTGGTAGCAGTGAGTCTAGAAAGAAAATATGTTCTGTCTAATGCAATCCCTAGTGACAGCGATAGTCCGCATATGCCAACCTCCAGAGGGATAACACCATTCCCTTTCCATAATAGTACTTATACTCATACAAGTATGCCACTAATACATTAATATATTTGTAAGGGAAGTGTACTATTATTAGAAACACGAGACAACGTTCTCACTGTCCCGCAGACGTTGCCATGTTTACATTCGGACAGGGCGGATGTGACGTCACACCGGCTACTAAAAATAACTTGACCCCAGCTAAGAATTATTCGATAAGGATCCCCCCCCCACCCCGATCTGTCCGTTTCTTCCTAGTTAAAGGGTGCATATATATATATATATATATATATATATATATATATATATATATATATATATATATATATATATATATATATATATATATATATGTGTGTGTGTGTGTGTGTGTGTGTGTGTATCAAATGTGAAAAAAATCATATTATAAAATAGATACTAAATCTCCAAGCTGCCTGGAACCCATTGAGGGAATATGAAGAGAGAAAATATTCCTCGGTCTGTAAGAGAACGCTGTAGTTTCGCACTCTCTTGCAGTTTGGATGG
Organism: Candidula unifasciata; assembly: GCA_905116865.2. Classification (NCBI taxonomy): domain Eukaryota; kingdom Metazoa; phylum Mollusca; class Gastropoda; order Stylommatophora; family Geomitridae; genus Candidula; species Candidula unifasciata. The sequence continues at coordinate 225,795 of CAJHNH020008497.1, forward strand.
TTTGACAGCCAAGTCCCATTGCTTCACATAGCCACCTCTGTCTTACACTCAGCAGCATGAGGAATGCTTCAGTACTATTAATCTATAATGTATTTACCCATGCTCATGGAAGTTCCCAGGTGAATCGGTGATTCAAACGGAGGTAAGCAGATAGACGGATAAGGCAGCAAGCCGTCTGATCAGTCTGGAAACTCAGTCAAGAATAAGTCCCAAATCTAGTTTCTCTCCAGCTAGAGGCGGAAGGGTATTCATCCGTGGTTAGGACACTGGAATTTGGCTTAATTATAAGTAAAACTCCCACATATATGGCTAAGTTTAAATATGTGTCATTCCCAAAATAATTGAGATAGAACTGAGTACTTAACCCGACATCTTGACACATAAGTACAAAAGGACTATTTACCTATAGAGGAAAGTCCAAGTTTTGAAACTGGCCCATTTACCTATAGGTGTACAAGATGTGGGTAGGTACAAGAACAGATGGGTGTGGTCTGGGCTGCCATGCGACAGTGACAGAACAAATGAAAGAAACTAGTATAGTGTAACTGAGGATGGTGGGGACTGGAAATCCGTTATCAGAATTTGATAGCATATTAGTATTTGTGATGATTACATAATTGCAATTATGTTTTATGTTTGAGATGTGTTAATATAATTTCAAGAATATTTTATGTATACGATATGTTTATGTAATTTTAGTCATATTTTGTGTATTTAATATGTTAACATATATACAATTGTATTTTATGTAGGCTTACATAATTTTAACAGGTTTTTTTATGTGTTATGTTTACATAATTTCAGGAATGTTTTATGTATTTGACATGTTAATAAAATTTTAATATTGTGTTATGTAAATGATATCTTACCATAGTTTCAAGTATGTTTTAAGTTTGAGTTTTTACGTAGTATTTTTATATAACTCCAAGAAAGTTTATGTTTGTGATATGTCTGCATAATTCTCAAAATATATATATATATATATATATATATATATATATATATATATATATATATATATATATATATGTGTGTGTGTGTGTGTGTGTGTGTGTGTGTGTGTGTGTGTGTGTGTGTGTGTGTGTGTGTGTGTACATATAAAAATATTAATATGTGTGTGTGTGAAATGTTTACGAAATTTCAAAAATTAAATTATTGTGATATGTTTAAAAAACTTCAGGACTGTTATACAGATGTGATATATTTATATAATTCCAAGAATGTTATGTATATGGTATGGATGTTTACAAATTGAACTAACAAACATGAGAACATTTGCAATCCTAATTCTTTCACTCTTACATTTCAGCTTCCCAACAAAACAAAGGAGTTGTTATAGCAATATACCAGAGAATATGACGAAATCATGAAACAGTTGCAGTGATGGCACTGTGAATGGTATTATAGAAACGTACATACATAACCACACCACAGCGTAACAGAAAAAATTGTCTAAATTTTATTGTGAGCACTGGTAGGATTTTTATTTTTTGTAAACAGATATCAAGACTGAGTATCCTACTGATTTATACTACTGTGTTTTTAAAGAGCTGCTTTGATTAGGCTCTTAACTTATCCGGAATTTTTTAAAGTTCATAATTTTTTTTTTTTATATTGATTTTTTCACAAGATACCGCTTTAGTGCGTTCTTTACAAGATATTAAGAATAAGCTTTATTTTACTAATTATACGATATATCTTTATTGAAATCTTCACAAGATACAGCTTTATTGCGTTCTATACAAGATAATAAGAATTAGCTTTATTGTACTCTTCAAACGATATACCTTTATTGAATTCTTCACAAGATACAGCTTTATTACGTTCTTTACAAGTAATACAGACTTAGCTTTATTGTGATGTTCATCAGTATTTTGAGTTAGTTTAAGTGCATTCTTCACAAGATATAAAAATTAACTATACTGTATTTTGCACCAGATATGCAGAATTAGATTCACCTGGGAAAATATTAATATATACCAGTGTTCTGAATAATCTTCCTAAGCGCACGCATCTCAGTCTGTTACAAAACTCACAAATACAATTGGTCAGAAAAACGAATAGGAAATGGCTCCGCCTCCAAAAGCTGCCCCCATGATGGGACCTGGATCCAAAATCAAAGCTCTGATCGATGCACTGAAGAAAAGCCTCATCATTGCCGAGAACAAACAGAAGAAATATCTCATCATTGACTTCACCAACATCGGCTTTAAATACTTACCCATGGAGATTTGTAAAAATGAAGAAATCTGCGAGCTGGCGACTGTGTTTTTTCTGCACAACAACAGATTGAAGAACCTGCCGGATAATATTTGCAACCTGCAGTTTCTCAGATACATGGACATGAGCAGTAATAAAATGACGTTTATACCGGCTGTGTTCTTTCAGTGCGTGGACCTGGAGTATGTAAGTATTTTTATCAGTATCATTATCATAGTTTCAAAACTATTTATGAGTGCAAAAAGACAGATTAAAAAAAACATATTCATTCCAACATTAAGCTACCAGTGCCAAACATGGACACTATCTAAAGCCCATATACGCAAAATCACCACCTCTGAGATGAGATGACTGAGAAAAGCAGCCATCCTAACTATCTGAGATCGAGTGAAAAATGAAACTATCAGACAAATTATGAGAACGACACCTTGTACTAGTTTCATCGAAAAACAGCAGATCGTTTGGCCATCTCGTTAGAATGCAGCAAGATCAAATACCATCACAAGCACTACATCTCAGAAGATCAGCTTCAAGAGCAGGAGGATGGCTGAGGAAAATATTGGATCGACAACATTAAAGACACTACGCCAGGGCTATTCAACTGGCGGCCGCGGGCCAAATCTTTCCCGCCAAGTGGCCCAAGATCACTTCTAGCTGTATTGTATTTTCGATCTTTCTATGCTGTGACGATCCCTGTTTTTGAACATTTTGGACCCTGTGCAAACTAAGTTGTTCCTCTATCTTTCTACTTCTTTCTATGAGTGCCGTTCACAATACTTTCTGTTACTTGATTAATTCATAAGTTGAATAGCCTTGCTCTACGCCATCACAGGATGACAATAGGCAGTAGCAGCCAGCCTGCACTGGATCGCAAATTATTCCTCCCCATGTCGCTTAACGGCAGAAGTGGTTTGTGATAATGATGATATGTTTCATAAAATCTGATGTTGTTGGGTCACCAGTTGCTGCTGACTGCTTGATAACATTTGCACTCTTAAATGTGCTCGAATACATAGACGTGGACGGTAATGTTCAACCTCAGCTTTATCAGGCCATGAGCAGAATTAAAACTACATCTATACAGGCTGTTGTCTTTTTCCTCAGTGCATTTATCTGGAATATGTCAGCCTTTCATTATTAATATTATCATCATAATCGTCATCGTTAACCCATAACAAGGCAAGTCGTTGAGTCACCCGCAGCTGTTAACTGCTTGATCATTTGTTTCAACCTGACGTCTCTCGGGACATGACCGGTAGTAAATGATAGTTATTCCAACATTGTTCTTCCAGTGCCTTTACCCGAAATATGTTAGAATGTCATCATCATCATCATCATCATCACTCATCATCGTCCCATAACACCACATGTCATTGGGTCTACCAGTAGCTGATAACTGCCGGAACATTTGTTTCAACCTCAAGTCTGTCGGGACATAACCAGTATTAAATGATCATTATGTCACTGTTTCTTCCAATGCCTCTACAAGGAATATGTCACTCTCGAAAATACTGGACTGTCTTGTGACGTCATCTGTAGTTAATTATTGGGATTGAAATCATGCTAATCTTTAAAAGATTTATAGACAGATTGCTTTTTTTTTTTTAAACTATTCTTTCTTTTGTCCATATTTGGCTTTTTTTTCGTTAGGCGTTATAGGTAAATAGGTGATCGGTAGCCGAGCTACCGTTGTCCGGTAGGCTGTGATGTTGTTGAGTCTTAAGGTATCATTGACTCCTTCAGTCCCTCTTCTTCTTGGTCGCCCCCTACCTGTTGGTGTTTCTACTTCAGTGTTGTACGTTCTCGTTGCTGACATCACTGGATGCATTCTCATTAAATGGCCAATCTATTTCAGACTTTGTTTTTCTTATGAATTTAATTATCGATGTTGTTCACAAAGTTCTTGTAATTTCTTCGTTTCTCACATGATCTCTTCTAGTTTTGATCATTGCCTTTGTCAAACATCTCATTCCGCAGGTGGTTAGTTTTCTTTGGTGTTCTTTAGTCAGTATCCAAGTCTCACACTGAAAGCACAAGATTGGTGTGAAGATTTCAACTATAGTTTCTCTTTTTGTCTCTTGGGATAGCCGGGGGTTTCAAAAGTAGGGTCGGTTGATACTTGACATTGTTGGCTTGTTGGATTATTGTTTCAATGCCTCTGTCTATTCTGCCACTGTATGTAAAGACTCTCCGCCCCACCCCCCACCCCTACTCCGACGCCCATCCCCAAGTATTTAAAGTGTTCCACATATTGTTTGGGTATCTTAATAAAGCGTCAGTAGGTATTCAAGTCCACTGCTTCTTTTGGCATCTTGTTTCTATTTCCTGGTCTTCTCTGCCGTCCTCTGGGAATATGCGTCCTAGATATTTAAATTCTTCAACTTCCCTCACATATGTACCATTCAATAAGACACGTAGCGGGCTAGGAATTCTACAGACCTGCATTACTTCAGTTCTAGTAGTATTAATTTTAATTTTATATTTTCTACCCGTCATGATGCTAACTACAGCACCCACAGAGTGCCGATTGCTCTATAAAAGCCTAGCCCTATATGCCCAGCACTCCTAAAGGCGTAGAGAAGGGTCCTTTCCTTTGTTTGTGTTTAAATAACTTTAGTTCTAAATTTTCCCCTTGTTGTGTTTACAGTCGAGGAGTGGCTTTCCGAGCGGTTGCAACGTTGTGCTCGCGTGCGGGAAACTAGGGTTTGAACCCCAATAAGGCCTTTTTTGTCGGGGGGAAAAATTAAACATTCTAACCTGCACAGTCCGTGGCAACAGCACCAACCTTGCGGCCCCGAATCCTCAGACTCAAGACCTTCCTGTCCTCACTGTCCTAAGCAGTAATACAAACAGCCAGTAGTGACAGTTGTTTTATGCTTACAATTTAACCCCGCAGCTGAACTTTGAAGATAACAAAATCAAGGGTATACCTCCAAACATCAAGAACTGTACCAATTTGCACACAGTAATAGCTGACTACAACAAGCTGAGAGGCCTACCAGCAACAATTGGCAGTTGCGGCAGCTTGTCTTTACTCAGGGCCAGAAATAACAGTGTAAGTCTGAGCTTCTTTGCTGGGTATGTTGTTTGTTCATCCCCAGTGATGATGATGATGGCCTTTACTTTCATCCGATAGGTAGAGATGTTTTTGGTACATAAACAAGTTTCTGGCGTATTCTATGCAGGATGTTGCAGATCCAACTGCAGTCCTGTTCCAGAACCTGAGGGATGCGCGTGCATCCGTTTTACAGATCTGACTCATTTGTATGCAGACTGCTGGTTCCTTGCCTCTCAGACAGATGCACTCCACTTTAAAGGACGTTCCAAATTAGTCGACTCTTACGACATGCTTCTGGGTAGGCAGTGGGTCTATCCTTGTTTTCCATATAACAGGGCCCCGGAACCGACACGGTGACCTAGAGAGAGAGAGAGAGAGCAGTGAGTAGGGTACAGTTTATGAAAAAACGAGGCAGGGGCAGACCTCTGCAGAGTTCCAGTACTGATGGTACCGGTCACAATCTGGTTATATGTCCGTCTTGCCTTTCCTCTGAGCGCGGTGAGCCGGCAAGACCCTCTGGTTACACCTAAGTGTCTCATTCTCTCCAGACCATAATAATCTTGTTTTTCTACTGATTCCGTTGCTTGTTCCCAAAGGGCATTGACCCCATCTGCCTTGTCGTGTATCAATTCACCACCCAGTGGAGCAGATCCAGCCAGTCTGTCTGCCTGTTCATTATCCACCACGCCGGCATGGCCCAGAAAAAAAGATCCAAAGTATGCTCACTACCCATGACCTTCCCAGTGAAGCTTGCCACTCTGCTCGAAGCATCCCTGTCTTCACTTTTCTCAGTATGCTTTCAGAGTCTGTTACAGTTACGACATGTGTCTGCATCTTGTTCTCTAGCCACCAGAGAGCTGCAGTTACCGCTTCCACCTCCATTCTCATGCTAGATGTTGTGATGTCGTATTCTAGGCTGTCTTGCACTAAAGATTTTCTATTAGCTTTCGCTACGAAACCCCGGGCACTTCTCTTTCCTCTCAACACCGAACCCTCTGTATAGATTATCAGATCACTTGGACGTGGATTGTCGGGAATCAACTGTTGGACTTCCACCTCCGTAGAATAGTATTTTACTCAACCACATTAACCGTTTGTTAGTAATTGTGTTGATAGGTGAATGGTAGTTTAGTTTCTTCTCAAAGTCCTTGTCGTGTGGATTCGGTAGTCATGACTATCTACGGCGTTCTGTTGGTCCACTTTCAATCATTTCTAACACAGGTGACATTTGATGCCCTGATGGCAAACTTTGCGGCATCTTCTCTCCAATCTCCCTCTGCTTCTTTTACCCCCTCTATTTCCCACCATCACGATGTACTCTACATTTTCACATTCTCGTGTTGTGACCAAACAATATAGGCTGTCTCTCCTTCAGACGTGGGTAATGCGTTCCCACACTGAGGTAATTTCAAACGATTCATTTATGTACGTTGACTATGTCTGTCTGTCTGTCTGTCTGTCTGTCTGTCTGTCTGTCTGTCTGTCTGTCTGTCTGTCTGTCTGTCTGTCTGTCTGTCTGTCTGTCTGTCTGTCTGTCTGTCCGTCCGTCCGTCCGTCCGTCCGTCCGTCCGTCCGTCCGTCCGTCCGTCCGTCCGTCCGTCCGTCCTCCGTCCGTATGTATATATGTATGTATGTATGTATGTATGTATGTATGTATGTATGTATGTATGTATGTATGTATGTATGTATGTATGTATGTATGTATGTATGTATGTATGTATGTATGTATGTATGTATGTATGTATGTATGTATGTATGTATGTATGTATGTATGTATGGTATGTATGTATGTATGTATGTATGCTATGTATGTATGTATGTATGTATGTATGTATGTATGTATGTATGTATGTATGTATGTATGTATGGTATGTATGTATGTATGTATGTATGTATGTATGTATGTATGTATGTATGTATGTATGTATGTATGTATGTATGTATGTATGTATGTATGTATGTATGTATGTATGTATGTATGTATGTATGTATGTATGTATGTATGTATGTATGTATGTATGTATGTATGTATGTATGTATGTATGTATGTATGTATGTATGTATGTATGTATGTATGTATGTATGTATGTATGTATGTATGTATGTATGTATGTATGTATGTATGTATGTATGTATGTATGTATGTATGTATGTATGTAATGTATGTATGTATGTATGTATGTATGTATGTATGTATGTATGTATGTATGTATGTATGTATGTATGTATGTATGTGTGTGTGTGTGTGTGTGTGTGTGTGTGTATGTATGTATGTATGTATGTATGTATGTATGTATGTATGTATGTGTGTGAGGGTCTGCCGGCTGTGTAAATGTATGAAATGTAAGTTGACATATATGTATGTATGTATGTACCATCATGTATGGAACTCTGCGGGTCAGTCCCTGCTCGTTTTTCATAAACTGTACCCTACATGTCTGTCTGTCTGTCTGTCTGTCTGTCTGTCTGTCTGTCTGTCTGTCTGTCTGTCTGTCTGTCCTGTATGTATGTATGTTATGTATGTACCCCTATGTATGTATGTCTGTATGGATGTCATGTATGTATGTATGTATGTATGTATGTCTGCCATGTATGTATGTCTGCCATGTATGTATGTCTGTCTGTCTGTATTTATGTATGTGTATGTATGTATGTATGTATGTATGTATGTATGTAGTATGTATGTATGTATGTATGTCTGTATGTATGTATGTATGTATGTATGTATGTATGTATGTATGTATGTATGTATGTATGTATGTATGTATGTATGTATGTATGTATGTATGTATGTATGTATGTATGTATGTATGTATGTATGTATGTATGTATGTATGTATGTATGTATGTTTGTATGGTATGTATGTATGTATGTATGTATGTATGTATGTATGTATGTATGTATGTATGTATGTATGTATGTATGTATGTATGTATGTATGTATGTATGTATGTAGTATGTATGTATGTATGTATGTATGTATGTATGTATGTATGTATGTATGTATGTATGTATGTATGTATGTATGTATGTATGTATGTATGTATGTATGTATGTATGTATGTATGTATGTATGTATGTATGTATGTATGTATGTATGTATGTATGTATGTATGTATGTATGTATGTATGTATGTATGTATGTATGTCTGTATGTATGTATGTATGTATGTATGTATGTATGTATGTATGTATGTATGTATGTATGTATGTATGTATGTATGTATGTATGTATGTATGTATGTATGTATGTATGTATGTATGTATGTATGTATGTATGTATGTATGTATGTATGTATGTATGTGTATGTATGTATGTATGTATGTATGTATGGTATGTATGTATGTCTGTATGTATGTATGTATGTGTATGTATGTATGTATGTATGTATGTATGTATGTATGTATGTATGTATGTATGTATGTATGTATGTATGTATGTATGTATGTATGTATGTATGTATGTATGTATGTATGTATGTATGTATGTATGTATGTATGTATGTATGTATGTATCTATGTATGTATGTATGTATGTATGTATGTATGTATGTATGTATGTATGTATGTATGTATGTATGTATGTATGTATGTATGTATGTATGTATGTATGTATGTATGTATGTATGTATGTATGTATGTATGTATGTATGTATGTATGTATGTATGTATGTATGTATGTATGTATGTATGTATGTATGTATGTATGTATGTATGTATGTATGTATGTATGTATGTATGTATGTATGTATGTATGTATGTATGTATGTATGTATGTATGTATGTATGTATGTATGTATGTATGTATGTATGTATGTCTGTATGTATGTATGTATGTATGTATGTATGTATGTATGTATGTATGTATGTATGTATGTATGTATGTATGTATGTATGTATGTATGTATGTATGTATGTATGTATGTATGTATGTATGTATGCTATGTATGTATGTATGTGTATGTATGTATGTGTGTATGTATGTATGTATGTATGTATGTATGTATGTATGTATGTATGTATGTATGTATGTATGTATGTATGTATGTATGTATGTATGTATGTATGTATGTATGTATGTATGTATGTATGTATGTATGTAATAGTATGTATGTATGTATGTATGTATGTATGTATGTATGTATGTATGTATGTATGTATGTATGTATGTATGTATGTATACACATGACCTTGAATATAATGTGTTTTCCCTCTCTTTCACGTTTTCAGATCAAATACTTACCCAGAACCATATATGAAATTCCTGGGGAAGTGTTTTTATCCAACAACTTTATAGTAGCACTTCCGTCGGCGGCCGTTAAAAAGCCCGCGGTGAAAAAGCTGGATGTGTCTCACAACAGCATCAGAACCATACCGGAAAACATCAGTAACGTGTTAACATTGACCTACTTAGACTTGTCCTGGAATCAACTGGAGGTTTGTGTTAGTCTTTCTGATTCTGTCTAAATATCCTACTCCAAACAGGGAAGATCCAAAAGGTCACGGAAAGGTCTAATATTTCTTGGGTTGGTAGGTAGGCTGCATGCAGTCGTGAGACCTGGGCTGCACTCTCTCGTGGGACGTAGGTGGGTTGGTGTTAGGGCCAGTTCTATATTTGGGGTAATTAAAAGCATCAAAAATCCCGGAAACCTAGTCTTACCACCTAGTCTCTTAGTAGTTTCATGCAGTGCCGTCTAATCTGTGTTGCTGAAGTGCCCGGACTAAATAAATATACATTTAATATGATCGATCTGTGAGCGGTTGTCGTAGGGGCCCCATCTCACTGGTTTGCCCCGGGGCCCATAAAACGACCCAGGGGGGGGGGAGCCATAAGGAAAATAGGTCAAACAAACGTTAGTCTGCCCACAGAAAGTAGGTCACGTTTCATTGATAACTTTCTTGGACTGGTCTAATCTGATGGACGTTATTGGTGTGCCGCTCTGTTGTTTGCTTTCTGGGATGTCTTGGATTTACTTTTTTATGATGAGAAAGAGAGTGCCTGTGACATAGGTTTCATCACTCTCTAAAGGGGTTGTGTGTTAGACCCAGTTTGTTGATGTTTTTGTAGTGTTAAAAGCATTGGAATGTTGAAATATACTAAATGCGATATCAACGGCATTTGGGAACACCCCTGTCACTTTATGCCAAGGACGGGTGGCTCATGTTTGACCAATCGGAAGTGTAATTGGGCGGTCCGTGGAGGGAGGGGAGGGGGGAGGCTAACGTTTGTTTTACCAGTAAATAAAACCCAGTGCTATTATGTCTATTCTCTCGACTTTAAAATTTACCTGTTGAGAGCAGTAGAGGCCAACGGGTTGCCTTTACTTATCTTTGACAATTGTCACCATCAGGTCATCCCGCAAGCGCTGTGGGAGCTGAAGTACCTGCACACCCTCAAGATTGACCACAATCAGGTGACGGCTTTACCTGAGAACTGGAGTCACCAGGCAAGTACACTGATGTGCTCCTGTGTGGTTTCCGTTTTAGGGCTCCGTTTGTTCGCCGGGAAGGAAAGGGGGTCGGGAGTTGGACACACCACCCTTTAACAAGCATTTCGTAAAATGCGACTAAGACCTAGCTGCTGACACTGAGCGTATTGTATCGAAGGGCGCGGATATCACAGTCAAGTTGTAACTGACAAAATCATGTTTCAGCTGCCGTTTTAAGGGCAAACTCAGAAAAATAAGGAGGAGGAGGGGTAGAATAAAATGAATTAGTAGTGTTGGTTTATTAGTAATACCAGTTTTAGTAATAGCTTCAGTAGCAGGAGTAGTATACTAGTGTTGATGTTGTCTTCGGACCACTCAATCTGAGTTGTTTACTCTGTGTGAGATGTCGAAATCATCCTAGTAGTCCTGTGAAACAGCATTGAGTCAATATTTGCCGTTGACCGTCCAATCATTATATGACAGCATTTTTTGATTTTATCCTCTTATTTTATTTTGACACACTAAGCCACAGGAGACAGAACCTTGCTACACACTCCAATGCTGTGGCCTATAGTGTTTCTTCTTCTTTTTCGCGTTTACCGGCTGTAACCTCCAGCGGAAAGTGCGGTTTGTTAATCCACCTCTGGACTTTGGTCTTGTTTCAGAATCGGAGTGTTGCATGCACATCCGTTTACATGTGTGGTTCCTTGCCTCTCAGAGTGATGCACTCTGACTTGGAAGGAAGCTCCCAGTTAGTCTACTTTTACAACATGCTTGTTGGGGAAGCAGTGAGTCTATTCTTGTCCTTGAGTCATGGTATTTATTACAGCTGGTAGCCGGATTACTTGTGGGCTGGTGAAATCGCTTATGTCATAATTTTACGTCTGTGAAGCCAACTTATCGTGACCGACTACTTCCATCAACGACAAACTACATTTCTGGTGGGGACTGCGAGCTTTGGCGCTTCTATAAACTGCCATATGCATTTACTGAGTGCGCATATTTCTAGACTGTGCCCGGACTAATTGTTTTGTTCACCAGTTTTTCAAACGGGACAGTGGTGGAGATTTCATTTGATTTGCACTGGCACAAGAACGGAGCAATTGTGGAATTATCCGACTGCAGTGAAGTATAAGCGGCGTCCGTGGCTAAGGCGTTGCGAGTCCGACTCGTGAGCCAGCATACGGCGATCGAAACCCACTGCAGGCTGCGTGGATTTTTGTCGTGGTATGGGACGTCGCAGGTCGACCCAGCCTAAAATGGGAACCAGGATGGGCTGTCCTGGGAAAGTAAAGACAGCCGGCGTAATGCTGACCACATTACCCACAGAGTGCTGATGGTCTGTAAAAATATGGGACGCTCTGCCCATCTGCCCTATGCGCCGAAAGGCGTGAAAAGGGATCTTTACTTTTTTTTTTTTTTTTTAGTGAAGTATAAACCTCGACTAAAACAGCAGTTACTGTGGGACCGCATTAGTAAAACATAGTTCTTGCTATATAAAGAATAGATGTAAATTTTATAACGTATAATATATAAAGTATATAATATGTAAAATATATAAAGTATAATATAAAGTTAAAGGTTAAAGCCGAGAGGATAGACTTGATTGCACTGGGTTGTATCCCATGGAGCTCGGTCTCTCTCTGCAGGACGGCTAGCCGCCTGCCGAAAGCGCCTCACAGAGCACCAACTACTTTTCAAAGGTGCCGTCGTGGTGTAGCGGCTAGACGCTCTCCTGTGGATCAGAAGGTCGTGTGTTAGAGTCTTTGTGTCACCGGGTGTTTATCACTCGGTGTGATGTCCTGGTCGGGTTGAACGTCATCATCATCGTAGTAATGTTATTTCTTCATCATAAATCAGTAACGGTTCTCGCTCCCTCAGGTATTTTGCCTGACAGTTCTCGACGCATCTCACAACAACATATCCGATCTACCGGACGCCGTGTGCAGTCTGAAAGTTCTAGAAGAACTGCGTCTAGCCAACAACGACATCAGCAAGTTTCCATTTGATATTCCGGAACTGAAATACTTGCGGGTGAGTACCGGGGCGTATTACTGGCAAGGGATTGTGTGTCCTCCTCCTCCTCCTCCTCGAGGGTCATGCCACGTGGCACAGGCAGTCATCGTGTCATTCCAAAAAATGCTGGCACTGCTTTTTTTTTTTTTTCAGTATCGAAAAACCATGATTTGTTAACCCTTTGCCTCAGTACTTTGGATATCGCAACCTTTCGGCCTTGATTCCATGATAGATACCGTAAATCTGGGATAAATGTGGCTTTTCTGCCAACCCCCCCCCCCTCCCCCCCCCCGGGCGTGAACCAGGACCATAAGTAGTTCGTCACCCAGTCACCGCGAAGTGAGGTTTAACCAACTACGCTAGGGAGCCGGGCGCTGGTACTATATAAGCGCACAAATTAAGATCTGAGAACAATAGAATATCTTAGCATGGAAGCCATTGGGTCACATAAACAAAGACAGACCCACCCCCGGCCCTTTAGAGAAACTCATACAAATGAAGCATACAACCACCCCCACCCCCCCCCTCCTTTTTTTCCGACCGTCCATTTCCATTGAAAAAAAATTATCAAAAAGGACCCCGAGTGGGAAGTTAAAAAAAAATTACTAAATCGTTTTTACACTGGAACCCCCAGAGTCATACAACTAAATTTAGGAATTTTATAATGGGCGCCAGCACCTGAGGTACTTAGACCATTTAAACCCCCCCCCCCCCCCTTTCCTTCAAGAAAAATTTACGTCCAGTAGTTTGCCATTACTTCTGGACGGTCGGCTTTCTTGATACCACTGTCGAAACCAACGCAAGGCTCATGGCCCGCAGTTGGGATTGAACCCGGCATCCCGGCATTACGAAGCGTTCGCATCGACTTAGCTACAGAGCCGACTATATTTAATATACAAACACAATATATGTACCTGCATATGTAATACCAATCATATACATCTGAATATGTAATATCAACCATATACTGTATATGTTCACATCTCTGAGGAAATAAATCAGAAATTTTTAACTGAAATGCTACAGAAAATTCTTACAATACTTTGTACAAAGAGGAGGGAAATGCTGACATCCTTCATGCGCTGAACATCAAGGAGAATTGGCTCATAGACAGCATCCTGTCCCGAAAGCTGGGATATGTTGTCCATGCCAGGCGCCGTGGTAGTCTGGAGAGACCGGTGATAGAGGATGCAGTTTTCGGAAAACGAGGCAGAATATGGATACAGGACACTGAAAATGCGTTGGCTATGAAAGCACATAGGGCTGGAGAAGTGGCTAGAGATAGAGAGACGTTCAGGCGTGCCGTGAAGAGAGCGACTTTCTGTAAAGGACCTGCTAATTGACTGAACAACTGATTTTTGTTTTTTAACCTGTGAACTGTGTAATTTGGTGCACAGATTCTAGACCTAAACAACAACCAAGTATCGGAGATCAGAATGTTGACCTGTCTGGGTTCCCTGGAGCAGCTGTTGCTGGCCAACAACAATGTCAGTCGCCTGCCCGACAACATCCACCAGCTCAAGAGTTTGATCACTTTAGACATCACCAACAACGATATTCAAACTATCCCACAGAGCATTTGTAGGTTTGTATTTCTCCCAATACTACGGTCGTTCCTTAGGCGTATAGTTTACTTCCTACCAAGTGAAGCAGTTACAAATATTTCCGAATTCATCTAACTCCAGTTGTTACTTGTTTTCCGTATAGACAACATGGCACATCGGTCCGATGCATTCGTGCTCCGTCCTCCGCTGCAGTAGCCATCTTTGCGTTTCCATGTCCCACATGCCCAGCAGGAGTTGCTTGGAATCTCCCCCCCCCCCCTCCCCAATCAGTTTAATCAGTTTTGTATGCTTGTCCGCAGACGTGGTTAGTGCCTTTTGGGAGAGCGTGTACAGTTCTGGTGAGATTGATGCAGCGGGGAGTGACGAGGGGTTCTGGCAGATGCTCGAGGCACAGAGGAAGGGCAAGCCGGACGTTAAATCATAATGCTACTGGCACCATTAGTATAGGATCTCAGCACTGGCAGCTGAAGATGGGGACGGAGAGCTAATGGGAACGCCCCGAGTGCTGTGATGTCGGTTCTTGAATCAATTCAGCTCAACTCAACTGCCTGCTTGTCCTCATTTAGCACCCATTTCCAGCAGGCGGCTCATCATCGCTGCCACCCTTGTCTCAACGTCTCTGCAACGTCCCTGTCCATACTTCTTCCTGAACAGACGACTACAGACTTCACTTAAAGCAGCGGTTCTGAACCTGTGGGTCGAACGATCCTTTCACAGGAGTCGCCAAAGTCCATCGGAGAACACATATTCGTTGAAGCTATGAAGTAGCAACGAAAATAATTTTCAAGGTTCATGGTCGCCACCATACGAAGAACTGTATTAAGGACAGTTTCTTCTCTCTTTCACCTTTTACCTCATACGAAAGAGGACGTAAAGAAGACGAATGAGTATTACCTCTTCAAACTTACTTTATGTTTGTTAATGAGATCTGTCAAAAGCACTATTAAGACTGATGTTCATTTCTGTAAGGCTGTTTTTAATACCATCACTCCATGTTTTCCGAGGTCTTCCACTCGCTCTATACCCGTTGTAACGTTTTAGTGTGGCTCGCTGTGGTGGATAGTACCAGGGCATTCTTGTTAGGATTAAGGACTGACTAATTTTATTCAAAAGTGGAATTTTAATTTTTAACACTTCATAAAAGTGTATTAATTTCTGCACATAATCATCTATGTCTTATTGCAAAATTCCAGCTGAAAGTAATTTAAATTCATTTTAACAATTGGTATGGTAACTATTTATTTACCTAATTATATAGGCAAAATATTCAAACTGTCATAACTCAGTTATTTATCAGCCTATTTTAATAATTACTTCGCCCATTTGTTAGAAATTGTATAACTGGGATAGTCTAATCACTTCTATGTTGGAAGATACAGCCTAGAAACAGCTGTGAGTGGTGCTGTTACTGTATGAAATGAAGGGGAACTAGTCAGGGCTAAACTGTGGCACGGTGCTTCCACATTTCGTAGATTTGATAAAGTACATGAAAGAGCTGCCAAAGAAGGGGGAAATGCTTAAGAAGATAAAAATAGCAAGGTGAAGTATTAAAACAACTGAGGAATACCCTGAGGATGATTCATAAGCAGCAGTGACTCATCGGGTACAAATTTATTGTAAAAACTAGCTTGGTCAGTTACTTTTTTGCGATTTTCTCAAAAATCACAACTTTTATTGATATTTTTTAATATGTTTTGCAATGATATCTGAAAAAGTTAGCTCCTGTCAAAATGGACGCTAGGCACGGCCGCTGTTTCGAGTCGTGGCAACGTTTTTACTTCTGACATATGGGGGCCATTGCATTTTTGCTCCATTTGTAGACTGAAAGAAAATAGTTTCGTCGCCCAGCCACTGAGATGAGTGCATGGTGCGACCCAGTGAGCTGCGGATTTCGTTTGAAATGTTTTTCGACTGTGACCAACGTGATATTGTGTTGTGAATTGTAGATTCAGAAAATGGCGCGTGGCCTGTCGTCACAATATTGGTGAAGACCAATAGTAACATACTGTTTCCAAACTTGGCACACACATAGAAGAATAACATTGAAACAGACTGAACTAGAATGAATACAGCAGCTGGAATACCTTATGAGTTTTTGTCATCTATGATAACCCTTAGCCCTAATTTTTTTGAAAAAAACATTATTGTACCATTGAAGTGAGCATAACTTTTAAACCATATCTTTCAGTCATTTTTTTTTTTTTAGTTCACAATGTTTGAAACATAATTCTTAATGTATGTGCACATTTTCAAATATTGAAAACTCATTTGGCTATTTTCCGCATAAAATATGACATTTTCAATCAATATCCGTGAAAATATGTTGATTTTAGCCCCCCAACTAATGTTCCTTTAATCTTTAACTAGTATGTACCTACATGAAGTATTGTTTCCAGCAGATATAATCAAATTTATTTTGAGGGTATAACCTGTCCTTGAAGGGTCGCCGCATTAGGAAGGCTGAGAGTCACTGCCTTAGAGAGTGAACATCTGTTTGTCCTCCTGGGTCCAGGTAGAGGTTAGATGTGGGCAGGTGTTACACGTCATATCATGACAGGTGTTACACGTCATATCATGACAGGTGTTACACGTCATATCATGACAGGTGTTACACGTCATATCATGACAGGTGTTACACGTCATATCATGACAGGTGTTACACGTCATATCATGACAGGTGTTACACGTCATATCAGGACAGGTGTTACACGTCATATCATGACAGGTGTTACACGTCATATCATGACAGATGTTACTCGTCATATCAGGGCAGGTGTTACACGTCATATCATGACAGCTGTTACTCGTCATATCAGGGCAGGTGTTACTCGTCATATCGGGACAGGTGTTACTCGTCATATCAGGACAGGTGTTACTCGTCATATCAGGGCAGGTGTTACTCGTCATATCATGACAGATGTTACTCGTCATATCATGACAGATGTTACTCGTCATATCATGACAGATGTTACTCGTCATATCATGACAGATGTTACTCGTCATATCAGGACATTGTTACTCGTCATATCATGACAGGTGTTACTCGTCATAACAGGGCAGGTGTTACACGTCATATCATGACAGCTGTTACTCGTCATATCAGGGCAGGTGTTACTCGTCATATCGGGACAGGTGTTACTCGTCATATCAGGACAGGTGTTACTCGTCATATCAGGGCAGGTGTTACGCGTCATATCAGGACAGGTGTTACTCGTCATATCATGAAAGGTGTTACTCGTCATATCATGACAGGTGTTACTCGTCATATCAGGACATTGTTACTCGTCATATCATGACAGGTGTTACACGTCATATCAGGACATTGTTACTCGTCATATCATGACAGGTGTTACTCGTCATATCAGGGCAGGTGTTACTCGTCATATCATGACAGCTGTTACTCGTCATATCAGGGCAGGTGTTACTCGTCATATCGGGACAGGTGTTACTCGTCATATCAGGACAGGTGTTACTCGTCATATCAGGGCAGGTGTTACGCGTCATATCAGGACAGGTGTTACTCGTCATATCATGAAAGGTGTTACTCGTCATATCATGACAGGTGTTACTCGTCATATCAGGAAAGGTGTTACTTGTCCAGTCATGAAAGGTGTTACTCGTCATATCATGAAAGGTGTTACTCATCATATCATGAAAGGTGTTACTCGTCATATCATGACAGGTGTTACTTTTCATATCATGGAAGGTGTTACTCGTCATATCATGACAGGTGTTACTCGTCATATCATGACAGGTGTTACTCATCATTTCAGGACAGGTGTTACTCGTCATATCATGACAGGTGTTACTCGTCATATCAGGACAGGTGTTAATAGTCAGGACAGGTGTTACTCGTCATATCGGGACACGTGTTGCTAACTTGTTGTAGCATGAGGGGTGTTACTCACTCATTGTATCAGGACAGGTGTTACTTATTATATCAGGATATGTGTTACATTAACTCATTATTATCCTTCGAAGTCGGAGTGTATCTGCCTGAGAGGCAAGGAACCCACAATCTGCATACAATTAAGTCAGGTCTGTTAAATGGATGTGCACGCAACACTTAAGTTCTTGACGCTGGCCTATAAGAGCGTCTCTACAAGAGAAACTATGGGGCACGGGTGAAAACCTCAAACGCACTGTCCTGTTTATGACCCACACTGGAATAGATGCATAGGAACATCGATTGCTGAAGAAGAAAAAAAACGGCTGGCTTGACCTACAAGCCAAAGCCGTCATCTGTTCCCTTTTGGCCAGAAAGAACAACAGTGGAACGTAAACTCTATGGACCACTGAATGAATTGAGAACAAAATTGCTGATATAGACAACTTATTTCAGGCGAACGAAAGAAGAAGAAGAAGTCATCTGTACCAAATCAGCTAGCGGCATCAAATCCCCAATTCGCGGCTGACGTAGGCAGGATCCTTGTGTTTTACTGTACTTAACAATAGTATATCTTTTACTTTGTACTTTCAACAGTATCATGTCTTTTACTGTAGTTAACAATAGCAAGTCAGTTACCGTACTAACAATAACGTGTCTTGTACTGTAATTAACCGTAGCCTATTGTTTACTTTATTTAACAATAGCTTGTCTTTTACCGAACTTTACAATAGCTTGTCTGTCTGACAGGATTAAATCCTTGAAGGAAATTTTTGCAGCCAATAATAAAATTGGAGAAATCGGAGAAACTTTAGGAAAGCGCCAGATTTTGCGGACCCTTGACCTGACGAAAAACAAGTAATTTGAAATGTGCATTGGTCCTTTTGTTGAATGTGAAGTAACATTGATGCCTAATCATCATCATCCTTATCATCAAGTGCCTTGCCAGCTGGCGTAAGCGTTCATGCGTCTCCTGAGATCTCGATCATTGGTGTTCTGGAGCAAGTCCACTGATGATATTCCTCCTTGCCACTGTCTTAAGCCATCTACCATCATTTCTCTCAGTCTGCCTTTTCTACCAGTCGTTTTTCCAGTCGTCACAAAACTTTCCAGTGCTCCTTTTATCATCCCATGACCAGAAAACGTGTGTCTTCTTCTCACTGCTGTATATAATCTTCTACTTTTATTCGCCATTTCTAATGTCTCTAACGGTTGCACATAATTGACTGTCCATACTGATCGGGTTTGTTTCAATTTGTTCATAATTCTAGCTTTATAACCATTTTATGGACAGACCAGAGCAAGTTATTATTTTACGCCTTAGAACAGGACACAGTCGACTTAGCAGCCACATGTACACAAACAATTAAAAAAAAAACGGCGAATTAGTCTTGTGCACATGTGTGTGGACTGGCACCTGAGACAACAGATCATGTCCTCCAAGACTGTCCCAAATACAACATATCAAGGCAAAAACTTTGCCCCTGCCCCCCCCCCCCCCCCCCCCCCCAAAAAAAAAACCCCCCCCCAAAAAAAGACATAGGTTGCTTCCGGTTTAAAATGGACGCTAGACAGCGGCGCCGTTCGGAAACAGAGGCAAATTTTTTGCTTCTCCCGGACGGTGGCCGATGCATTTTTGCTCCATTTGTAGACTGGATATAGTTTTTCGTCGCCAGCTTCTGAGTTGAATGCATGGCGTGACCCTGTGAGCTGCGGATTGCATTTGGAATGTTTTTTTTTTTCGACTGTGACCAACGTGGTGGTGTAAATTGTCAGAGAGTCGTTCAGCATGCGGGACGCCGTAAAAATGGGCGCGATGCCTGTCGTTCAATCTGCTTGCGGGACCCGTATTAAAATTGATCACGCGGACAATTGCTGATCTTTTCTGTTGACGACAAAGTCTGCTGCTATCATCACATGATGAACTGTATTTCTAATGTTGGACTGTTTGTGTTAGCACTTCGATTCTTTAAGTGCGACTGGCACTACCATATGCTTTAATGCGAGTGTATGCTAGATATGCTGAGACAGCAGTCTGTCAATCTTTCCACAAGGGACTGTGATAAACATTCTGAGTGTTTTTCGCTGGCACAGGAGCGGAGCAAAGATGGGGCAACCCGTTTGCTATGAAGCTGAAACTAAGACTACCAGACTACCAGTCATAGGTGCAAGTCAAACTATTTCAAGCGAACGAAAGAAGAAAAAGAATAAACTCCCCCCCCCCCCCCAACCCCCTTCCCGAAGGGGGTAGATCCGTATAGACCAGTGGTTCTCAATCTATGGGTCGCGAACCTTTTGGGGGTCGAAGGAGCCTTTCACAGGGGTCGCCTAAGACAATCGGAAACACATATTCACTAAAGTTATGAAGTAACAACGAAAGTAATTGGTATTTAAATTTTATACGACCACATCTTGTCGGCTTCGAGATTTCGTAGGGAATTTCTAGGGGTTTCAATGGATAGTACCATATTATGGGGTAGGGAGGGGGTTAGGGTTAGGGCTTGTGTTGAATGAATAGCGACTACTACCTGGCAAAAAAGTGTAAAGAAACTGATCACGAAGCATCAGAAGTCAGTCTCTTCTAATGTCTCTTCATTAAAATAATCAGGGTGAAAAAGATGCCAGATGATATGTGGAAACTGCGGGCCCTTGAAATTCTGCGCCTTGGCAGCAACAGAGTGTCCGAGCTGCCTCGTTCCATATCGTGCATGGAGCACCTGCTGGAGCTTGACTTCCAAGGAAACCGTATACATGATGCATTTCTTCCTCAGACTGTAGAGGTTTGTTCCGTGATTACGTTGTTTGGCAACTTTTGATATTTCCACATAATAGTTCATTCATTCATCGTCCTTTTGTGCCATTCATCATCATCATCATTAATTCTCTTTAATTTGCAAATTATGAATATCAAGAAAAAGAGAAATACGGGGGTTACAAAAATGCAGGTGGACACTGGTCTCTGGGGTTTCGTCCACTTCTAAACTTTGCTCTTGATCTAGAACTCGAGTTTTTACGGACAGTTGTTTTACAGATCTAACTTATGTGTATGCAGACTGTTGGTTACTTGCCTCTCAGACAGATGCAGATCGGACTATTAAGATGATCAAGTGGTTAATCTTAGAATACCTTGATGAGATCTACAGCGTAACAAGAGGCCGTGTGATCTAAGGATTCGTCGTTTGTGCTTTACAGCCAGGAATGCAGGGGGCTGCGTGGTCTCGAGGCATGGTGTCCGCCTCGAGTGCTAGAGGTTCCGGGTTCAATCCCCGGAAAGGGCTGGGATTTGTTCACGTGGACTTGGACTTCTAGTTATTCCTCCTGGTTTCTGGGTAGTGAGATCAGACGCCCGTGTGCAATGTTGCGCACGTAAAAAATTCCCTGGCAGGTAGAAATCGAAAAGAGTTGTCTAACGGCGCTGCCAGTGCAAAATTTAGAGTTGAAAAATCTATCCAAAGTATTTCAGGATCCTCGCCGGTGCTACAGAGACTGTGCACTGTACAGAGCTTCTTCGGACTCAGGCTTGAGTTAGAAGAAGAACGGAACACTTATGGGTTGCTAGCCATGTGCCATGATGTTGATCCGTTGTTCAAACCTCAAACCAGGCAGCAATGCACCTGCTGGGACAGCCACAGATTCATGAATTGTCCTGTTGCGCCATCATGTGTCGCAGGGTTACACAGTCTTTTGTTCCATATCGTTGGATCCTGTTCAGTACCTCCATGTCATGTATGGAATCGTCCTCATTTGTCTTCTTTGTTCACCGGCTGTAAGCTCCAGCCGGGAAGTCCTCCTGGTTGTTCGTTCGTTTCGACTTTGGCTTTGTGCCAGGGCCTGAGTTTTGCGTGTACATCCGTTTTACTGGTTTATTTGTGTGCAGTTAGTTGTTCCTTGTCGCTCGAGGAGATGCACTCCGACTTCGAAGGAAACCGTCGATTAGTCGACTCTTACGACATGCTTCTTGTGGAGGCAGTGGGTCTATTCTTGTTTTCCCCCACAATGGGGCTCCGAAACCCACACCAGGAGAACAGAATCCAGTCCAGCACCTTTGACCTCCCTCGTCAATTTTCATTTTAAAGTTATTGTTTTTTTTAACTGTCCTCACTAACTCAGTCCCTTTATTTCCTATCGTAATACCTGTTTGGTGATTCCCTGCTGATTTCTTTCCAGGATGTGTCCAGTATAGCGTCGCCCTCGTTGTCTTGTAACTGTTGTTACAATGGTTGCCCAGACATCTCTTTTTTCTTTACCGTACTTAAATTCATCGAATTTTCCTTAGGCATTTTTTTTTTCAAATGCATTTAACTTTTGTTCCATGTCTTTAGTGGTATAACAAAATATGACCGTCAGTCAATTACGCCATATATTGTTTTATCCTTACTGGTTCAACTTACAAGTGATATTGATGTTTTTTCCCCTCTCTCTATCTCTCTCTCTCTCTCTCTCTCTCTCTCTACTGTGAAGCCGGCGTCTGTAGATTAGGCGTCAGGGACGCGCTTGCAGTTCCGAAATACCCCACTCGATTCGGCCTCAGACCGCTTTGCGTTGATATCGACAGTGGTGTGCGGGCGCCACCGTTCATGACAATAGCAAACTACTGAAAGTGAAATTGCATAGTAGGTCTACACACATCAGCCCCACAAATAAATGGGGGTTAGTAATGCAATATAAAGGATATGATCTTACTTTTTGTGATAATTTCTGAAGGTTTTCTTACCGAAACGTCAAATAAACGGGAGCAGGACAAAATCCAGGAGGACGAGATCGAGCCACTGCCTCTGAGCGTGATGATGCAGGATCTCTCCACGGCTCTTATGGAGGGAACCTGGCACCTTTGAGGATCGTTCTTCTGCTCCTTTAGCAAGGGGTAGGGGGAGGCAATGCTGATCTGAGTGGAAAACACATTTAAGGGGGGTGTCGCCGTGGTGTAGTGGCTAGACGCTCGCCTGCGGATCGGAAGGACGTGGGTTCGGGTCCTGACGAAACCGGGCTTTCCTAAAAAATGTCCTTGGCTTCCAAGTCGACTCCGTCTTGAGTGGTTATCAGGTGCAGTCGCGTGGGTAGGAATAAACTCACAGGGAGCAAGTGCAGCAGGGATCTACCAGTCGTAAGTAGAAATTATCCTCGTCAACGAGCGTTTCGGCCCACTATCGCGTGAAGTAAAGGCGGCCGGCATAATGTTAACCACATCACCCAGCAAGTGCCGATTGGTCTATCAAATAGAGGTCTAGCCCTATATGCCCAAGACGCCTGAAGGTGTGGAAAAGAGTCCCTTTACTTTTACATATAAAGAATACGCAACTAACTAACGGCAATGATCTTCCTTGCTTTCACAGATCTTTAACATGGCAGAGAACCCGGTTGAGATGGGAGGCCCAGACTCCATCATCAAAAACCTGGGAGATAGGGAGCATGCCAAGAGAATCACTTTCCTGGATCTGTCCGGGACCGACCTGTCCGGGTTCCCAGACAACGTCTGTCAGCTGCGGTTTCTGGTCACGCTCAAGTTAGCCAACAATAAGGTACTGACTGAGGCCCTGGTTGCTCTTATAAAGGGCCGTTGTTCTTGCCTTCAGAAGCAATGTGCATATAGGGCTAGACTTACATTTTATAAAGCAATCGGTATTTGATGGTGGGTGAGGTCAGCATCAAGCCGGCCGCCTTCGCTTTCCAAGATTTTTACTTAGCAACAACTCAAGGCTAGGTCGACCATAGGTGCCGAGGTCATTTTTTAAAAATCCAGCACCTTCCAGATTTGAACCCACGACCTTCGGGTCCGCACATGAACGTCTAGCCGCTAAAACACAGTGGCTGCTGTCCTACTCTGATAAAATAATAAGAAAAGAAGGGGGGGGGGGGAAAAACACTAGGGATGCAAAAACCTGTTTTATTCTGCTTCCATGTCAGCCCTCCCTCCCTCCTCCCTCCCCAATGTGGATAGGTGATGGGCGGGCGGGGGTGTATATTTAATTGGGCACAGTAGTTCCCCCCCCCCTTTCCCTCCCCCCTCCCCCACCATGTGTAGAAGTTCTCTTTGTAAGTTTTTGTTTATACATGTCAATGATTAATAACAACAGAGAAACTCTACAGCACTACGATGTGTCTCTGGTCGAGGCAGCCTGAGGAGCACGAAGCAAGACCTTGTATCTCCCTCGACACCCGAAGCGGTAAAAGAGGACGAAAGAGGACGTAAAGAAGACGAATGAGTATTACCTCTTCAAACTTACTTTATGCTATCAGTGCCCAAACATGGACAATGAATAGGGCACTATAACCACACACACACACACAAACTTGTGAGATGCGCTGTCTCCGTAAGGTCACCAACAATACAAGAAGAGACAGGGTTACGAAAACCAACATTAGAGAGAGTTGGAATGAGACTGTGTCTGAAACATATTGACAGACACAAAATAAAATAGTTCGGCCTTCTAGTGAGAATGCAGCAAGACCAGACTTCATATCAGACTTGGTACAGCAGACCGTCTGGGGGGAGGTGAGAGGAAGACCCAGAAAGAGATGGATAAAAGGTGTAGCTGTGTGAAACCTGTAAAAAGATGAACAAACCCATCACACAAACCACGCCCAAGCCCCTGCAGAGTAGGAGGGCCGAAACTGTAGCTTATTTAGCTAACTACAAGAACCGGCACTGCATTCGTGCCTCGTGCGTGTTTAAAAAAAAAAGACAAATAACCGCCCTGGCAATGCGCCTGGGAGAATATCGTCAAAATCGCACTTAGGTTTTTTTGGCGGGGCCCTACCCATTCTGTGCTGTTTGTATGACAGATTGACGAATTATGATTTGTTCCTGTGACAGATTGATAAATTATATGTTGTTCCTGTGACAGATCAGCGAATTTTGAATGTTTCTGTGACAGATTGACACATTTTTTGTTGTTCCTGTGACAGATTGACGAATTATGACTTGTTTCTGTGACAGATTGACACATTTTGAGTTGTTCCTGTGACAGATTGACACATTTTGTGTTGTTCCTGTGACAAATTGACACATTTTTTGTTGTTCCTGTGACAGATTGACACATTTTGTGTTGTTCCTGTGACAGATTGACACATTTTGTGTTGTTCCTGTGACAGATTGACACATTTTGTTTTGTTCCTGTGACAGATTGACACATTTTGTGTTGTTCCTGTGACAGATTGACACATTTTGTTTTGTTCCTCTGACAGATGGCAAATTTTGTGTTGTTCCTGTGACAGATTGACGAATTATGACTTTTTTCTGTGACAAATTGACACATTTTGTGTTGTTCCTGTGAAAGATTGATACATTTTGTGTTGTTCCTGTGACAGATTGACACATTTTGTTTTGTTCCTGTGACAGATTGACACATTTTGTGGTGTTCCTGTGACAGATGGCAAGTTTTGTGTTGTTCCTGTGACAGATTGACGAATTATGACTTCTTTCTGTGACAAATTGACACATTTTGTGTTGTTCCTGTGACAGATTGACACATTTTGTGGTGTTCCTGTGACAGATTGACACAATTTGTGTTGGTCCTGTGACAGATTGACGAATTATGACTTGTTTCTGTGACAGATTGACACATTTTTTGTTGGTCCTGTGACAGATTGACAACTTTCCGATGTTGCTGTGTCAGCGCTGTCGCCATCTAGAACACCTGGATCTGCACAACAACAAGATCCCCGAATTACCCATCACCGTGGATCTGTTGCATCAGCTTCAGTATTTGGACATGTCGCACAATTCTATCACCGCGGTTCCGTACACGCTCATGAAAGTACGTAGTTCCAACAACTTCTCTGATGGAGCTGTCATTTTTTTATTTCTTCTTTCTTGTCCTCCTCCTCCTCCTCCTCCTCCTCGTTCTTCCTCTGCTGCTTCTTCTTCTTCCTTTTCGTCTTCTTCTTCTTCTTCTCCTTCATCATCATCTTCTTCTTTTTCCTCTTTCTCCTCCTCTTCTTCTTCTTTCTTCACGTTAACCGGCTGTAAAGTGGCATACTTTCCTGGTTTTTTCGTCCACTGCTGTATTTTGGTCTTGTTCCGAAGGTTAATGTGCCCAGCTTTTGGATGTGGAAAGCAAGGGGAGACTACCGCATTTAATATACCCATAGAAACTCGAAACGAGAGCTACGTTGTGTAAAGAGCCCTTTTTGACTGATTACGATGTTCAGTAACCGCGTTACTGGGCCATAGGAGGTGTGAAGTTTAAGTTTTTCCTTTTCAGGGTGATTTGTGTCCCTCTAGGAGGCAGGTACTGTCACCGTGGGGTACTGTCCCTCTCTACCCTACAACACTTTACGTTACATTCTTCTCCTAATGCCTGCGTCCCCATGTTTAGCATAGGCCCTCGCCAAATCACGCCAAGTCGTCCTTTTCTTTGCTCTTGCATGCGTCTGACACAATGCGCCCCCCCCCCTCCTCCCCCATTTTTTAAGCTCCACTTTTCAGTCCCCGTTCAGTGTGAATTTTGGTCTGCCTCTTTTTCTTTTGCCATTGCTGGCTCCACTGTGAGGCTCTCCTAGTTATGATGTTCTGAAGTTTTCTTAACGTGTCCTATCCAGCGTCAGCATCTTTTCTCTATTTCCTGCTTAACATGACTTTGTTTTTTATGATTTTGCCATACCGTTTACTTACCAGTATTCTGCACAAGTACCAGTTAACGAATGTTTGACCTAATCTGTTGTATTAAGTGGGATCATAGTAATGATCTGTGAGGGGAACTTGCAAGTCAAATACACCAAAATGATGTTGGAAATACACTGGGTGATGCATTGCTTACGTTGTTTAACCAACAACAGGCAGGAATTTTGATTGTTGCATCAAAGTCTATTGGGTTCATGAATGACGATGGTAAATACTATATAACCGATTCACACTCGTGTGGTTTAAAAGATGCTCATACAAGAACAAGTAGTGGTAGAGCGTTGCATGATTGAATGTGATACAATTGATGAACTCCAACGCCTTTGTAGGCGATCGGGTTTGAGGTTTGAACAACGGATCAACATCATGGCACACGGGTAGTAACCCATAAGTGCTCTGTTCTTCTTCCAACTCAAGTCTGAGTCCGAAGAAGCTTAGCTCAGTGCACAGGCTCTCTAGCACCGGCGAGGATCCTGAAATACTTTGGGTAGATTTTCATCTCCAAATTTTGCCCGGGCTGCACCGTTAGGCAGCGTTTCGATTTCCAAATGCCAGGGGATTTCTTACGAGCACAACAATGCACACGGGCGTCCGATCTCACTACCCAGAGACCAGAGGGCATTTCTAGAAATCCAAGTCCACGTGAAAAAATCTCAGCCCTTACCGGGGATTTAACCCCGAACCTCTAGCACTCGAGGCTGACACCATGCCTCGAGACCACGCAGCCCCCTTAACGAATATTTGTAGTTTATTAGTAATTTTTCTAGTTGCTCTTCAATGTTTTTACTACATATAGCAGAATGCCTTAGGCATTAGGGACAACACATTTTATGTTTAGCATTATTTTGATTTCCTTTAAACTTCTACACATGTGCTAGTGCTATGAACACCACACGCTCGCCTCCGGGTCGGAAGGTCGTGGGTTCGCTTCCTGGCGGTGCCGAACTTTTTATTTTTTATGACCTTGGCTCCCATGTCGACCCAGCCTTGAGTGGGTACCGGGTGCAGTCCCGAGAAGTAAAGGCGGCACACGTGATGCTGACCACATCGCCAATCTCGTGCCGATTGGTCTATAAAATATAGGTCTAGACTATATGCCTTATACGCCTAAAGGCGTGGAAAAGGGTCCATTACTTTGCTTATAAACACCATTTTGCCATTTTGTATAACTTTGCATTTCCTCAACTGAGCAATCCTCTGCCACCATTTGCGACAGCTGAACAAAGTGTACCACCTCGACCTGTCCTACAACTACATTATGGATCTGCCGGAGACGTTCAATCGAATGAATCACCTGGTGTACCTGGACCTGAGAAATAACCAGCTGATGAAGTTTCCCCAAGAAGACATGCACGTGCTAGCCTCGCTCCTGCTGCTGAATCTGTGCACCAACGAGCTAGCTGAGATTCCCGAAGATATGCCGTATTTGTACCGGTGAGCCGGAGCTTCATCAATATTAGGGATGGGCCATGTTTGTTTTTGTTTTTTTGGTCACATAAGCTTTCCCCCTCTTGATATGCATTCTGTAAGATGCAATACTGGCACCCTTTTTAAACATCACTTTTGTCAGCACTAATGTAATAGACACATTGTGTTTACGCTCCGTCATCTGTTTCAAACACTGGGTGGTGGGTACCGGAACTGTGGCATCTAGAAAGGGAAACAAAAGCCCTGATTGAAATGTGAAAATAAAAACATTTACACCTTTCAGTCCCAATCAGTTATCATTTTAACCCCTCCTATCCCAATCAGTTGTCATTTTAATCCCTACTATCCCAATCAGTTATCATTTCAACCCCTCCTATCCCAAGTTGTTATCATTTTCTGCTAATTATATAGTTTTAAAACCTAAAACGTACTGTAACTTTTAGGTTAAAAAACCTAAAACGTACTGTAACTTTTAGGTTAAAACATTTAGAAGGTACTGTAACTTTCAGGTTTCAGGTTAAAAAATCTCAAACGTACTGTAACTTTCAGGTTATAAAGCTAAAACGTACTGTAACTTTCAGGTTAAAAACCTGATACGTACTGTAACTTTCAGGTTAAAAAGCTAAAACGTACTGTAACTTTCAGGTTAAAAACCTTGAACTTATCAAGCAATCACTTGAAAGAGCTGCCGGAAGACATTAACTTGATGGTGAAGCTGGAGGAGCTGGATCTACACGACAACCTGCTGAAAGAAGTGCCCGAGACCATCATGAAGATGCCCAAGATTTCCAAACTGGACCTGAGTGACAACAGAATCATGCATTTCCCCATGCGTTTTGACGCCTTCTCCCAAAATCGCGAGGTATTTTCTTGTCTGAAAGTGTTCATAGTACAAAATTATTTGCCCAATATGTGGTTTTACAGAGGAATTCTTAGAATTCGTTTGGGGGAGAGAAAGAAAAAAAAGGAGGGGGGGGGGGGGGGCAACCCAGAATTTTTTTAAGAGGCTCGAAGACAACTTATCATAAACATCAGAAAGAGAAAAGAGACAGTCATCATTTTTTGGTCATATTATGAGAAAAAGGAAACTGGAACATGTTGTGACCATTGAAAAGATCTGTGGAAAAAAAAAGAGACAGAGGAAGACAACGTTAGAATATTCTTTACAGCCTTTTGCTTTGGCGTGGAAGGGTGTCAACCCACAAACCGATACACGCAGTTGTGGATCGCAGATTTTGGAGAGACATGATCGCCTGCGCCAATCAGCATGATGATGATGTTCTCGGTCTGAGTTATGCAGCAATATCTCAAAAAGAGTTTGACATATCATGTTAAATTTATGTGCAAAATTTCATTAGGCTATCTTAATAAGTTTTTGAAATCTATTGGTAAATGTTGAATACAAATTTGGCTATTTTCCGCATAAAATATGATATTTTCCGTGAAAATATGTTGATATTAGCCACTAAAGTTAATTTTCCCCTTAATCTTTAACTAGTAGCGGATATGATCACATTCAATTTGGGGGTTTTAACCTGTCCTTAACGTATCGTGAGCCGGGTTTGGTGACGTCAGCAGCCTGGCCCGTCAGATGGAGACGGTCTTGGTTAGGATATCTAGAGTTATGTAACAAAGATCTGTGTACATTTTGTACCGGAACTCTTCGGCAGAGACTAACATGGGGACGAAGCACGTATGGGTGTGTCTCAAGTGCAGTGATGTCTATGTCAATTCTTGATTCATTCATTGACTCATCAGAGTTTTTGAATTGCACAACACTGATCTATTTATCATCATCATGTAGCAGGTCCTTTGCAGAACGTGGCTCTCATCACGGTCTGTCTGAAAAAAACTCGGTCTCTCGCCAACTCTCATGCACTTTCATACTCAACGAGTCACTTTTATCCTATGCCCATCTTCGTGTGGGTCGACCCCTGCCCCTCCTTCCTGGTACCATGCCTTCTGCTATAAGTTTTTCCAATCCGTTGTGGTGCTTGATATAACCAAAATATTTCAGATTCCGAGCAGGATGCTGTTTATTAGCCAATCTTCCTTGATGTTCAGATCTTTCAAGCTGTCAGTATTTATCCTTTATTTCGTCCAAGGTATTCTGAGAATCTTTCTATAGCATTTCAGCTCGAAAGTCCATATTCTCTTTCTTAGGGACTGGAAGATGGTCCACGACTCACATCCGTATGTTGCTACATGCCATGTTAGTTGTCAGAAAATAAACCACAATATTCCTTGTTCTTTGTTTTCTCTCTCTATCTGCAGGTGGACATATCGAACCAGTCACAGTACAAAAAGCACGAAGATGAAGAAGAGGATTCAAGTCTAGACTTTACGTTATAACATCGAAAACACTGTCTAGTTTCCATCTGTCTGCTCTCTTTTCTGTAGTAGGCTAGTGTCACCAGTATCTAGAAGAATGGCCTCGTGTTCAGCATTGAAAATATGAGACGAATTCCTACTTCATAAAGTTGAATGAATATTTAATAAAAATGATAAGAACTATCACTTATATGTTTGTGGTGATGGACAGGACAGCTTTCGTCTTTTCTTCTGCCTCACTTGTCTTAAATCTAGATAATAATGTTATATAAATTTACAGCAAAGCTGAGATATTCTCGACTTGAGTGTGACATTTCTTGTAAATTAAAACATACTGTTTTTTTCCCCTTTCTTATATTTGCCATATACTCTTGCTGTCAGGTCTGTCGGGCATACTTGCAACACTGCAGCCGTTGTATTCTATTGTTGTCAGGTCTGTCGGGCATACTTGCAACACTGCAGCCGTTGTATTCTCTTGTTGTCAGGTCTGTCGGGCATACTTGCAACACTGCAGCCGTTGTATTCTCTTGTTGTCAGGTCTGTCGGGCATACTTGCAACACTGCAGCCGTTGTATTCTCTTGTTGTCAGGTCTGTCGGGCATACTTGCAACACTGCAGCCGTTGTATTCTCTTGAAGTCGTCCTCTTGTGGGATGCAATGTTTCGTTATTTTGAGGCCAAACCTTGGCTGTTGCCAGGGGCCTTAATATAACCACCTAACGGCTGAATGAGGTTTCCGGGACCTTTCTACAGGTGATCCTCATCCGAATGGTGGCACTTTGTATCACCCGGTGTTTATCGCTCTGTGGGATGTCATAGTGGGGTAAAACTTACTTAACACAGCAACCGATTT
This sequence comes from Candidula unifasciata, assembly GCA_905116865.2. Taxonomy (NCBI): domain Eukaryota; kingdom Metazoa; phylum Mollusca; class Gastropoda; order Stylommatophora; family Geomitridae; genus Candidula; species Candidula unifasciata. Next base: position 257,204 of record CAJHNH020008497.1, read on the forward strand.
CTCACATCAGAACATCATAGAGGGGTAGGGTGATATAAACAATTTATAGGCCCCGGAACATTGTCGCTCAGGCCTCCTGGCTTCCTTTCCCCTCCCCCCCCCCCCCGCCCCCCCCCCCTAGCAAAAATTTTTATGTTGTCTAATGTGTCCTTCTATCTTTCTGTTTCTTTCTGTCAGTGCCCATCAATACCTTGTTGGTTTGTTTATTATACATGATGTTTGTGTGCAGCCCCCCCCCCCCCCCCCCCTCCTTCCGTTTATTTGTGTAAATTTACGTGTTCACTAGTGAACTGAACGACGCGGCCATGAAAAGAACCGAAGACCTTTGCAGCGCGAGGCAAACGGCTTGACCAGTTCGCCAGGAGAGGGAAAAAGTGTGCATTCCCTTAGTTATGTCAGTGGCGTCGCTGTAGGTACTTCCAAGTCTAAGCATCACCCCAAGAGACCTATACTCATACTCATACCTACCTACCACCCTCACAACATCCGTGCTAACAATAATCCCCTCAGGCATCTCTCCATCCTAAGGACTGACTCCGCCACCAGCACGATCTTCTCTGAACTTCCTCTAGCGGTCTACAGACATGACCGTAACCTCAAGGACGTTCTAGTCAAGAGTCTCCTACCCTAGACCTGTATGCAAGACTTGTCCATATGTGGTCCAGGGGAAAAGTATGGAATTCCCGAATGCCACCTTCCACATACGTGGGGCAGTCTGTTGCATGAGTTGCAATGTCATTTACGCCATCAACTTCAAAAGGTGTGACAAAATACATCGGCAAAATGGGTCTAAGACTGGCTGACAGGTTCAGACAATATCTTTTGGATGTGCAAAGCGGCACCATGACACCAGTACCGTTACACTTCAATTTTCAGATCACCAAGCTGTTTACGACATGGAGGCGACAACCATTACATTTAGCCACTCCAGAGAAATAAGAATCGCTTTATTTTCACCTTGGTGACCAAAACTAAACTGTCAACATTGTTTTATTTTAAATTCTCGAATTACGGCTCTTGGCATTCCCAGGCCACACGTGTCTCTTCATTCCACTGGCAAGACATCAACGTGATTGCTTAGGGATACGTCAATTACGTAATTATGTGTATTCCTGTGGTTTTGTTAGATTTATCTATGTGCTGATGAAGGCTTCATAGCCGCAACGTCCACTTTTCGTTTATGTTTGTTATTTTGTGAAGCAAAATGATCTACTTTTCGTTCGGTTTTATATCTTTCCATTTTATTCTCTAAGTTAGGTACTGCCGACCGTCACTTCGTTTTATCTAGGCATTCTGCGTCTTTCACTCAGTATCCCTGTCTAGACTGATGGACATGGGGTGCAGCCTGGAGCTGCAAGAAATGAACATTTCACTAAGGGGACAAAACGTTTCATTACCCAACACAGAACAGGCGTCATCAGTCGTTTTACACTTGTGGAGCTTTTGAGGAGGAGATCGGAGCACCAATGGATCTGTCCGGAGCGCTGTGACGATATAATCCTCTCTAATCACTAATACTGCGTCTTTACCAGAAGTGAAAATGCGTGATAATGTATTGATCAGAACCAACGTTATGACGTTTCTCGGGGTGAGGTTCGATCGCAGCTTGTCATTCAGGGAACACGTTGACCATGCGATAACAAAAGCACGCAAAGGTCTATCTGCAATGAGGATTATGGCTGCTTCCAATATCGAGCAAAGACTGCTGGTGCTTCTATTCTATGGTCTGGTCCTTTCCCCCATTGAATACGCTCTGGCCATCCTCACTGTCAGTGCTACCCAGATTGAACGACTCGAGAAGGTGCAAAATGAAGCCATGCGTATTATTTTGGGATGTACAAGAGACACATCCTGTGGAGCAATGAGGTATCTACTTGACTTTCCAACAATGAACCAAAGGATCAGGATGTGGAGGGCTCGGGCATACCTCAAAATGTGTGCTGATAAGAAACACCCACTGCATCAAGCGCTTTTTAGTGAAAAGGGCGACAGACTGAAGAGGGGAAAATCGTGGCTAGGTCGGGCAGAAGATGTTATTAGGCAAATATGCAGCCTAACCGACATCATACCTGGTGCAGAATGGATACCTGTGCCTCAGGCGTTTATTTGTACATTTTCCTGTATTGTCACACTCAACAGGCGATGTAGAGAAGATAATCCTGTTGCTGTTAATGCAGAGGTCAACGCTCTCTTTGGTGAAAATTCAGACGAAGCAGATGCACTAATCTATACAGACGGATCAGTTATACGCCAAAGAAGAAGCGCATGGGCATTTACAGCACGCTCAGCGGGCAGAACAGTCAAAGAAGCCAACGGCGCCTTCTCCATGACAACCAGCAGCATGACGATGGAGGTGATGGCAGTGACGCAAGCGTTTGCCTGGCTTGAAACACAAAAATACACCCGCATATGTATACTCAGTGATTCAATGAGTATGATCCGGAGGTTCAGGCAGGTTCAGTGCGAAGACAATGGCTTGAATCAATTCAGAAGTCCACTGTGCGAGGAGTCACCTTTATTTTTGTTCCGGGACACGCAGGCGTCGATGGAAATGAAAGAGCTGACAGATTGGCTGGATCCGCTATCACTACCGACGGTCGGCCTATGGATCATGCTGATATTATCAATGCCCTCAGAGAAATGGGAAAGATAGAGGACTTTGGTGGCAGTGAATCCACATCACTCGCCAGAATGGCAGACTTGGGAATTAAGATCGGCACAGCAAAAAACGAGACGCACACCGGACACGTCAGAAGACTTGTTAATCAACATAGAACTGGTACTATTAGCCATCGGACGTTGGGATTCATACTGAGGGGAGAATCTGAGCACCTATGGACATGTCCGGAGTGCAATGATGATAACCCAACTAACTAACTAACTAACTAACTAACTAACTGCGTCTTTCCCAGCTGAAGATGGACCGATGACATGAAAGACATTGTACTTGAAACGTGGAATCAAAACAGCAAATGCCTCATTTAGCTCGTTATACCATCATCTATTCCTCCCCACGACGTTTGACAGTAAAAGTGGAAGTTGATCATGGTATGGTGCAATTAAATAGGAAAGTAGACATTTTCACAAAAAACGATGTTACTAAAGCTGGAGTGTGGCTTCCTGGGTCCCATTATACACACACAAATGGGGGGGGGGGGTGGGGGGTTGAACAGACCGACTATTCTTTATCAAGCATGTCGTAAAAGATTACAATGTGACGTGTAGAGAAGAAAGGCGCAGATATCACGGACTAGCTGTAAACCATAGTCCATCGCGTCAGGCGCTATTGTAAGGACGAACGCACAGAAAGCAAACACTATTCATCTTCAGGTCAACTGGCTCATTTGGTATTCCAAATAAGTTCATTTTTCCGCGTGGGTTCTGGGGCCCTATTATATGGAGAACAAGAACAGAACCACTTCTTCTTCTTCTTCTTCTTCTTTTCCACCTTGTACCTCATCGAAGTGTCGGGGGGAGATGTAGTGTACGTTGATGAGCTCTGCCAAGAGCACTATTAAGACTGATGTTCATTTCTGTAAGGCTGTTCTTAACGCCATCACTCCATATTTTCCGAGGTCTTCCACTTGCTCTATACCCGTTGTAACGGTTCAGTGTGGCTCGCTGTGGCAGATAGTACCAGGGCATTCTTGTTAGGTGTCCAAACCACTTTATCTATTGTACCCAAAAGCATTTTGTAAGAGTCGACTAATTGGAAGCTTCCTTAGAAGTCGAAGTGCATCTGCCTGAGAGGCTAGGAACCAACAGTCTGCACACAAATGAGTCATTTATGTCAAACGGATGCACAAGCAACGCTCAGGTTCTGGAACAGGACTGCAGTCCAGAAGTGGACAAACAACCAGAACTTTCCACCAAAGTTTACAGCTGGTAAACGCGAAGTGGAAGAAGTACTCGTATATTATTGATTGCCACAAATGTGTTATAGACCATGTTTGTTCGTGAATACTTAAGATTTTTTAAACACCTCAAGAATGAGAATCCAACTGTTGCAAATTCCAGAAACCCCGTTCAACCGTATAGCCACACGACTGGCACCTTTTTGTCTTTCCATGCGATAGTTTTATATTGCACTATGGGAAGGCATGAGACTCACACAGCCCATGGCGATGGCGAGTGTCTAGCAAGACCCACCCACGTCATTTCTTCCTTCATTCTCGTTCACTCCCTGATCTGCCTCCTCCACACACATATGGTCCATGAGTTCACCTCAATACCTGTATCATTCGATTCCCGCTAGCACACATCTTTATATTATAGCCACATCATCATCGTGTAGCAGGTCCTTTGCAGAACGTCGCTCTCATCACGGTCTCTCGCCAGCTCTTCCGCCTCATGCACTTTCATACTCAAAGAGACACTAATATACTGTGCCCATCTTCATGTTGGTCGGCCCCTGCTTCTCCTTCCTGGCACAATGCACAATATTTTTACAATCTGCATTTGCGCTTGATAAGTCCAAAATATTCCAGCTTCCTAGACCAGATGCTGTTTATTAGCCAATTTTCCTTGATGTTAGGATCTGTTAAAATGTCAGTATTTCTTCTCTCTTTGTCCATGGTATTCGGAAAATCTTTCTTTCAGCATTTCAGCTTCAAAAGCCCATATTTTCTTCTTAAAGACTTAACCGTATAGCACAGTTACATTGGAGGCCCACAAAACGGTTATGGAGTAACCTGTAGACCAACGTGGGTGTGTTTGATTGAAATTCCCTAGAAAATACACTGGATCCTGCTGCATGCCACTTTAACCTTTCATTGGGTTGTTTAATGAGGGAAAGCCTCGTTAGCGTAGTGTCTAGACGCCAGCCCGCTGGTCTAGAGGTTTTGGGTTCGAATCTGCATGGAGTCAGACTTTTAAAATTCAAAATGGCTCCCGTGTGGTCCCCGGCCTAAATGTGAGCCATATAATCTCCTGGGAAGTAAAGGCGATGGGCATGATATTGACCACATCGCCAACCTAGAGCTGATTTGTCTGTAAAAAATGTGAGTCTGGCGTCATCTGTCCGAAAAGAGGGTTCTTCACTTACGATCCGACGGCTTCTGCAGCCTGCTGTGTTCCAAACGTACTGGTGTTACCTTTCCTTTGGAGTAAACAAGGCAGGACAAGTGAAGGATCATGATGCATGGACAACATATGGTCTATACAATACTGCCCAGTCTTTGTGCTTTGGAGAGAATGGAACTTCATCCCTGGCCGTTACTCACCATCGCCATGGGCTGTGAGTCCCATACCTCCTTATAGCGCAATATATAACACTATCGTCTGGAAATACGGAAAGGTGCCAATTGTAATTTTCACTTACTGTTGTTTAATATCATCAGCATCATGTAGCAGGTCCATTGCAGAACGTCGCTCTCATCACGGTCTGCCTGAAAGAAACTCGGTCTCTCCCGCCTTATGTACTTTCATATTCAACAAGGAAAGATAATTAGAAACGAAAAAAAAATCAAACGTTTGGATCAGTCATAAGATTCACTAAAGAAGAACAGATGAAACAAGTTTTAGCCATCAAACAGGAATTCCTCGGTCCCAGCTTTCACAGACAACAAACAGCGTTTGAAAAAAAAAAAAAAACACTTAAAGATAATATTGTATCTGAACTTATACCAGATAAGTAAAAAAAAAAAAAGTAAAGGACCCTTTTCCACGCCTTTAGGCGTATAGGGCATTTGGTCTAGAACTATATTTTATAGACCAACGACACAAGATGGGTGATGTGGTCAGCATCACGCCGGCCGCCTCTACGTTCCGGGACTGCACCCGGTACCCACTCAAGGCTAGGTCGACCTGGGAGCCAAGGTCATTTTTGAAGACAAGTCTGGCTCCGCCAGGGAGCGATTATACCAGATACTCAGCATCATTTTCCACTTCTGCCGTAACGCGTTGTGGGGAGGAACAGTTTGCGATCCAATGCTTGGTGGGCAGCAATGGCTATTGTCATTCCGTGTCGCTGTAGAAGCGCTTCAATTTCATCGATCCATCTTCTCCTAGGGCGGCCTTTTGAATTCACTTCAGATCTTTTCGTGTGTAGCCCCTGTGTTTGTAATTGCTCTGGCCGTATTTGTATTCTGCCATGGAACTAATGGTTTCCTATGTAATATTGCGTGAGCAACTTCTGATTTGTTGCAGCTGCTGCTTACATCGACGATGAACTACAATTCTAGTGGTGGGCTGTTTGTTTTGGCACTTTTGACGGCTGCCAAAAGCATTTAATGCGTGTTTTTGATATTGGCTTCTTTGAGATTGCAGTCCGTTTCAATTTTCCACAAGAAACAGGCGTGAAATGGAGGTGTTTTCGTGGCCAAGCTGTTTGCCTCGCACGCTGAAGTTCGTAGATTCGTTTCCTGGTGACGCGTCGTTTAATTTACGAGTGCCGTTTTATGTGGTACTTGAAGAACTTTGTTAGCCATTCTGCGGAGAGAGGATAATCATTTGGGATTGAAACACGGAAATTAAATTGTATCCTCTAGACTTGAGCAAAACCCAGTACTAGGTGTTCTGTGTGGTGTCTGCTGACACAAATAAATCAGATTTGAGAAACGGATGTGCACGCAAAAATCAAGTTCTGGAACAGGACCAAAGTCTTGAGAGATGGAGGAAAAACCAGAAGTTGTCGCTGGAGTTTACAGCCGGTAAACACAACCAAGAAGAAGAAGGTATAACACACTTGTGTTGGGCATACGACAAAGTCACTTGTTGTTCTGGTGTAAGCGAGTAGGTGGATAACATACATTATTCCAAGTATGTTTATATGTATGTAAGTTGTACCCTACCAGTACATCTCACAAGCGATAAACACCCGGTGATACAAAATGCGGATGAGGATCACCCCTGGAGAGGTCCCGGAAACCCCGTTCCGCCGTTAGGCCATATATCAGGCCCGGCTATATTTAGGGCTGCCGGCTAAAGCCAGGGTGGGCTTCAAAATAACTAAAAATTGGGCTATCCTTCGAATAACGGTCCCAAATTATCGATGCCGAAAATATTCCCTAACAGGGCCTCAGTCACATGTAAATTGCGGACCGCTTCCGGCGAGTACACAGCATAACGCGAAAAAGCTTCTGCAGAGTTAAAGTCACTGCCGATAGTATCCCCCGCGCCGCTACGCGCCGAGCGGGGCTAAACTAGATGGCTGGGATTCACGAGCAGCAGCTACCGCATCTCGTGCAGCTTCCTCTATTTTATTTGCTCGTGAGTCCCAGTCATCTAGTTTAGCCCTACGAGATACTCTCGGCGGTGGCGAAAGTCCGCAATTTGCATGTGACTGAGGCCCTGTTAGGGTATATTTTCGGCCTCAATAATTTGGGACCGTTATTCGGAGGATAAAATTGCATCCCACATGTGGAAGACGAGATCACGAGTATATCAAGTTTTAAAATGCTAAAAACACTGTGAAAAGGATCAGTAGACTGGCAGATTTAGATATTATGTACGCTTTGCCTAAACATGAAAAAAAAAAAAAAAACTAATAATGCGAGGCTTGAGATTTATGAAAAAGGCAAATCATACACAAAGCGTTGCTTGAGAGTTCAAGAAAACGAAGTGCCTGTATTGAAGTTGAAAGTAAATAAATTTGTACCCTAACAGTGGTGCGCCACACTCGTTCTTATTTGTCGTTATATATCACAGCCAGACCAGGCAGTCGGTTACCTAGAAATCTGCGGTCTGGGAGATTTAATAAAGGACTCACGCGTTTAGTCCAATAAATTGATAGCTATTTAAAGACGCGGCCAGACTTTTATCGTTAGTTCTGACAGTTAGGGACTTGCAAGTAACGGATCTCTGTGAAATGAGACGGCGTCCAGAATTACCAATTTCTCCACAACACAATATTACTGTGGGTGGGTCGTGAAGTGGGAGCCGGTCTGCGTCCTGTGTGTTATAGGTTGTTACGTGTCTGCTGCATATTACGTTCTGATAATGTCGGTTGGTTGGGGTGGTTGGGTATCGCATTGTGATAACAAGAAATAGACTGATATTTTAATGTTATCTTTTGTTTATGCGAGCAGGCGCTTTCTTTCTTTTTTTCTTTCTTTTCTTGCGTGGGATCTCAGCGATAACTAGTCTGCTATTTCACCGCTGGCAGAGAACAATATTTTTTAAAATAGCGGCTAATTCTAATACCCCCCCCCCCCCCTTTTTTTTTTTTTTTTTTTTTTGGTTTTGTAAATTATCCTTTTTTTATATTTCAGTTGCAGCATTTCTGGTGGAAAAGGAAGGGGGGGGGGGGGGAAGAGAGAGAGTTGGCTGTTTAAGTGTTTATGCCTCGAAAATCGACCTGATTGTTACGGAGTTACAACCCCTTATGGCCTACAGGTTAACTTCCCGCGTCAGTGTACGCAATGAAGGAGCGTGGGTGTGTGGGGGGGGGGGGGGATTGAAACCTGAGGTTAGGGGCAACATGGCTAGTGTTGTTGCTAGTGCAGGTTAGGGTTTACTTTTTCTTCTGCCCCCCCCCCCCCCCCCTTTACAGAAAAGAACTCCCCAACCTTACAGAGTAATGGTCATCATGAATTGTACATAAGAAAGAAAATGTCATATTAATAGTAATAAGTCCTCTTGTTTCCTATAAAGGCGTTAAACGATGATGATTTCTTCTTCTTTGTATTCACCTGCTGTAAACTGTGGCGGCAAGTTATGGATGTTCGTCCACCTTCAGATTTTAGTTTTGTTCTAGAGTCTGAGTGTTGCGTGCAGTTATAGCTTTTTTGTATGCAGACTCGGTTCCTTGCCTCTCAGGCAGATGTGCTCCGACTTCGAAAAATGCCTCCAATAAGTCGACTCTTACGACATGCTTGTTGGGGGAGGCAGTGGGTCTGTTCTTGTTTGCCCCACAATGGGGCACCGGAACCCACATGGGTAATATACGTTACGTTTAACGACACGGCAGAAGTTACCCAAGATGCATCACAGAGATAAGGAACAGAATATTATAGGCAAAAACAACATTTTATAAAATAAAGCACATCTTATGCAATACATCCCTCTCATGAAAGGTTAACAAGAGAACTAGCATATACTATAGAGAGCCAATTTAAACATACGACTGTGAATCTTAGACAATTAATAATAATGAAAAAAAGCTGGTTCTTTACTTTAAATTCATCCCACTTCTTGGGGAGAGTCCAATAGAATCGGGCTGATAGGGTGTGAAAGGAACACCGACTAACACCAGCCCTAAACCCCCTTTAATACTGGACTCTTCTGGAACTCCCCACGAAATCTTGGAGTCCTCAAGATGAGGGGGAACTAACAGAAAAGTACAAAAAAGACAAATAATTTACTGAGGCCTCAAAACAGTTTACAAGCACTGGTACAGTTTAGAACAAAACATGGTTTACAAGCACTGGTACAGTTTAGAACAAAACATAGTTTACAAGCACTGGTACAGTTTAGAACAAAACATAGTTTACAAGCACTGATACAGTTTAGAACAAAACATAGTTTACAAGCACTGATACAGTTTAGAACAAAACATAGTTTACAAGCACTGGTACAGTTTAGAACAAAACAGTTTACAAGCACTGGTACAGTTTAGAACAAAACATAGTTTACAAGCACTGATACAGTTTAGAACAAAACAGTTTACAAGCACTGGTACAGTTTAGAACAAAACATAGTTTACAAGCACTGATACAGTTTAGAACAAAACATAGTTTACAAGCACTGGTACAGTTTAGAACAAAACAGTTTACAAGCACTGGTACAGTTTAGAACAAAACAGTTTACAAGCACTAGTACAGTTTAGAACAAAACATAGTTTACAAGCACTGGTACAGTTTAGAACAAAACATAGTTTACAAGAACTGGTACAGTTTTGAACAAAACATAGTTTACAAGCACTGATACAGTTTAGAACAAAACATAGTTTACAAGCACTGGTACAGTTTAGAACAAAACAGTTTACAAGCACTGTTACAGTTTAGAACAAAACAGTTTACAAGCACTGATACAGTTTAGAACAAAACATAGTTTACAAGCACTGATACAGTTTAGAACAAAACATAGTTTACAAGCACTGGTACAGTTTAGAACAAAACATAGTTTACAAGCACTGGTACAGTTTAGAACAAAACAGTTTACAAGCACTGATACAGTTTAGAACAAAACAGTTTACAAGCACTGGTACAGTTTAGAACAAAACAGTTTACAAGCATTGGTACAGTTTAGAACAAAATATAGTTTACAAGCACTGATACAGTTTAGAACAAAACATAGTTTACAAGCACTGATACAGTTTAGAACAAAACAGTTTACAAGCACTGATACAGTTTAGAACAAAACAAACATATATTTTTAAGCACTGGTACTGTTTAGAGCAAAACAGACACAGTTTACAAGCACTGATACAGTTTAGAACAAAACAGTTTACAAGCACTGATACAGTTTAGAACAAAACAGTTTACAAGCACTGGTACATTTTAGAACAAAACAGTTTACAAGCACTGATACAGTTTAGAACAAAATATAGTTTACAAGCACTGATACAGTTTAGAACAAAACAGTTTACAAGCACTGGTACAGTTTAGAACAAAACATAGTTTACAAGCACTGGTACAGTTTAGAACAAAACATAGTTTACAAGCACTGATACAGTTTAGAACAAAACAGTTTGCAAGCACTGGTACAGTTTAGAACAAAACAGTTTACAAGCACTGGTACAGTTTAGTACAAAACATAGTTTACAAGCACTGGTACAGATTAGAACAAAACAGTTTACAAGCACTGATACAGTTTAGAACAAAAACAGTTTACAAGCACTGATACAGTTTAGAACAAAACAAAGTTTACAAGCACTGGTACAGTTTTTACAAAACATAGTTTTACAAGCACTGATACAGTTTTAGAACAAAACATAGTTTACAAGCACTGATACAGTTTAGAACAAAACAGTTTACAAGCACTGATACAGTTTAGAACAAAACAGTTTACAAGCACTGGTACAGTTTAGAACAAAACATAGTTTACAAGCACTGATACAGTTTAGAACAAAACATAGTTTACAAGCACTGATACAGTTTAGAACAAAGAACAAACTGGTACAGTAGAACAAAACAGTTACAAGCACTGGTACAGTTTAGAACAAAACATAGTTTACAAGCACTGGTACAGTTTAGAACAAAACAGTTTACAAGCACTGATACAGTTTAGAACAAAACAGTTTACAAGCACTGGTACAGTTTAGAACAAAACATAGTTTAGAAGCCCTGATACAGTCTAGAACAAAACATAGTTTACAAGCACTGATACAGTTTAGAACAAAACAGTTTACAAGCACTGATACAGTTTAGAACAAAACAAACATGTATTTTTAAGCACTGGTACTTTTTAGAGCAAAACAGACACAGTTTACAAGCACTGGTACAGTTGAAAACAAAACATGGTTTATGAGCATTGGTACAGTTTAGAACAAAACAGACACAGTTTACAAGCACTGGTACAGTTGAGAACAAAACAGTTTACAAGCACTGATACAGTTTAGAACAAAATAGTTTACAAGCACTGATACAGTTTAGAACAAAACATAGTTTACAAGCACTGATACAGTTTAGAACAAAACAGTTTACAAGCACTGGTACAGTTTAGAACAAAACATAGTTTAGAAGCACTGATACAGTCTAGAACAAAACATAGTTTACAAGCACTGATACAGTTTAGAACAAAACAGTTTACAAGCATTGGTACAGTTTAGAACAAAACATAGTTTACAAGCACTGATACAGTTTAGAACAAAACAGTTTACAAGCACTGGTACAGTTTAGAACAAAACATAGTTTAGAAGCACTGATACAGTCTAGAACAAAACATAGTTTACAAGCACTGATACAGTTTAGAACAGAACAGTTTACAAGCATTGGTACAGTTTTAGAACAAAACATAGTTTACAAGCACTGATACAGTTTTAGAACAAAACAGTTTACAAGCATTGGTACAGTTTTAGAACAAAACATAGTTTACAAGCACTGGTACAGTTTAGAACAAAACATAGTTTACAAGCACTGATACAGTTTAGAACAAAACATAGTTTACAAGCACTGATACAGTTTAGAACAAAACAAACATGTATTTTTAAGCACTGGTACTGTTTAGAGCAAAACAGACACAGTTTACAAGCACTGGTACAGTTGAAAACAAAACATGGTTTATGAGCATTGGTACAGTTTAGAACAAAACAGACACAGTTTACAAGCACTGGTACAGTTGAGAACAAAACAGACACAGTTTACAAGCATTGGTACAGTTTAGAACAAAACAGACACAGTTTACAAGCACTGGTACAGTTTAAAACAAAACAAACACAGTTTACAAGCACTGATACAGTTTAGAACAAAACAGTTTACAAGCACTGATACAGTTTAGAACAAAACAAACATATATTTTTAAGCACTGGTACTGTTTAGAGCAAAACAGACACAGTTTACAAGCACTGATACAGTTTAGAACAAAACAGTTTACAAGCACTGATACAGTTTAGAACAAAACAGTTTACAAGCACTGGTACATTTTAGAACAAAACAGTTTACAAGCACTGATACAGTTTAGAACAAAATATAGTTTACAAGCACTGATACAGTTTAGAACAAAACAGTTTACAAGCACTGGTACAGTTTAGAACAAAACATAGTTTACAAGCACTGGTACAGTTTAGAACAAAACATAGTTTACAAGCACTGATACAGTTTAGAACAAAACAGTTTGCAAGCACTGGTACAGTTTAGAACAAAACAGTTTACAAGCACTGGTACAGTTTAGTACAAAACATAGTTTACAAGCACTGGTACAGATTAGAACAAAACAGTTTACAAGCACTGATACAGTTTAGAACAAAACAGTTTACAAGCACTGATACAGTTTAGAACAAAACATAGTTTACAAGCACTGGTACAGTTTAGAACAAAACATAGTTTACAAGCACTGATACAGTTTAGAACAAAACATAGTTTACAAGCACTGATACAGTTTAGAACAAAACAGTTTACAAGCACTGATACAGTTTAGAACAAAACAGTTTACAAGCACTGGTACAGTTTAGAACAAAACATAGTTTACAAGCACTGATACAGTTTAGAACAAAACATAGTTTACAAGCACTGGTACAGTTTAGAACAAAACAGTTTACAAGCACTGGTACAGTTTAGAACAAAACATAGTTTACAAGCACTGGTACAGTTTAGAACAAAACAGTTTACAAGCACTGATACAGTTTAGAACAAAACAGTTTACAAGCACTGGTACAGTTTAGAACAAAACATAGTTTAGAAGCCCTGATACAGTCTAGAACAAAACATAGTTTACAAGCACTGATACAGTTTAGAACAAAACAGTTTACAAGCACTGATACAGTTTAGAACAAAACAAACATGTATTTTTAAGCACTGGTACTTTTTAGAGCAAAACAGACACAGTTTACAAGCACTGGTACAGTTGAAAACAAAACATGGTTTTATGAGCATTGGTACAGTTTAGAACAAAACAGACACAGTTTACAAGCACTGGTACAGTTGAGAACAAAACAGTTTACAAGCACTGATACAGTTTAGAACAAAATAGTTTACAAGCACTGATACAGTTTAGAACAAAACATAGTTTACAAGCACTGATACAGTTTAGAACAAAACAGTTTACAAGCACTGGTACAGTTTAGAACAAAACATAGTTTAGAAGCACTGATACAGTCTAGAACAAAACATAGTTTACAAGCACTGATACAGTTTAGAACAAAACAGTTTACAAGCATTGGTACAGTTTAGAACAAAACATAGTTTACAAGCACTGATACAGTTTAGAACAAAACAGTTTACAAGCACTGGTACAGTTTAGAACAAAACATAGTTTAGAAGCACTGATACAGTCTAGAACAAAACATAGTTTACAAGCACTGATACAGTTTAGAACAAAACAGTTTACAAGCATTGGTACAGTTTAGAACAAAACATAGTTTACAAGCACTGATACAGTTTAGAACAAAACAGTTTACAAGCATTGGTACAGTTTAGAACAAAACATAGTTTACAAGCACTGGTACAGTTTAGAACAAAACATAGTTTACAAGCACTGATACAGTTTAGAACAAAACATAGTTTACAAGCACTGATACAGTTTAGAACAAAACAAACATGTATTTTTAAGCACTGGTACTGTTTAGAGCAAAACAGACACAGTTTACAAGCACTGGTACAGTTGAAAACAAAACATGGTTTATGAGCATTGGTACAGTTTAGAACAAAACAGACACAGTTTACAAGCACTGGTACAGTTGAGAACAAAACAGACACAGTTTACAAGCATTGGTACAGTTTAGAACAAAACAGACACAGTTTACAAGCACTGGTACAGTTTAAAACAAAACAAACACAGTTTACAAGCACTGGTACAGTTTATAACAATACATAGTTCACAAGCACTGGTACTGTTTAGAAAAAAAAAACAAGCACAGATTTTCAAGCACTGATACAATTTACAGCAAAACATAGTCAGTTTTCAGAACCTGGCACAGTAAAGAACAAAACCAGCATGGATTTCAAGCACTGGTACAGTCCAGAATGAAACAAGACTTTTCAAGCACTGGTACAGTCCAGAATGAAACAAGACTTTTCAAGCACTGGGACAGTTTAGAGAAAACAAGGATACATTTCAGAAACGAGTACAATTCAGAATAAAACAAGCAGTTTTAAAGCATACAAGAATTCTGGTATCACCTTGTTGATACCGTTTTCTTTTTCAATAAACATCTGCATACAGGTCCAAAGAACGATCTTTGGCAGATAGGGAACACAATTAATCAAGACTGGTTCAACGTTTGTAAGTAAGGAACCATTTTATTTGTATGTTCACTGACAATGTCAATCTCAACGTTTTGTTTTTAAAATATTTGGTGACATAATTTACAGGACAACAGTAACAACAATTCTATGCAAATATTTCACCTGAGCTTTAGTTGGTTACAAAAATGGAAAGGAAGTCTTGGGGGGATAAAAAACAAATACAGAGGGGGGGAAAAAAACAATTGAAACCAAAAGTGTCAATTATAATTACTAGAGTTGTGCAAGGCACTCCAAGCGCACAACAATAGTATAGACACAAGTCTTAATATGAAAACGGTATGTTCCCAATATAAACTTCAACAAAGAAGACATCAATCTTCATCATCATCATCTTCTTCTTCCCCTTCTTCTTTTTCTTCATCATCATCATCTTCTGGTTCTTTTGCCCTTAAAAGGGGCAGTTGCATGTTGTATTGTGGTTTACAGCTAGTCTGCTATATGTGCGCCTACTGACCTAACATGTCCAATTCCAGCAAAGAAGCTATCACTAAGAGTTAGCTTAGTGAAGTTCTGAGGTCCATATAGGGACTAAGGAATGTGATAGAACGCTGAAGATGTGGCTATAGAGTATGTTTGCCCCTAGCAGTTAAAAAATAAATGACGCATTAAACATAACACAATATAATGCCCACAATTAATACAGCAAGAGTAAAGATAGTGTAGCTGAAAAAAAAAAAGAATGACAGGAGGCAGTGAAGTGTGTCAAAAATCAGATGTAGATTGTAGCAACAAGAATGGTAGGAACACAATGTGTACAACATGAAAAAATCGCAGTCATTGCTGTAGATATTTAATTAGCAGTTGATAGTCATAGTTATACAGTGGTCGTAGTGAGGGTATTGATGGTGGCAGCAATAATAGTCACACTGGAGGCGCAAGTAGTGGTTGTAAGGTATTAGTTGTAGCAGCAGCAGCAGCAGAAGTAACAGTAGTAGTAGGAACCTGGATACAAACAATGGTGAAGAAGAAGCAGCAGCAGTAGTAAGAGTGGGAGCAGAAGGAAACACAACAATAGTTTTAGTAGATGTACAGGGTATAGCAGCAGAAGTAATAGTTCATACAGTGAACAGTAACAGTTAACAGCAGCACTAGTAGAAATATCAGCAGCATTAGCAGTAACAGCAGCACTAGTAGTAATAGCAGCAGCTGCAGCTGTAGTAATAGCAGTAGAAGTTAGCAGCAGCTGCAGCATCAGTAGTAATAGTGGCAGCAGTAGAAGTAATAGCAGCAGCAGGAATACTAGTAACAGCAATAGTAATGAATGTTGTAGAAGTAACAGTAGTAACAGCTAGTGGCAGCAGCAGTAGTAACAGTAGTAGTAGTCGCCGTAGCAGCATTAGTAGTAGCAGAAGTAGTAGCAACAGGGACAGCAAAGGGTAGTAGTTTTAGTGGTCACAATTGCAAATCCCCCACCCCCCACCCCCCCCCCCTCCCCTACCCAAAAATAACATAGTCTGAAGAAATGTTAAGAACAGGAAAAGTAGCAGTGTCCTGAGGACAGTACTGTCACAGTGGCAGACCTGAAGCTAGCAGCAAAAACAATGGTGTTTCAATTTTTAGATTGACTGAGAATAAGCATTTTATGGGATTTGTCAGAGGCAGTCATCTCGCCAAAGAATGAACATTTACTGTTACAGTAACCATTACTAAACAAGCACTTGAAACACTACAGCAATGACTTGATTCTGAAGCCACCTAAATAACTAACAACCATGTTGTATATAATGGAATGAACACTGTACTTAACATTTCAGAAATTACAATCATGTGAATACAATTGTATTTTCTATAAATTTCCTGAACCAACAATGAACCTGAAATATGCAATCACATTAATTGATGACAACTGAAGATTGCCAGCATGGGCTCCATCTGGAAAGTATTCTTGTTTTGGTTGTTCTTAATTTGGTTTTATTTTTCAA
This sequence comes from Candidula unifasciata, assembly GCA_905116865.2. NCBI lineage: Eukaryota > Metazoa > Mollusca > Gastropoda > Stylommatophora > Geomitridae > Candidula > Candidula unifasciata. Next base: position 273,969 of record CAJHNH020008497.1, read on the forward strand.
TTGTTCCCTCTGGAGTTGCAGAATGAAAGACTCACACCATGTGATTCAAACAGCCACTATTTTGATTTCTTCTTCTTCTTTTGTGTGTTTACTTGCTGCAAACTCCGGCAGAAAGTTCTGGTGGTCCTTTACTTCTGAACTTTGGTCTTGCTCCAGAAGTTGAGTTTTGCGTGCACATTCCTTTTACAGATACAGCTTCTCTTTTAAATGCAGAAAATGAGAACCTTGCTTTTTTAAGCAGATGCACTCTAGCTTTGTCACCTTTTATGACATCCCTGGCGCCTAGGAACTCATTTGGGAACGGTTTTGATTTGAATCTAATAGGATAAAAAAAGCTAGGAAGACTGTTTAACCACAAAAATATTTATCTGACACCCACTATCCACCAGGAATAAAGTACTCTAATGTCCAATTAAGATGGGTCATATCCCATGTCAACTGCAATAAATGCTGATTAAGGCCCCCCATTTTTGTTCCTCGGGTGGGGGATATAACAGCCCCAGTACCCTTAAACAAGCATGTCAGAAAAGGTGACTAAATAAGGACTTGTTGAAATCCGGTTTTTTGGGCCAAGAAATACAGATATGCAGTTTAGCTGTGAACCACAACACAACTTTCCAACTACCCTTTTCAGCGCAGAAGAAATATGCCCAATATAAAAATGAAACCAATTATTTCAACTCAGTTTTAACACCATAATTTTTACACCATAACATTCTCAAAATGTGAAAATCTGCTTAAATCAGTAACAATTTTATCAAAACACACACCCAAAAAAAAAAACCTGGCAAAGTTAAATGTATGGCACTCTAATAGAAAACAATACACAACAGTCAATACATAAATCATTCACTATATTAAATAAAAAAAAAACATAATCAATATAAAAGGGGTGAAGGGAGGGGGTAACATATAAAGATATACAACATCCTTTATTCTGGGGATGTGGGTTTTTTATAAGCAAGTGCAAGTCAGAGTAGAAATAGATCACATTCTTGACTGAATCAGTGTGTTGCATTTATTTAAGTCCTAGGAACAAATATTTTAACACACTTATCTAGTGCAGAAACATAAGCGCTAACATGTTTATCTGTGTCTCAGGAACAAATATGTTGGCACATTTATCTGTGTCAGGAAATAAAACATTTTAACATTTATCTGTCCTTTAAAATCACATATGTTAACACTTATTTGAGTAACAGGAACTAAATTGTTAACACGTTTATCTGTGTCTCAGGAAGAAAAATGTTAACCCATTTATCTGTGTCTCAGGAAGAAAAATGTTAACCTTTTTATCTGTGTCTCAGGAAGAAAAATGTTAAAAAAATGTATCTGTGCAGCAGGAACAAATATGTAACATTTATCTGTGTCTCAGGGATAAATGTAACCTGCGCTCATTTCCATTACCTCACACAGTTCATGTGGCTATTGTGGTCTGTGTGTACCTTGAGACAATCACATAGTTTGTGTTACGCTGGCAATCCCATATATATTCAATGTCCACCTCAACCAAGGATCTTGACAGTAGCAATTGTACCAACACATCCACCCACCTCCCAGAAGCAACTGTACCAACGCACCTTCCCATCTCAGTCACAACTGTACCGACACACCCAGCCATCTCACATTAGCAAATGTACTGATGACACACCCAGTCATCTTACATTAGCAACTGTACCCATACACCCATCCATCTCCCAGTAGCAACTGTGTCCATATACCCACCCATCTCACAGTAGTGACTGTACCCATATACCCACCCATCTCCCAGTAGCAACTGTGCCCATATACCCACCCATCTCCCAATAGCAACTATACCCATACACCCACCCATCTCACAGTAGCAACTCTACCCATATACCCACCCATCTCCCAGTAGCAACTGTGCCCATATACCCACCCATCTCCCAGTAGCAACTGTACCCATACAGCCACCCATCTCACAGTAGCAACTGTACCCTTATACCCACCCATCTCCCAGTAGCAACTGTGCCCATACACCCACCCATCTCCCAGTAGCAACTGTGCCCATATACCCACCCATCTCCCAGTAGCAACTGTACCCATATACCTACCCATATCCCAGTAGCAACTGTACCAACACGCCTATTCACATCATGAGTGCGATTTTACACATACACTGTTCTGTAACAAAATAAGCTCATATAAACATACCTACTCGTTTCACAGTAGCAACCAATTTTTTTTTCTTGTGGTATTGCAACAGTACGCAGAACCAGCACTTTTTTCAGCCATAATCTTTACTGTGTTACTGTAATAGACATTGTGTGGTGAGTACTGGCATTTTTTTGATTAAAAAAATTCCCTGGTAGTAAATGTACCATCACATTCATCTATGTAAAACAAAAACAATTTTACGAAAACATACTGGTCTATGACAAAAGTACTATTGTTGTTACACTCTCATATTACAAGCATTGTATAACGTCTCATCAAGTCAAGTCATGCCTAATAGTCAACTTAGATCAGATCACACTGCCAACATATACCAGAACACACTGCCAACATATACCAGATCACACTGCCAACATATACCAGATCACACTGCCAACATATACCAGATCACACTGCCAACATATACCAGACGACACTGCGAACATATACCAGATAACACTGCCAACATATACCAGATCACATTACCAACATATACCAGATCACACTGCCAACATATACCAGAACACACTGCCAACATATACCAGATCACACTGCCAACATATACCAGATCACACTGCCAACATATACCAGATCACACTGCCAACATATACCAGATCACACTGCCAACATATACCAGATCACACTGCCAACATATACCAGATCACACTGCCAACATATACCAGATAACACTGCCAACATATACCAGATCACACTGCCAACATATACCAGAACACACTGCCAACATATACCAGATAACACTGCCAACATATACCAGATCACACTGCCAACATATACCAGAACACACTGCCAACATATACCAGATAACACTAGGAACATATACCAGAACACACTGTCAACATATACCAGACGACACTGCCAACATATATCAGATCACACTGCCAACATATACCAGATAACACTGGGAACATATACCAGATCACACTGCCAACATATACCAGAACACACTGCCAACATATACCAGACGACACTGCCAACATATACCAGATCACACTGCCAACATATACCAGATAACACTGGGAACATATACCAGATCACACTGCCAAAACAGACCCTGAGGTTACAAAAACAATCCTGTGTGTAATATTTGACATTTTAAAAAAATCACTTTTATTATTTCCCTGATGATGATCGTAACACTGAATACTTCATATTTTGTAAACAAAAATTACATCTTTGATATAATGAGGTATATATTCATACACTACAAAACCACACACACACACACACACAAACTAAAACAACAACAAAATATTTACCACAACCAGTATCAAATCTTGAATTTAAACATGTTAAAATGATTTTACATTTACAGTGAATTACACCATTAAAGTCAGAAAATCTGGCAATCAATCAAAAACTGTCAATAAGTACAATATAAATATCAGGTCAGTCATATACTAATAGCAATGCTGAATTACTTTCAGAAAGCAAGTTTTCCTGAAATTGTTTTAACAGCAAAACTAAACATCTTTCAGAAAACTAGACATCCTGGACTTGTTCTAACAGCTAAACTGAAGTGCTTTCAGAAAGCTAAATATCCTGGACTTGTTCTTACAGCAAAACTGAAATGCTTTCAGGAAGCAAGACATCCTGAAATTGTTTTAACAGCAAAACTGAGGTGCTTTCAGAGAGCAAAACATCCTGAAATTGTTAACTTGTTTGTGTCTCAGGCAAGTATTTTAGCTTCTTTAGCCCCTCACAGTTATTTCTTCTACTTATTCAGTTACAAATTCTGTGTAACTCAGTCCTAATCTTTGAGCCACATTGGGTTAAGAAAATGCAGTTATGGAAGAGAACATTTTACAGGGTGTCCCATAAGTTTCCATAAATAGGGAAAACACCATTATTTTAAAAACATCTTTCATAGCCTCTTCCACTGCTAAAGAACATGTATATAATAAGCACAGATGAAGTTAGGCTCAAACTGATGTTGGTGATATGTTCATTCTTCCTACATATGGAGACTTTTGGAACACCCTGTAGAACAAAAGCTGTTAATAAAACAGGTTAATAATGGAAGAGTTGTTCAGAAGAAGGTTTTGAATGCATATTATATATACAATAACCCATAAACATACCCTGAGTCTGGTACTGAAAGAGTTGCCAGTCAACATAACAACACTTTAAGGTAGGAACTTTTTCTTCTTAGCGTTCACCTTCTGTAAACAACTGCAGAAAGTTCTGGTTGTTTATTCTTTTCTGGACTGCAGTCCTGTTCCAGAACCTGAGTTTTGCATGCACATCTGTTCAGTATTAGTTCCTCGCCTCTCAGGCAGATGCACTCCGACTTTAAAGTAGCTCCCTAATTAGTTTGACTTTTACGACATGCTTGTTTGGAGGACAAGGGGTCTATTCTTTTATCCAAAACCCAACCCACCCAATCGTCCCGACAATGGGGTCCCAGAACTTCTATGGGAAGAAGGGTAGAACCAAACAAAAGTAATAGCTGTCTAGGAATGTAGGCAAGACATCTTGAAATTGTTCAAACAAGCCCTGAGGGTAGAAATAAATCTTTAGCACTGAAAGTATGAATAAAACTGAAATCTGCTCAGCAAAGTTCAGATTATCATTCCCATTTGGATGGGCACTTGAGAATACTGACCTGACAATATGCTGTAGACACACTCTCTACAAGTAGTAGAGAGAACGCAGGTGTTGCCAGTTAGACTTCTGGTGGAATTCAAAAGGGAAAAAAAAGGGGGGCGCAAGGAAATTACAAAAACACTGCAAGTTTTACTGAGAAGAGGATCCAAGTACTTATGAATGCTGAATAGTGCAATGAGGATAATCTGTTTTTCAAGTGGTCGGCTGCAGAAAAGTCAAGGTGGGTTAGAAAAATTATGCCTTATGTAAAATAGGTTTGGAGAGGCTATCATTTCCCCCCATAATTTCAGTCTGTAGGATTGATACCTCAAGGATAAGAGTCAAAAGATGTCGCTTCGGCTGAAAAATTTGATTTGTGACATCGGATTTAACAAATCAAATGATAACTACATTTGGTTTTCTTGCTGCGTTTGGTTACTTGTCAGGCTGGTCGTGAAACAAATTTTCTTTGTTTTGGTGGGTCGTAGGGCTAAAAGGGTTGAGGAACATTCGGCTAACTATCTAAAACTCAGTCTGTTTAACAGTTACTGCTGAAGAAATAAAAAGTAAGTAGATTTCCAGTTTGGGTAAATAGTGATAGTGTCAACGAAAACCTAACAACAAATACTGTGTGCATATTCTCTTTTCCTGAGCAGTGGATTGGTGTTTGGTGTCAGGAAATATCTGAACCCTTTCAGTCCCTAACAATGTGTGACATCTGATTAGCTCTCTGTGTATTTGACCCAACATTTTATATATTCTTGTACATTTTACATTTGGTCAGAGTGTATATGTGTATCTTACCAAACATGTTATATATTCTTATATATTCTTATATGCCCGGCTCTCTAGCGTAGTTGGCTAAACCGGATTGCGCAGAGACCGGGTGACGAACTTGTGGTCCGGGTTCAATCCCGGGGGTAGGCAGGAAAGCCACATTTCTCCCAGATTTACGGTATTCACAATGGAATCAAGGCCGAAAGGTTGCGATATCCATAATACCGAGCCTAAGGGTTAACAACTCATGGCTTCTGGATACTAAAACAAACAAACAAACATATATTCTTATATAATTATTCTTATATATTCTTATATAATATATATATTATATATTCTTGTACATTTTACACTTGGAGAAACATGGTTTCTCAAGTATTTAGCTTTTTGAAAGTACGAGTAATATACTCATTTGTTTTTCTAGTAGTTTGTATGCATTTAAGCATTTTTCTGTAAAACTGTGTGGTACTCAAAGAGTTAAAGCAGTTGAGGAAACATAACCAATATGTCTTCCTTGTGTAGGTTCTGGATCCCCCTCTTTTTTTTTGGGGGGGGGGGGGGGGGGGGAGGGGGAGACCCAGTGTGCTTTGAAAGTCATGTTGTAAAAAACAACTAATATAAAGGATCTGCTGAAATCAGATGTGTTGGGCCAAAAGGCACAGATATTGCAGCTAAGCTGTAAACCACACAACAAAGCAACAACCCTCTTAAAGCCCCCCCCCCCCCCCCCCCTAAAAAAAGACCAGTCTATCTTTATGTTCCGGTTTGAACCATGGCCTGGTTACATGATAATGTCTCTCTGCAGATGTGCGAAAGTATACTGCCAGTCTTGCACAGAAATAAACAGGCAGAGCACTAAACTCAGTACATTTATTACAACAGGGTGTCCCATAAGTTTCCATACATCAGAAAAAATAAACAATGTTTTATGAAAACCATTTTTATTTATGTAAGATGCTCTGCATGACTCCCCTAATTTTGAAAACACATTTCAGTGTGCAACCTCCACCCCTGAAGAAGGACTATAACCACAACTGGAGTTGTGCGTGGACTGGCTCTGCTAATATGTTAATTTTTCATTTGTATGGAAACTTATGAGACACCCTGTGTTGGGTTTATGTCTTTTAGTATGATTCTGTGAACTGGGAACATATATTTCTATGTGGCCAATGTCCACTATGAAAATACCACTTTCTAGAATCACTCTGACATAAAATCTGGCATAAATTCTAGAATTACTCTGATATAAATCTGGCATAAATTATAGAATCACTCTGACATAAAATCTGGCATAAATTATAGAATTACTCTGACATAAAATCTGGCATAAATTCTAAAATCACTCTGACATAAAATCTGGCATAAATTATAGAATTACTCTGACATAAAATCTGGCATAAATTATAGAATTACTCTGACATAAAATCTGGCATAAATTCTAAAATCACTCTGACATAAAATCTGGCATAAATTATAGAATTACTCTGACATAAAATCTGGCATAAATTCTAGAATCACTCTGACATAAAATCAGGCATAAATTCTAGAATTACTCTGATATAAAATCTGGCATAAATTCTAGAATTATTCTGATATAAAATCAGGCATAAATTCTAGAATCACTCTGACATAAAATCAGGCATAAATTCTAGAATTACTCTGATATAAAATCTGGCATAAATTCAATATTACAATCTGGTTATTACAAGTCTGGTAGTCTTAGTTTCAGCTTCATAGCAAACGGGTCACCCCATCTTTGCTCCGCTCCTGTGCCAGCGAAAAACACACAGAATGTTTATCACAGTCTCTTGTGGAAAGATTGACAGACTGCTGTCTCAGCATATCTAGCATACACTCGCATTAAAGCATACGGTAGCCATCCGAAGTGCTAACACAGTCTGACATTAGAAATGCAGTTCGTCATTGATGGTAGCAGAAGTTACCATCAGATCAGCAGTTGCCCATGCGATCAATTTTAATCACATACGGGCACCACCAACATTGCGACGACAGGCATCGCGCCATTTTCTTAATCTAAAATTCACACCGCCACGTTGGACACAGTCAAAAAAACATCCCAAATGAAATCTGCAGCTCACAGTGTCACGACATGCATTCAACTCAGAAGCTGGGCGACGAAACTTTATCAAGTCTACAAATGGAGCAAAAATGCACCGGCCACTGTCCGGCAGAAGCAAAAAATTTGCCTCTGCTCCAAACAGTGCCCCTGCCTAGCGTCCATTTTGACTGGAACTCTGGTTATTACAAGATTAGTATTGCAGATACACACATAAGCTCCGGTCCCTGAGCCAAAATTTTGCAACGCTGACAAGTATTTTTTCCTAAAATGAAATCATCCAACAGATTCTTCCAAATCATTGCTTGCACATCACAGATTTAATTTTAGCCTACTTTAGAATGTGTGAAACTTTCAACCTAAGCCATTTTGGTGCCAGATTTGACATTTACTTAATCTTCCATGCACATAAAAATTCAAAACCCAGCTCCCATAGCGCACACCTCACATCACAATAATCCTAACTGTACTGGCAACAATGTGTATAATTTATAATACTAAATATCACTGCCATGTGAATTACCTAACCAAAGACAACAGTAAGGTCAGAGAATGAAGTGATGTTTCCTTCTTAATCAACCTCTCCTAATGACAGAACTGGTAAACTGCATTGTCAGGGGATAGATTCATACAGCGATTTCTTGCTTGACAGTAAATTGTTACCCTGTCAGCCTCAATGCCAATCAATCAATAAATCTGTCTCTGTTTCATCTGCCTGTCTCATTTTATCTGCCTGCCTCACTTTCATCTAACAAAAACCCTTTTACAATTTTCTATGAAAAAAATATAGACCTATTCAGCACTCTAAACATTTGAAACCTCTTTCAAAGCAAGAGCGTTATTCAATTAGGCAGTCTGCACCATTCTTTAAAAAAAAAATCTGACATAGTAATGATGAATGATATGCCAGGCTGGACTTTAATCTGGCTTTATTGATTTTGTCTGTCTCTGTGAACATGTCTCTGCAGCTTAACCTATTTTCAGAGAAACAGGGATATCCAATTGTTTCTGTGATTTCTGTCATACAGAAAGAGAAGGAAAAAAAGCAGACGGCTATAGATTTTTATAGCATTAGCTTTTACCTGTGGCTCTGGTTTCATTTTCAACAGCCCTCTCAGATTGCATTTAATTTATGATGTTCTTTGTCTTGTATTGTGCAAATATGACCGGTTTCTTGGTGCAAGCACAATGAATGCTGCCTGGCTAAAAGATGCTGGAGATATCTTTTTATAAGGAAACCAAATTTCCAAACGCAACATTATCTTTCCTTTCAAATATTTTAACATTGTGATACAATTACTCCATGGAAATATAATTATTTGTTATAGGAGCAACTGTATATGTGTGATATATGGAGGGTTCTCAAACTTCTCCAGAAACTACCTCTCTGCTTTTGTCTTCTGTTGTGAAAATGTGCATGTTCCTATTTGCAAAAAGATTCTTGGCATATCATACAGGAACAACATGACGAGGTTCGCCGTAAAATTATCCAGCATTCTGGCAACTATGACCCTCTTTGAACTACAGTGTAAAGGAGGACAATGTAATGGTTTGGCCATGTAATAAGATCTAATGGCCTCTGAAGAACAATACTACAGGGCGTAGTAAAGGGGAAGAGGAGAAGAGGCAGATTAAGAAAGCTCTGGATAGAGCACCTGACTGAATGAATACATTTAACCATGAAGTCCATCACAAATGACCGCTAAGGGTGGAGGGAGCTGTTCAGACACTCAACAGCAACTGGTGGCCCAATGACATAGTGTCATGGGATGATAATGATGATGAATAGTAAGCAGGAAAATCGATGAGCAGATATTAGAAAGTGCAGGCATTCTTTTATGTGGGAACATAACTTTTAAAAGCAACATTGTGGTGTAGTGGCTAGATGCCTGCAGGTCATGGGATCGAATCTGCACTGATCCTGAATTTAAAACAAATGACCTTGGCTTCCACGTCGACCCAGCCTAAAATGGCTACCGGGTCAAGTAATGGTGGTGTGTGTGATGTTGGCCACATTACCCGCCAAGTGCAGCTAGGTCTATAAAATATTGGTCTAGCACTATATTCTTAGTGAAGAAAGGGTCTTTCATTTTAAAAAAAAAAGGTTATAACAGCAATTGTATCAATGCGATATACGAGTGGTTTTCAAACTATTCCAGAAAATGTTCCTCTGCCTCCATTGTATCTTCGTCACATCAAAGGTTCAGGAAGACCCATACCGGATATTGCCATTATGTGTAAGCTCCTTTTACTCAACATCTTCCCCTTCCCTAACAATTCTGAGACAATTCTGCAAATTATTTTTGCCTATGAAGCTCCAGTCCTTACCTGCACAGAACAATCAAACTGAGGTTACTGATTTGGCAGCCGTAATTATATGCTACTTTTGTGGGTTGAATAAGCTATCTGAGATCTGCCCTACTGGTCTGCCAGCCAGATAAAGATTTTAAATCTTACGATGGTATGGTCAACCTTCAGGAGCAGCCCAGAGGGATCACATTGATCAATCGATATAAGGCTGGGTCCAAAAAATCTTTTTACTTCTGGGGATTGAACTGGCACTACTGTCTTGGCAGGCAAGAGCTCTGCCCACAATGTCTTATCCTCATCACATGTTCTCCTTTTTTATTTTTTATTTTTTTTAAATGGCTATAAACTTTTTAATAATTTTGTGACCACTTCTAGAATTCTACATTTTTGTTCCAGAATCTGAATTTTGCACGCACATCCCTTTTAAAGATCCGGCTTATTTGGGTGCAAACTGTTGGTTCCTAACCTCTCACACAGATGCGTCCTGACTTTGATAGCAGATTTAGTCACCTTTTAGGACAAGCTTATTAGGGAAGTAGTGGTTCTATTCTTGTCTTCTCCAAAAAGGGCTCACAGAACCCACACAGAGAACATATTCCTCTACCTTCATTTACCGTACAAACTGGCACAGGTGTCATCCACAGATAAGTTTAGTTATACACTGGTAAATTAAAAAACTCCGAATACATACTACGAAACAAAATATAACACTCATGTACAAGGTCAATATACTTTTATCACAAAAAACATGAACTTATATAAAGTCTTTATATTTGAAGGTTACATGGCCAGACACAAAGGCATAATTCTAATAAATTGTAAGTTAAATTCTCAGGTAAAGGAATTAAAAGTTACATAAGTTAGTTATAATAACTGCATACATTGAGGTAGTATCATGAGTTGTTAAAAAAAACTATTAAAAAAAACTAATAGTAAATAAATATATCATTAATGTTAACTAAATTAGTAACTTGAAAATAACTCTTGTTACAAGACAAAAATGAAGATTTAAAAAGAGTGTTTTTTGTGTTATGAATTTGATGAGGACAAAAAGAATGTTTTGCAAAATTTACTGCCTGGAAATTTTACTGTAAACGATTCACGTTTAGTGCTGCTTCATTATACATTGATGTAAACTCTGCAGTAGTGCATCTGATAAGATACATGAAACTAGAGCTGTACCGAGTATTCGATTCGTATTCGCTTCGGGGTCGAAGAGTGGACCTATTGACTATTTGGTATTTAGCTGAATAGTTGTGGTCGGGCCGAATACGAATAGTAGTTACCTTACACCCGCTTCTGTATACACGGCCTTAATGCTGACAACATGGAACGATTGGTTTTGTTGAAAAATAATGCAGCATGCAGCTTTCCTGCATTAACTAAGCTGTCAGTGACAATTTCCAAGTTTAGTTACTTGTTATAATACTTAGGATTATTTAATTCCTTGTTATTAGTTACCACAGACTGACTGGAGGATGCAAAACATTAAATATTTTTAAATGTTTACTATTCTGTACGAATACTAACTAGATATGGAAAGAATATAATAAACTTCGGCCACATCCAAGTCGATAATATGAAAATCAAACGAACGGAAACATATAAGTACTCGGGTGCAAACTTCAACTGCTCCAACATGCTGAGATAAGAAATACAATCTATAATACAATCTATAAATAAAGTATACTATGCCCTTAAACATCTGCTAAAGTCAATGTGTCTTGTCTCGCAAAACCAAGATCAAAATATATAAAACATTGATAAGAACAGTCGTTTTATATGGTTCTGAAACTTGAAGCACAAATGAAAGAGATGAGGCCTTATTACAGGTTCTCGAAAATATTCTTACGACAAATCTTTGGACCCATCAAAGATGCTAACAGTGGGGACTAGAGAGTGAGAAGCAACAACGTAACACATAATCTGTTTAAATCACCATTGATCACTGGCATCATGAGAGCTAACAGACTAAAATGGTTGGGGCACTCTGAAAGTATGTCAGATCACAGAGAAGTAAAAACTGTATACACCTAAAAGAGGAATGGGCGTAGACCACAAGGCAGACAAAAAAGAAGTTTGAGAGATAATGTCCAGCCAGACCTGCAAACAACTGGTGTCACAAATTGTGAAGATAAGGCCAGCCATAGAAATGAACGGAGACGAGTGATATATGCAGCAGTAAACCTCAAGGGCTCAGAATGCTAAAGATAAGATGACTATTCTGTGCTACTTTATGTGAAGTAAAAGTTCAGCGTATATTTGACATTAACTATTAGGTACAGCCCTATATAAAACTATCATCATCAATGTCAAGAGCCCTGCCTATTGGCATGGGTGATCATGCCTCTCCACAACCTGAGATCTTCAACAGCAATTATCAGTTTGTGTGCTGACACCTCCCCATGCCATGACAAAAGGCTGCAGAGAATCTTCTTGAGTAGCCTTCCCCTGTTTCTTTTTCCTCAGATCTTTCCAGTGGTCACATCATGTCCCAGTTTCCTTCTTCTCATAATATGATGTGAAAATGTCTCTTTCTGATGTTTGTGATAAGTTGTCTTCGAGCCCTAGTCTCTTCAAAACATATGGGTGGCTCTAATTAGGTGACCAAGAAATTCTTCTGTAAAGCCACATTTCCGAGAGCTCAAAAAAAACTGTCTGGCTTGTTTCACAATGAGGAAACATTGCTTTGCTTATTTATTGTCAATGATTCACAGACATAGTTAAAACTGGTTCTAAACAACAAACTATCATCATCATCAATTTCCACTTCTGCTGTTAAAGCGTCCTGAGGAGGAACAGTTTATGATCCAGCGCTAGATGGGCAGAGACAGCTATTGTCATTTGGTGTTTATGTATAAGGTCTTTATTTTCAATGTCATCAATACATATTCTCCTAGGGCAAACTCTTGCTTTCACATCAGATCTTTTCACATATTGTGCCTGTGTTGCTAGTTGTTCTGGCTGCAATCTTACTATATGACCAAACCATTTGATATTCTGTTTCTCAATGAATTTGCTGCATGGCGTAAACAACAAACTATACCAGGCAATAAACTGTGCAAAGTATTGTATGTGTCCTCTTCATTTGAAAAAAAAAAATAAGCAAAAAATAAAATTTTGTACTGTACCATCACAATAAATGGTTTGTCTGCGAGATTTCCATTACTTCATATGGGAATATTACATGCCCCCCCCCCCCCCTTTCCTCAAATGATAGGCAGGAAACATATATCATGAATATTCATGTCAACATTACTACAATCAAACAAGTACAAGAATTCCAATATCTAGGAAGCATATTTACGGAGGATGGCAGGCTCGACAGAAAGATAGAAGCCAGAGTACAGAAGGCAAAAGCTGTCACCAACCAGTTAGCCCCACTCAAATGTCTTCCTTCTAGCAAAACTGCAAATTATTAATAGCATCTTCATCCCTACTTTATGTTATGTGTCAAACATGAACAATGAATAGGGCGCTAGAACAGAAAATAATTGCATGTGAAATGCGCAGTCTCCTCAAGGTCACTAACAACACAAGATTAGACAGGGTTACGAAGACCGGCAATAAAGAGGAATTTGGAAAAAAG